>CP092876.1:89568583-89757445 GCA_030710605.1 Cordylochernes scorpioides | reverse complement strand
CAGTTGTGTCAAATCTTTAGGAGTAGGCCACATCCTTACAGGTTCTGTCTTTTCTGGATCAGTTTGAACACCTTCGGCAGAAATTATATGCCCCAGGTAGGCTACTTCCTTTTTAAAGAGTTTGCACTTCTTTGGACTCAATTTTAAATTGGCAGCTTCTAAACGTTTAAACACCTTCTCAATGTTCGAGAGATGCTCTTCAAAGTTCTTTCCAAGTACAATGATGTCATCCAAATAAATCATACATGTTTCGGTAGCCAGTCCTTGCAGAACAGCTTCCATTAGACGTTCAAAGGTTTCTGGCGCGTTGCAGAGTCCAAAAGGCATTACATTGAACTGCCACAATCCGGATCCAGTTGTAAATGCAGTCTTTTCTTTGTCATCAGGATGCATTTCTACTTGCCAGTATCCACTTTTCAAATCCAGTGTTGAAAACCATTGGGATCCAGCCAATGTATCTAGAGTTGCATCAATGCGAGGAAAAGGATAAGAGACCTTCTTGGTGATATCATTCAACCTCCTATAGTCGACACAAAATCTTGTAGATCCATCTTTCTTTTTCACCAAGACAACTGGAGAAACCCAGGGACTTGAAGATGGTTCAATAATATTTTGATCAAGTATCTCTTTTACCAAGGTTTCCGCTTCTTGACGTCGAGCAAGGGGTATCCGATGGGGTGCTTGTTTAATTGGGTTTGATTCACCAGTGTTGATTCTATGCTTTGTCAAATCTGTTCTTCCATAGTCTTCTGATGACTTGGCAAAAATGCTGTTGTACGTAGCAAGGAGTGTTGCCAGTTCTCTCTGCTGTCCAGGTTGAAGTTCTTTCTTTTTTCCTCCCAGACTTGTTGAAGATGATCTGGAACATTGTCTGCCCTTTTAGACTTCTGCATCACTGGATGGTTTCTCTTAATCAAAACAGCAGGTTCTGCATTTACAAGGCATGAGCCTTTCTTGATGGCACGTGCAGAGTCGTAGAGATTCACCACCCTTACTGGTATTACGTCCCGTCCAGTGTCAATAAGTTCCTTTGCTACGAGAATCCCCCTTGAAGGTGCCTCGGAGTCTCCTTCCAGGATGGCAAATTTTGGAATGACCTTTGTAGTCTCCAACTGTCCTTTGATGCCACATTCACTGCGTGGGGGCACTTGTGTATCTTCTAGAGCTAACACTCGGCAGGCTTGAAAATTGTGAAGTTGCTGAGATGTCAGGAGAGGGATATCTTCATCGCTGGTCCGCAGCAAGTTCCGCCCGATATCTATCGAAAGTCCAAATTGTCTCAGGACATCCAGACCAATGATGCACTCGTCTATGATATCTGCAACGTAGCCTTTATGCTGAAAAATCTTGCTTCCGATTTGTATGCTTAGCAAGACACAATGGTGCACTTCAGCCCGCTCCCCTGTTGCAGTTTTCAGTGAAATTGGCTTCATTCGAACCTCAGCAGGCTTTGGATACAGATTCTGAAAGACATCAGTTCGCACAAGGGTGACATTAGCTCCAGTGTCAATTACCATGTCGCAGCTTCTTCCATTTATGAAGCCCCGTAGCAATAATCCATTTTCTGTATTTCGAAGACTGGAGACTTGGATGGTACCATCAGGGGCATTCTCAAATGACCCAGCCAGCTTTCGCCCCGAAAAGCTGACTATTCGTAGTTTTCCTGGTTCTTCCTAGGGGCTGAGGGGGTTTTAGAGTTATCTGGACAGTTTTTCCTAATGTGGCCATCTTTTCCACATTTCCAGCAACCTGTATCACTGCGCTGTTTTACTTTTCGGGGGCAAGTTGGAGACAGGTAGTCATTAACTCCACAGGTCCAGCAGCGACCCTTTTCTCTTTCTGGATTATCCAATTTAACTTGTCTAGCCACGCGATAACTTCCCCTTGAGGCTTGTTGGGCAGCTTCATGCTTCATGGCTTGGACAAGGGTTTCTTGTAGAGTAGTCGCACTTGAAAGTCTGGCAAACTTTTGGGTCTCAGGGTCTCCGATGGCATCAATAAACTGTTGTTGGGCCATAAAGTCTTGTGTTTCAGACGGGCACGTTGGAAAGGCTAATCTTGCCAGGCGTCGGATGTCGTTGGCCAAATCCTGCAAACTTTCTTTCTTTTCTTATAGTCTATTCTTGAACTTCACCACATGAAGTTGTTGGTAATGTTCTTCTCCATATCGGGACTCCAACGCATCTATCACGGCGTTGAAGTCTAGGCGGAGTTGTTCCGGAATCATCTGGAGTACATCCACTGCAGGTCCACGGAGTGCAGCAGCCAAAAAGCTTGCCTTATCTCTAACGTTCCATCCGTTCGCTTGGGCAACCACATCGAACTGGGTTTTGAAGGAGGTCCATGATGATTGTCCATCAAATGTAGGAACTTCAACAAGAGGTCTACCCGAATTGTTATTTTCTTGCTGGAAAACCGGAGTTCTTGGATGGCCCGTTTCCACAGCAGTAAGTCTCTCTTCTAAAGCAGATATTTTATCTTTCATTTCTTCTTTTACAGAGGAGATTTCATCTTTCATTTCTTCTTTTACAGAGGAGATTTCATCTTTCATTTCTTCTTTTACAGAGGAGATTTCATCTTTCATTTCTTCTTTTACAGAAGAGATTTTATCTTCTAAACATTTGAATTTAAGCCCCAAGCTTTCTTTTAGCTCTTGATGTTGAGCTTGAAAAGCCTCGCGAGTTTCTTGATTTTGAGCTTGAAGAGCCTCGCGAGCTTCTTGATTTTGAGCTTGAAATGCCTGGTTGAGAGCTTCACGAGTTTCTTGATTTTGAGCTTGCAAAGCCTGGTTTTGAGCTTGAATAACTTCACGAGTTTCTTGATTTTGAGCTTGAATAGCTTGGATCGCTTTCAATATTTCTTCCATTTTTTTGGTAAGTACCATAATTTATTCAGGCTTCACCTAAAGATCCCACTTCTGACACCAAATTGTTGCGTTGTTGGTTGACAAAGAATAACTTCCGTGGGAACAAAGGATCTTTAGGACTTTATATTTAGCTTAATCGAAAAAATAATTAAAGAAGAGTGCAAAAAATAAAACAACAATAAAGAAAACAGCAGTTACAAACTCACCAACTGCAGCACGGTGAGGGAAAGCAGGAGCAGAACAGGAGACAGAAGTTCGTAGAACCTTCTAGAATCTTCCAAGAAGTACACCGGCGTCGGCGGTAAGCAGCAGTCCGACCTCTTGAGACAACAGCTTGCTTGGAGTCCACCATGTAGCTTCGTTCTTCGACTCCCTTTCATGAGTTCCTCATCCCTATATATCCCCGAGTAGATCTTTCCAGAACGGTCATGGTTGGTTAGCCAATCTGAAAGCCGCCAGCACTGAGTATTGCGCAATCGCTACTGATTGGCCAATCAGTTGTTCTCCGATTTTTCTACATTTTTCTAGAACGTTCTAAAAAAAAAAACATTCTCTTCTAGAATGCGCCATTTTTTTCCTACGTAACAATAATATAAAATATAAATATTTTATTTTTTTTTAATCAATATATTGCTTTAATTTAGCTAAAGGAATATATAAAAAACATAATTTGATAAAAGTACTGCCTAGCTTAAGGCTTAAGAATAAAAAAAAAAGACTTATTTACATAATTTACAAAAATTTTTGAGCCGGCCATCGGGAAACAACAACAAAAGGTTATATAAACAGAAAACGCGACCTCTGGCGGTCGATCTAACAGATTAATTTTTTCTATATAAATTATAATTCTAAAATAACATTTTAAATATTTTTATATAACATATATATCAGAGGAATACCCAGAAATATGGACGAAAAGCATAATACATCCTATATACAAAAATGGCGAACGCAATAACCCGACAAACTATAGAGGAATGGCACTATGCAGTAATATTTCTAAATTATTCAATATTTTTTTTAAAAACAGGCTTACTAAATGGACGGAAGAACGACAAATTATCCCTGAAAATCAAGCCGGATTTCGACAAAACCGCTCCTGCATGGATCATATATTTACACTTAACTCATCGATCCAATTAGCGCTAAATAAAAAACGGGGCGAACTTGTTGACTTGACCATAGCATTTGATACGATCTCTCACTCTCTACTATGGAAAAAATTACTGAAAATGGGATTAAGACCTAACTTTTTAGCAATATTAAAAAGTTATTATGAAGAGGCAAAAGTTTCAATTAGATGGCAAGGTCAATATTCAAATTATCTAAAAATTAACGCTGGTGTACAGCAAGGTGACGCTCTTTCCCCCTTGTTATTTATACTATACACCGCCGATTTAGCAGATCTCTACAATACGTCTTTACTCCCGGGATTTTATCTACCAGATTACGGATACCTTCACTGTCTCATGTATGCGGATGATATAGTAATTATAGGTGTTCGAGCCTTAAATATGCAAAATTGTTAGAATTTACTTTTGTTAATTATTGTTAAATTATGTAAATTTTAGAAATGTATATAAACTTGATTTTAGAAAATAAAGAGAGTTATTAATGTATACGTGGTTGAGTCATTAGAGTTAGTGAGACGAGACAATAGCAGTTATTCAAGTTTGAAGGAGTTAGCTCGCTGAGTCAAGAAGCATATAATTAAAACCAGCGTTAAAATAAGAATTAGGCGGTGATTCCTCCTTATTGCCAGGAGGCCAAAGCCAGTTCGATTCATGGTCCCTCAAGAGCCTGATTAGGATTTGAAACAGAAGAAATTTAAGAAAAAACTCAGCGAGAATACAATTGCGAAATGTCTCGAGAAGAAAGGATTCTCCAAAGAAAGTTAAGTTGCCAAATAAGGCGAATTGATGGATTTAGTGAAACTGTGGAGTCAATTATTGAGGCAGGTGAAACAATACGCTTAGAAATAATGGGTGAAGAATTAAAGGAGATCAAAGAAAAAATTGAGAAACTCTACGACGAGCTGTTTTCTTTGGATGAAGTTGATATAGATAAAGAAAGTGAGGCATATGATGGTTCAATGAACAAGATTGGAAGCTTGAGGGTAAAAATAGAAAATGAGAGAAAACTCAAAGACAAACTGGCGGACATAAAGCCAAATGGCTCTCAGGCAAATATAAAATTGCCTCAATTTGACTTACCGATATATGATGGAGATATGGGCACTTGGATCAACTTCAAAGAGCTATTCCTCACCACCATCGATGCACATCCAGGGTTAACTAACATACAGAAGTTACAATATTTGAATTCTGCAGTAAAAGGCGAAGCGGCCAGATTAATAAGGGGTTTCCCTTTACTAAGTGAAAATTATGGCCAAGCATGGAATACACTGTTATCAAGATATGATAACCCGAGAGAGCTAGCTTATGCCCAGGTGTCAAAAATATTTTCTCTCCGGGCAATTAAGAATCCATCGGCTAAGTGTCTCCATGAATTCATGGATGTTTGTAATGAAGCCATAAGAAACTTAGAAACGCTGGAATTGAAGAGAAATCAATTAGTGGATGTGATCTTGGTGCACTTCCTCCAGCAGAAGTTGAGTGAAAATCTAAGGTTGGATTGGGAACTGTCAGTGGACAACACTCTTCCTTCTTATGACAAGTTCATAGCGTTCATTTCCAGACATGCGAGAAGCATGTCTTGTGCTGTCAAGGAATGTTCAAAAAGGGAAGAAACCACCGGATCGAGATTTCCCAAATGCCAAAGCTACGGGATGCTAATTGAGAAATCGGACACTTGCATATTATGCAAATCTAAGCATCATCCACTATACATGTGCAACTTATTTTGCAAAATGCCTTTAAAAGAAAAATTAAATGTAGTAAAAGGTCATAAATTGTGCTTCAATTGCTTGAGGAAAGGCCATTTCTCATGGAATCGTAGGCTGAACCAACGATGCAAAGTATGCAAGGGAAAGCACCACACGATGATTCATTATGATAAACCGAGCACGGAAGGCGCTTCGGCCCAAGTTGAGAACACAACTCCGAAGGAACATGAAAGTGCTATCAATTTAACTAATACTCAACAGGCAAACTGCAATGATAGCCACGTACTACTCGCAACAGCTAGAATCAAGATAAAAAATGGACTCGGAAAGTTATGCACCTGCAGAGCCCTACTGGACAGCGGTTCCCAAGTCACCATGATAACAAAAGGATGCTGCGAAAGATTGGGACTTGTCCAAAGGAAATCAGATCGGATGATTATAGGGGTTGGAAACACACCAGTGCAGCATTCTTCATCAACAGTAAGTGTGACATTTTGTCCACTGAATAATTCTGAGGAATTCTCGGTGGAGGCAGTAGTCACGGGAGTGCTCACTTCAGAAATTCCGAACTTCAGGTTGAAAGACCCTAATTGGCCAACTTTGAAGAACCTCAAATTGGCAGACCCAGAGTTCTACATACAAGCCCCAATAGATATGATATTGGGAGCAGATATATACACTGAACTTATGTTGAATGGCTCTATATCTCTCGGAGAAGGATTGCCAATGGCTATTAATACAAGACTAGGTTGGGTACTTCTAGGAAAACTCATGGGAACATCGGAGAGTAATACAGAAGTCTGTAACCTGAGTTTACAATCTGAACCAGAACTAGAATTCGTATTGAAAAGATTCTGGGAAACTGAATCTGTGCCGTCACCGGATCTTTGTACACAGGACGAAGATTGTGAAAGGGTTTTTTCGAATAACCATGGCAGAGATAGCCATGGAAGGTATTGGGTAAAATTGCCATTCAGACAACATCGACCGCTTCTGGGTGAATCAAGAGAAAAAGCTTTAAGAAGGTTCCTTTTGTTGGAAAGAAAATTGTGTAAGAATGTGAAATTATATGACCAATACCGGGGATTCATGAAGGAATATGAACACTTAAACCACATGGAAAGGGTTCCAATTGCAGAAGTGAAGCGAGAATTGTGCAGATGCTATTACATGCCTCATCATCCAGTAATTAGAGAGCAATCCACTACAACAAAAATGAGAGTTGTGTTTGATGCATCAGCTAAATCTGAAAATAATGTTTCTTTAAATCAATTTTTGCACAAGGGACCAAAAATTCAACAGGATGTATTTTTCATTCTCCTCAGATTCAGAACGTATCCTGTCGCCATAACTGCTGATATAGAAAAGATGTACCGCCAGATAAGAATTCATCCAGAAGATGCGGACTATCAGAGGATATTGTGGAGACCATCTCCAGAAGAGCCTGTGGTGGACTATCGACTGCTGACTGTTACCTATGGTACAACTTCGGCTCCATTTTTGGCAATGAGAACATTACAACAGTTAGCAGAAGATGAAGGCCATAATTATCCTGGGGCTTCTAGGGTGACCTTGAATGATTTCTATGTCGATGATCTGCTAACAGGAGCTCAAACGATTGCTGAAACCAAAGAACTAATAGACCAATTAAAGGACTTAATGAAAAAGGGAGGGTTTCACTTAAGAAAGTGGAATTCAAATTGCCACGAGATAGTGTCTCATGTCGAGGAAATGAACGAAGAGAAGAAAATTAACTTGGAGAAAGGAGCCATATCCAAGATTTTAGGAATTGTATGGGATCATGTACAAGATACGTTTAGAGTTAATATAACTCTTCCAGAAGAAGTTGTTACCAAAAGAGATCTTCTCTCCAATATTGCGAGGATTTTCGATCCACTTGGTTTCCTCTCACCTACTACAGTGGCTTTGAAAATAATAATGCAGGAGTTATGGAGAGGTGGGACAGGCTGGGATGAGCATATTCCGAACGACATCAAGGAAAAGTGGAATAATTTTAGAGCCGAATTACTAAAATTAGGGGATTTGAGTATCCCAAGATACGTATGGGCATGTGAAAAGGATCAAGATGTTCAACTCCACGGATTTTGTGACGCGTCAAGTGTAGCTTATTCGGCTGTGTGCTACTTAAGAACAGTCTCTCTGGATGGACAAGTCCATATATCAATGCTTGCAGCAAAAACCAGAGTTGCCCCATGTAAGTCTCTAACTCTACCAAGATTGGAATTGTGCGCGGCTCTCCTCCTGTCTCAGCTCTACAGATCTGTTGTTGATTCATTGAAGATTGATATTGGCAGGGCATATTTGTGGTCAGACTCTCAGATCTCATTGAGTTGGATCAAATCAGATCCTAACAGATGGAAGACCTTTATACACAATAGAGTTGTGAAAATACAGCAACTGTCTGATAGAAACTCATGGCGTCACGTATCTGGGAAGGATAATCCCGCCGATTGTGCCTCTAGGGGAATAATGCCTGCTGCGTTATCTGGACATACACTGTGGTGGCAAGGACCGACTTGGTTGAAAGATAACAACTTTGTTCAGAATCAGGATAATTGCTATGGCCGAGAATGCCATGAGGAAGAAAAAGTAGCCTTAGCTTGCCAGTCCCGAGTTTCAGTCTGTCCAGAGGTTGTAACAAAATATTCCACCTCTACAGTGGCGTCTGGCCAGGATCCTCAAGGTATATCCGGGCTCTGACCAGAAGGTGCGAGTTGCCCAAGTTCGGGCTGCTACCGGAGTCTACCTACGACCTATTACGAAGTTGGCTCCGCTTCCCTTCAAATCTGAACCAGGGTTCAGCGGCCGGGGGGAGTATGTTCGAGCCTTAAATATGCAAAATTGTTAGAATTTACTTTTGTTAATTATTGTTAAATTATGTAAATTTTAGAAATGTATATAAACTTGATTTTAGAAAATAAAGAGAGTTATTAATGTATACGTGGTTGAGTCATTAGAGTTAGTGAGACGAGACAATAGCAGTTATTCAAGTTTGAAGGAGTTAGCTCGCTGAGTCAAGAAGCATATAATTAAAACCAGCGTTAAAATAAGAATTAGGCGGTGATTCCTCCTTATTGCCAGGAGGCCAAAGCCAGTTCGATTCAATAGGAGAATCAAAAATTAATTTGCAGAGCAAGATCAATCTACTAAAGTTCTATCTGGATGATAAGCTACTGGTTCTGAATCAGATTATGTCGAAAATAATGGTATTCCGAAATGGGGGAAGACTTTCTAGAAACGAAATCTGGTACTATGGCAATAATCCATTGACTGTCACATCGAGAATGATATATTTAGGATTCCCATTTACCAGCACAAACAACACTAAATACGCAGCAATATATTATAAATCGAAAGCTAATACTGCAATGATTTAAATTATTAAAATGATAAAGAAGCAAAGGATCAATTCACTAAATATCGCATTCAAATTATTTGATGCGATAATTCAATCAATATTAATGTATGCTGCGCCGATTTGGGACAATGCAAATATTATAGACCAATTACAAAATAGTTTTATTAAAAGTCTTCTCAATTTACCAAGATATACCCCTGGCTAACTTGTTAGACTGGAAACGGGTAGAATATCACTTACACTGAACGCCACTATATTAACCATGAAATACATTTTAAGATTACAAAGAATGGGTAACCATAGGTTTCCCAAGATATGCTGGAATAAGTCCATAAATACAGAAAAACCTATTGGACTCTACAGGACTATTTTAGCAATTTACCACCAATGCGGCCTTGCCTGGACAAACAATGCTATCGACTATGAGACCATTCAAAACGAATTACCAGGGATTTTTCGTACAAAAACTGAACAATTAATTCAGCAGGACTTAGCAAAAATGTGGATCAAACAAGATTATATTCTAATTATAAATTATTATATAAGTATTTAAATAATACCTGAACCATTTTTATCCTGGAACCTATCATTAGACATAAAAGGTTACATTACCCAAACAAGAATCACTTCGACTTTACTAAGAAAAAGTCACATTCAAATAATTAAAAAGGAAGATGTAATTTGTAAATTCTGCAAAACTGAAATCATAGAAGAAATGACCCACTACATCTCTGAATGCACTATTGTTAACGAGGAACGGAATAAGATCTTAAAGAACATTATCCAAGTCTACGTGAACCCAGTTCAGCTAATCAGAATAATGTCCGAGGAAAAATATATAGCGATAGAGTTGTTTAATTTTCATAAAGCGTTAGAGAACAAGGGGTAATCTCTAAGAACTAAAATTACAGAACAATTTCCATCCATAGTTAATTTGTATAGTTATGTTGTGTGAATACTTTGATATCCTTTTCATTTTCTCTTCTCTCCTTTGTTTATCCCCCCCCCCCCTTTCTTCATGAAAAGGATGTATGGCGAGTCCTTACAGGGCGGAAATGTCCTAATAAAGCTTTTCAAATAATTTCTGGGTAACTTTATATATTGTAAGTTACTTACCATATTTGTGACATGATACGTTTATTCGACAGGCATATGTAATTGGTGGTATGACCGTCCGTTTCCTTCAGACGATTTTTGCCTTTTCCTACAACCTATGGCAGCCATCCTTTTCTCAGAAAAAAATTGTTTAAATAGATAAAAAGAAAAGATTTTTGTATAATAATCATTTATTTCATTAAGAAAAGTTCTAATTATGTAAATATTTACGTGTATATTAAAATATACAAGTATCAGAGTCATCAATCAATTCTTAATCAATTCTGTCACCGTTTGCTTTTGTGAATGGAATAAATACCCAAATATGGCCATTTCTTATAACCATCGGTGGTTCAGTGGTAGAATGCTTGCCTGCCACGCGGGCGGCCCGGGTTCGATTCCTGGCCGATGCATTTTTTTTTTACAATTTTTAAAACTCGTTTATATTATTATCCCTATATATTATTATCCCTATGTGTTAGCATATGTATGTATGTATGTTTGCCAACTATACACGTCCACAATACGTAACTAATCTGACTAAAATCTTAACAGTATATAAAGTAGAATCTGGAAAAACTCTTAGTGAAAATTTCAGGTCTCTATCCCGAATATCCGTCGTGTTATTTGCAAATTTGCTCTTTCGCTCGCGCCTCTAGCGGTGAAAATGGGGGGTAATACCAGCTGACCTAATGTGCATGTAAAGTTTGGAGCGGGACGTTTCACAAGAGTGACATCCACGGCTCCGATTTATAATTGTAACGAATAGTATTTGAATAAAAAAATTTAATCGGGTAAAACCCGGGTGTTGCCCGGGTCATTCGGCTAGTATCATATATATATATTATCTTCTAGTTTTTGTGAAAGTAGCCTGTCGAAGGACGTCAAAGTCCGAAAGCTTGCCGAATTTACAGCATTAATAAAAGAAATACGGTCGCCGTTAACTTTTGTTTCTTCATCAAGATTTCCTACAGTCATCAAATTCTGAAGAAAAAAAATGTCAGCTTTATGAACTCTAGCATCTTCTTTATGATCAAAATTATAATATAATATATTGTAAAGATAGAGGCTGCCTGGCCGGCATTCATATTTATATGAAAAATAGACACTTCGGTCAGTTGGAGTTTTTTATTTTTCTCAACGTTTCGACAAAAATATTTTGTCTTCGTCAGGAGAAGTAAATAAAAATAAAGCATTTGGCAAGGCGTTAAAAATTGTTCTGAGTCTTTGACGAGTTTAATATTTGTTTTTTTTTTTTGACTTGTGCTTTAGATGTAGTACTAAATTCGAAAAATCACGTGAGAACGCCCTTGCAACCTCAGAACAATTTTTAACGCCTTGCCAAATGCTTTATTTACTTCTCCTGACGAAGACAAAATATTTTTGTCGAAACGTTGAGAAAATTAAAAAAACTCTAACTGACCGAAGTGTCTATTTTTCATAGAAATATATCATATATTAGTTTCTTTTTGTTATTAATTTTATAAAATAACCCCATTATATAAAACATGACTATCACATAACATTTCTTTAATTTTTTCATTGTAATTAATATTGAAAAGCACTATATATAAAAAGCAAATGTGTTCCTGGTCAGGATATGCCTTTTAAATTATTTTTAATAATTAGTATTATTTAAAGTGATGCATTAGCACGTCATCTGTTATGGAAATTTTAAACTATTATAGACGCGTATGATTATTTTTAAAATAAAACAATTTCTACTGTCCTTACCGCAATTAAATATCAATGTGTGGGCCTGGCTCATCAGTGGTGAACCCTCCCAGCGGCTTCGCCAGTTTAATCTACCATACCGCTGTTATATTGCATTTTTGGAACTTCCTTTTATAGTGATACTGACGCTGATCTCTTGGAATGGGTATTTTGAATGTAATATGGACATAAACTTTGAGGACAGTAGAATTACATACAATTAAAAATATTTAAATAAAAAGGTATATATTGGATCAAAATATCATTTATTTTACCAATACACCCATACCTCGCTATGCGTTGGGGTTACGTTCAAAAAAAAAAAAACACGACGCAAATTGAAACGACGCAAAGTGAAAATATGTGAAGGCGCAATCAAAAACAAAGGTGTTACCATATTTTAGGAAAAAAAAAAAATTTTTTAATTAAAGACTCGAATCCAAAACAACGCAACTTCGAAAATCTAACGACGCACAGTGAAAATCAGTAAAAAATTAAGCAGCGACGCAACTTCGAAAAAAACGCAAAACTAAACGACGCAAAGCGAGGTATTGGTGTATTTCAGTTGGTTGAACGCCAACCTTTATTAAAATGTCATAATACCTTGATAAAGGTTGGCGTTCAGTCAACTGAAATATTGGTAAAATAAATGATATTTTGATCCAATATATACCTTTTTATTTAAAGATTTTTTTTATGGATTGCTCTATTTTCAAAATTAAAAATATATAATATGCTTTGAGCAATCGCTCTTCCGCAAACATCAAATTGAGTCTTTTATTAGAACAATTATATTATAATGCATTAGCTTGCCATGAATTATATAAATGTCATTTTATGAAAAAGGTAATATTTACTATACGATACCACTTAAATAAATGTGATTTAAATTCGGAAAGTTCTCTGGGAGTTGAGACTTAATTTTTCCACAAATTGTTTACATAGCCTAAAAACAGAAAGAAATTCAAAATTTCAGGTATCAATCTCAAACCTCCTTGAAATTATGACATAATTGTAAATAATTCAGAGAATTAAAAAAAAAAAGAGTAGTTATCATCATGTTTGTTTATGTTTTTGTGTAGAGACAGCTCGAGTTAGGCTGTATATAGATAATTGGAAAATAAGCGTTAGGTTAGGAAGTTCCGGGTCTTAAAATAAATAATTGTACATCTTCGTATCCTGATTTTTAAACAAACAAAAGATAAATTACAAGAAAAAATTGGCAAAGATAAATATCAATTTATAAATGAGCAATAAGTCGGTGGATGAGAGGGTAACACCCTCGATTCCCGACAGTCATGAACCGGGATTGAATCCCGCGTTAAAATTTTGTTTAATATGTGAATAACCTTCACATATTATTCATTGTTTCAATTATCATGAACTAGGTTGCTCTTGTTGAGCGGTACCTATTAATGTGATTTTGAACCATTTTGAACCATATAAATGAGTTATCTACTTCAAATATAATTCTACATAAATAGTTATTAATCTTAAATATATCATTTATAATATCTATAATAATAACGCGTTCGTGGATGGCTTTTCTTGATTTATCAAGAAATTGGGTTGGCCAAAAATCACGGAGCAAGTTAAATAAACGTTTAGTTTATTTTTGCTCCACTAGATGGCTCTCTGCCATCTAAAAAACACATGTGCTCGTGGTCAGGAGATGCCTTCTTTATTTTTAATATCAACACCTGACCTACTTATCTTTTTTTTTTCTATTGTTTTTTCATATTTACAAGTATTCAAAATTTCAAGTTTTTTTTATTGTTTAAAATAAGCTTGATTCATATTAGGTATTATACATTAGGTATTAGTATTATACATTAGGTATTAGGTATTTGTACATATTTAGGATCACCTTTCATTTATTTAAAATACACTTCATCATCATCAGAGAAAAGAATAAATGAGAAAAAATATATTTTTTTTTAATTAATTTTTTTAATAAATGAGAAAAAATATCACAGCAAGTTCTTAAATAGTACTGTTATCAAGTGTTTAAACAAGATAACAGATAAGGAAAAATAGATTTTTTAAGACAACTTGAAATATTCTTCTTAGAATTAAAAGTGGATATATATATATTTTTAAATATAATTAAAGGCATATCTGTAAATATCATTTATATTTCCTTTTTCTTCCATTCTATTAATTGAAGCACATGTCTTTTGGATGAAATAAGACCTAATCCAAATAATTTATTAGTGTGTTTCGGCATCAATGAACAAAAATAATACCCAAAAACTGGAGAAAAACAAATATTTTGTTACAGATACTTTTTGTACTGTTACTGAAATGGCACATTGACGTACTTGCTGTTGCTAACCTGTGAAAGGTATTTATCACCACTTAACAACAAGACAATCTAGGGTGTTATAAATACTGAAAGATTTCTCTAGGCCACCTCTATATACAGTAGAACAACCTCCATGAAAGGACACTCACGCTAGAGGACACCACTCTACAAAGGACAGTTTTCATTTACAAAATTACCATCTTTACTATTTATTAACTCTCCGGTAAGAGGATACCTCTCCTTAATAAACACTTTGGCTCTGTAATCAGGTTTTGTCCTTTACAGGGAGGTAGTTCTACTGGTTTGTTTGTTGCCACTTGTGCTCTTTTCAGGAGGTTGGAATTCAAAGAGAAGGAACGAAACCTACAATAATTTTTTTAAAATTTTACACAAATAAATTTACTGGCAATGCGCTTCTTTTAAATATCATCAAATATTATCTCTACAGACCTTACTGCAATGATATGAGTTATTGAATGAGAGGGCTTGGCTCATTAGTAGTGAACCCTCTCAGCGGTTTCGCCAAATTAATCTCTAGACCGCTCTACTATTGTATTGGATTGGTTTGGAATATAACCTGTATTTTCTATGGAAGGCAGCTTAGGGGTGTTTAGTGAACTATAAATTTTAACGATAGATGGCAATTAAATTTAATTTACTAATAATATTAAAATTGAAGAGATTCATTCTTATACAAAATAATGATATGGAAGTTGATTCAAGCTAAAACAATAAAAATATACCAACTCTCTCCACACAATGGCCATAACCTAACCTGGCCAAAGAACAAACTCCTCCAACAATACAGAGTATGATTTGTGAAATGCATTAAAAAGAGAAAAGATTCAGTTTCTCGTATTTTATTTTGTGATAAAGGAACTTTTTGCATTTAAATCCAAGATACACCATATTATCTATAATATATATATGTAGAATAAAAACCTCCAAATGCTCCAATGACCTTGCAAAAGTCCAACCCCACCAGTGAGTGCAAATAACCAAACGGAGCTCTGGCACATTTGTAAGTGCAAAGTCAAACTGCTTTTCACATGTGTAGATATGTGGTGTACTTAGAGTAAAAATAGTCACCTACTTCTACCCACCATGATTATCATGGCCTGTACCATGTGTACTAGGGATAAGCAAAATTAATGTTAAAAACTTCCCCTTTTATATGTAAATTGTATTTTACCAATAAAGCCAACCTACAGGCAACCCAGACGGAGGGAAAAGTCCGTTTCTTGACATTCCAAGGGGCGGCCACTGGGGCCTGTTAGTTAACACCTTAGAACTTTTAGGATAGGTGGGGATTGTGTGTGACACAGGAGGCTGTGCCAGTCCTGTCTCTCTCTGGTTGCCTCTCTTCCAACTTGAGTTGTGTTCATTTCCCACCTTCTATTACCCCATATACATACAGTAAAACCTTGCTAATACTTACCCGGGATATAGCGAACTTTCCCTTATAACAAACCCAAGGTAATCCTCAATTTCATTCCATTGAAAATCCCATTGTTATAACAACATTGCCATTTTAAAAAATAAAAAACTACCCCTATAACTAACTAACCAATTTTGCGGCATAATTTGGATTATAGAAAAAAATAAATTAAGACCTATTAAATTAATAGTGTGTGACGTTTCTGTAACAACATTGTTACCATCATCAGGTAAAAGACATTTTATTCTTTTGTCTGATGATGGTAACAACGCTGTTACTGAAATGTAACACACACAAAAACATTTCATTCTCTTGTCTGATTATGGTAACAACGCTGTTACTGAAACGTCACAACACCTATAATTTATTTGGATTTAGTCTTATTACCTTGTAGTTGGTTTTAACATGCTAATTCTAAGATCCAAATGGTTTGTTTTTGGTGTTATAGCAACATGGTTATAGCAACATAAATTTGATGTTGTTATAGCAAGGTGTTCAGCCCTGTCTTTTAGTTATATGACAAAAGACAAAATATTTTCTGGTTGTGCCAAACTTTTTGGTGAAAAAATGAGCTAAGCTCTCAGAGAATCTCTTTGGTCTAAAGAATGTGGCAAAGACAATGTTAAGTTGGTGAAGTTTTGTTATTATTTATTTACCCTCTATTTACACAAGGTAATAAGACCAAATCCAAATAAATAAATAGTGTGTGACGTTTCGGTAACAGCGTTGTTACCATCTTCAGACAAGAGAATGAAATGTTTTTTTGTGTGTGTTACATTTCAGTAACAGCGTTGTTACCATCATCAGACAAGAGAATGAAATGTTTTTGTGTGTGTTACATTTCAGTAACAGCGTTGTTACAGAAACGTCACACACTATTTATTTATTTTGATTTGGTCTTATTACCTTGTTTCATAATTCAAATTGTGCCTTATCATTCACACACTATTTGTAGATGCCTATATGCTTCTAATGGAATTTAGAACATTTTAATACTTCACTGAAGAGCTAAGCATACAAATAATGAAAGTTTTACCTGCGGTTGTGAATAATCCTGGGTGAGGTTTGGTCAGTATTCCAATGGCTAAGGAGGGTGAAAGAGTGAAAATATTTTGCGATATTAAACGATTTGACTCACAGAGTCAATATAATTTATTCTTATCCTTTTAAAGTTCTGCACATTTTTGTTTTGAAGATAAGTGAGGGATAATTAGATCATTAGGATGGTTCCGTCTCTTTCCTTCTGCTTCATGAGTACTTCCAGCACAATGGCGTTGGCCTCTAGCAGTCGGTGCAGCAGGAGGCTGGGGGAACAGTCCGACTCAGCCACAATGGAGGCCTGACACTCTGTCTGGGTGGATTCTTCCAGCTTCTTCAGGAGGGTGGACAAAGGTTCTAAGAAGTTCTCGCATTCCTCCAGTATTGCTGGACACTCTAATTGGTGGAGATTCTTGAGTATACGAATGGTCTCGAGAAGATGGCCGAGTTGGAGCTCTGAGTTAACTTCATGATCTCCTTTCGTGAGTTCTTTCTTGAGGTGATTGATCAGTCCAGAGCTGCGGATAATGGAAGTTAGAACTTCTCGTTCCACTTTGGATAACTGGTCTTCCTGGAGCTTCACACTGAAATAAGGACAGTATCCTTTGCCGTAGTGGAGAGACTGGGTTTTGCTGAAGAAGTCTAACTCCTGTCCTATCATCTGTAGAAGGGACAGGTGTACTTGCCACCTGAAGTTGGGCGTGAAGTGAGTGTCCGGTGTAGCATCATAGATGGACAGCTGCAGCAAGCAGTCTTCCAATGTGAAGTAGCAGCTGTTCCTTTCTACTGTTGGATTCAACTGGTCACTGTCTTCAGGAGAGGAAGGCTGATTTGCAAGTTTCTCACAAACCTCTTCAAGACATTCTTTCAGGATTTTGAATTGGGTCCATTCCCCTGGCCAGAAGGTTCTTGAAGCCTCTACTAACACGGGCGTGGGGTATTTGGGCTGCAGAAACTCTACCTGGGGTGGTAGCAAGGGGAAGAAGGCTGGGTGGAAGTAGAGCCTCACCACAAAGATGTTACTCAGCTCTGCCCGGAGTTTGAAGATGTTATTGTCCTCTTCTACATCTACTTGAATGTCCGTAGAGTTCTGGTAGACTAGAAGGACCTCCCTCAATATAAATACCTCGGACTCCTCTATTGCATGAATCTCCTGTAGGCCTTGGAAGTCTTTCAGTTCGTCTTCCTGAAGCCTCTCAGGTATTGTATTCCCGGCCTCCGACTCCCTGAATGCACTGGCACCATCCAGCAAACTTTGGATTTCACTGCTAGGTTTGAAGTTATTTTTGAGGATCGTACTTCTGTAATAGTATATTTCATTTTTGCTCTTGTACACCAGGTCCAGCAGCTCCTTAAAATTATTCACTTCCTTTGTGAAGTCTATATTTGTAGCCCACTGACTGTTTCCTTTTCTGACTTCAAATTTGATAGAAGAACTTCTCCATGTGATCTCTAGTTGAAGATTCTCGGCAGTTTCAAAGGAAAATAAATTCATTCTAAGCTTATCTTCTCCTTCCAGCGGCATGGTAGTTCTAAGCTTATCTTCTCCTACCAGCGGCCAGGTTGTTCTAAGCTCACTTTCTCCTACCAGCTGGCAGGTGGTGAGGTAAAAGGGCCACCTGTCCTGCCCAAACCTTACCTCGCAGTACGTCCTGAAGAGCTCTCTTGCCTTGTCAACAGCCATCTCCATTTGCAGGCCACCCGGAAATATCTTATCAACATTGTAACTTTCGGTTTTAGCTCCCTCTGGAGAATTGGTTTTTATCCAACTTCTTTTATAATCTTTTTATCTATGTTCTTCTCTCATCCCTTTCTATTTTTTGTTTTTAAATAGATTCTCCAGATACATTACTGCGGAACCTTGTTATAACATCCTATATCACATACTATATGACAATTGGAATCTATTATAGATTGTGTTTTAAACAATTTCTACTGCCCTTACTGTAATGGAAAATTTAATGGGATGACCTAGCTTTTTAATAATTTAATTAAGTTAAGCCTTCCCATTAATTTTTCCATCTCACTACTGCGACGATGCGGTAAGAGGACACCTCTCCCTAAAGGACACTTTGACTCTGCATTTAGGTGTCCTTTACAGAGAGGTTCTACTGTATTAGATATATGTGCACACAGATGTTATACATTGTAAAGATGTTACAAGGAAGAGAAAGGAAATCTAGAGAAAAGATGTTGAACAGAAGCTTGGGAGACATTTATAGAATGGGGCTCAAACTCAAGAAGACAAAAGTAACAGCTTTCAATAGCAACAATATATCTAAAGAATACAATGTTAGGGCATGGAGGTTGGACAAGTAAAATCCAGGATGAATGGAAGTGTTTTAAAATTACAAAATATTTTCTCACAATGAGTTTCTTTTTATTACAAAACGCTAGCTTTCAAGTGATAATCGCTCTTCAACGGGCTTAATAAAACATCGACTATATCTTATAAGAAATATTTACAAAAACATACAGCGTGGATATTTACAAGTGAAATTTTTAAATTGATATGTAATTTAATAATTTTATGGAATATGTCTTTACATTTTTAGGGCATCCATAACCTATAAAATTGATCTATTGATTTCTTCTGAGATATCTAAGGTATTGTGATGATATCTTCCTGTTTATGCTGTTATATTCAATGGAAATGGGAGCTTCTAAAAGTAACCGTTGATATTTGTTCTTAATATTTTTGTATTGGCATTTCATGGAAGTGTCATAAATATGAATGGAAGAGGCAAAAAAAGACTTCAAAGTCAGATCTGCAGAAGCAAAAGATGCTTTTTTAGAAAAAAAAAAGGACTATGCTTAAATGTTTCAATAATGGTTACTTTTTCCGAATGGATGTGAAGCTTGTACAATGACCAAAGAACTGATAAAGAAAATGAACTCTCTTTTTGACATCTGGTTTGGTAAAAGATTCCTTCAAGATTGAATGGTGGACAGATATACTGACAAATAAGGAAGTTTGGAGAACACAAGGTAATAATCTATAATCCAAATTGTGCCTTATCGAAGTTTGGAGAAATTTACTATAGAAAATACCTTCTAAATGGAGTTTATACAGGCAAATAATGGATTTATTGAGACATCCAAGAAATATTGCAATTTCAAGTGTTTCTTGAAAATAAAGATACTTCGGCCAGTAAATCTTTTTATTACCTCGACGTTTCGACAAAAATCTTTTGTCCTCGTCAGGAGCAAACAAAAATTGAACATTTAGCAAGGCGTTAAAAAACTTTCTATATATAATTGAGATTTCTACAAAGCTATTAAGTTTGCTAAAAAATTAGATGCATATAAACTTCAATGTTTGCTCCTGACGAGGAAAAAAGATTTTTGTCGAAACGTCGAGGTAATAAAAAGATTTACTGGCCAAAGTATCTTTATTTTCAAAAAATATGAATGCCGGCCAGGCAGCCTCAATATTTACGATTTCAAGTGTTAGCAAATTACAGGATTTTCTCTTTTTTTAGATTTTATTTAAGAAAAACCTTGTTGAGCAACTTGATTTGCGTCTACCCCTGAAGCCAAAACTGCCAATATATGGAGTGAGTTGTAGACAATGGCTGAAATAACTACCAAGCTTGGGTCTAGTTATCTAACCTAGTCCTAGCACATGTCGGGGAGAAGTCTGATCTACGTGGCACACTGTCCGACTTCAGAGCAGAATGTGATAGCGAACCAGACGACCCTTAGTGGAATACTCTAATGTAAATAATATTTAATTTTCTCAATATTAACCCTTCTTCTTTCTTATCTCCACTCAATCATATTAAGGTATCATGCTTGTAAAGCTTGACAACCATCATGACTGAGTGAAGTAGAATGCTTCTGCCTTTGCCATTAACACTGGGAGCACTACTCAGTGGCAGGAAAACTTAGCTCCAAAAGAAATGGCCGCCTCTGACATGAGGAACAGACGCCATGTGAAGCCGCTCCTAACATGGAGTACAAACGCTGCTTATCCTGTATCCCTGAATTAGGAGCCCTTACAGGGTACTATCAGCCGGGCCAGCTGAACCCAGGTTTTATAGCAAGCTTGTTACTGCTCCCCTTCTTCTTTTTTATCCGGGATTGGGACCGGCAAAGGCGGAGTTCATATATTAACCCTAAATATTCTTATATGAACAATTAAGAAAAGTATATTCAATCCAACCTAGATTGGGTAGCTTTCAGGGTGTACTTTGATCCATGGAACCCCGCCATTGCCGGTTTCAAGCCCGGATGTAAAAGGAGGAAGTGGAGCAGTAACAAGCTCGTTAAAAAAAAACAGGTTTCAGTTGGCCTGGCTGATAACACCCTGTAAGGACTCCTATTCTTGGGTTACAGGATAATCAGCAGTTCTCCATGTTAGGAGCGGCTGCACAAGGCGTCTGTTCCTCATGTTAGAGGCAGCCATTTAATACCAGGTCAAAGTCCGAGTTACACCTCTCTGTAGGTGACCTCGGGGAAATGTTGGATAAAACCAGCGCTCTAACGTAACTGGCATATAACCTATATGGAGTCGTGCACAAGAGATCCCTGTACAGAGAACCAATAAGAGTTCTTGAGCTTCTTTATGAGCACGACCTCCAAGATCATGTCTAAATTAGACTAAAAGGATAAGTAAAAAAAAAAAACACTTTGATCCATTTGTATTATAGATTAGAAACATTCCTAGTACACATGGTACAGGCCATGATAATCATTCTGGATAGTAGAAATTGACTGCTTTTACTGTAAGTGCACCACATATTTACACATGCAAAATGCAGTTCAACTTTTCACTTTCAAGTGTACCAGAGCCCCTTTTGGTTACTTACACTCGCTTAGTGGGGTTGGACTTTTACATGATTCTGAGGCCATTGGAGCAATTAAAAAAAAAAAGAAGAAATATATGGTAATAAGACCAAATTCAAATAAATAAATAGTGTGTGACATTTTGGTCAGCGTTGTTACCATCTTCAGACAAAATTCGGTTCTTTTTCTGATGACATTCAGTACTTTTGTCTGATGATGGTGACAACACGTCACACTCTATTTATTTGTATTTGATCTTATTACCTTATGTTTATAATGTATAATCTAAATTGAGCCTGATAAACTGAACCACATGTTTATCATCTCATTGGCCATCTCAAGCCATTGAAGATAGAAAATAATTTTAAAAATCTAACCCTACTAGCCCAAAATGTAGCCTGGCACCTGCAGCTCCAGAACACATTTTGGCTTGCATTAGATGTACTAAACAGGACCTTTGGGAGAGGCCGCTGATTATCATAAAACAGCTCGAGAAGCATGAACTCATGGAATTCGTGTAATCTTTACACAAGGAGATAAAACGAAAATTAAAATTATACCGCGAATGTTTCTTTTAAAAATCGAAATTTATTTTCAAAGAGAAATAGCGACATTTCTAACTTTGAGGATGAGGTATGGAAAGGTGAAACATGAAGAGTAATGGAGAACGGAAAAATAAAAAGTGTCCAGGGGCGGGAATCGAACCCACACCCTTCTGCTTACCGGGCAGGTGCCTTGTCCACTCGGCTACCCTGGACGTATTTTTCCGTTCATAACTTATATTTAAAGTAACATTTAAAATACAATATGTATATGTAATACAGTATGTATATGTATACAATAAATACAATGTTTATCATGGCCTGTAACCTATGGGGTGGGGGGTATTAATAAAATCAGCTTCTTATCCGCCATGATTATAAGAGCCGATATATTGATGAGACAAAGGATTTAATACTCAGAAGGTTTATTTGGTGCTGGGCTTGTAGTCCAGGAAGGTCATGATGTTCGGGGTCTCGCCGGGCCGATTGTAGGAGGGGTTGGAGCTTTCTAAATCGCTGGGTTAAGATCCAAACAGGATCAAGTTTAATTAATTTATTTATTTCGTCTCAATTTACAGGTGTTGCATTCGAGCACAGCTCGCGAGTCATCTTGTCCTGGCTATTTACACATGGGGTGGAGTAGAGGTGGCCACCTCTGACATGAGGATCAGACACCATGTGCAGCCGCTCCTAACATGGAGTACAAACGCTGCTCATCCTGTATCCCTGGATTAGGAACCCTTACAGGGTACTATCAGCCGGGCCAGCTGAACCCAGGTTTTTTTAGTGAGCTTGTTACTGTTCTCCTTCCTCCTTTTTCATTCGGGCTTGGGACCGGCAAAGGTGGAGTTAGTATTATCCTGGAGTGTGTGTGTGTGTGTGTGTCATGGACTGAGTTTGCTCTTTTATAACACACAGAGGTATCAAGTTGAAAACAATCAGGTCTCCAGGGATAAGTTTTGTAAATTCGAAACTATTATAGATGTGTATGATTCTTTTAAAAATTAAACAATTTCCACTGTCCTTTCTGTAATGGAAAAATTAATGGGAGGGCCTGGCTCATCAGTGGTTTCGCCAGAGATAAGTTTCTTATTTACAAATATATAGCTTTCGGACACAGAGTGGCGCAGGCTGCCTGCCGCCTCCCAGAGGCCCCCCACACAGATCCCAGGCCTGCTCAGCCCTGCCCCGCGACCTGCAGCTGCTCATTGCCCTCTCAGTAGCCCTGGGGGTGCTCCTCATGGCCCTGCTGCTCTACTTCTGGAAGAAAAACAGAAAGTGGTTTGTCTCACTTATTTAGCTCCCTTGTCTATCTCAATTGGAAAGTGTAATCACCTCTCTGTAAAAGACACCTTGTTACAGAACCAACATATTCTTTATGGACAGATGTCCTCTTACCAGAGAGTTGCTTCTTTTTCTTTCCTATCTCCACTCAATCAAATCAGGGTATCAAGCTTGAGACTTTTGATGGTGTCTGCCGGGGAAGAGTAGAACTCATCAATAGATAAGTCAATACAGTCAACAATGTGGTTTGGGGTTGTAGGTTGACACCTAGTACATAGTGGGAAAACCCTGCAACCATTCTGGAAAGTCATTGTCCGTGGATGACTAGACTTAATTCTGGAAATCCCTCACCCAGAGAGTTACTAATTAATTAAAAGTAAAATTTATGCTGATGAAAACTGTCCTTTGTAGAGAGGTGTCCTCAAAGAAGAGTGTCCTATTATGGAGTATGTTATACTGCACTTGAAAAGTTGCCTCAACATACAGTTAAACCTCACCATAACTATATTGCTGGGAGGAAATTGATTTTTGAAGCAAAAAGGTCACCTCTCCCATCAAAATAGACGTCAAAGCTAGACGCCATCTATTGACCGTCGCTGCAAACTAGCGGCCTCGGGTCAGTGACAATGCCACAACACCAGCTTTGGCAAACTGAGACGCGTCCATCTCAAGACCATGGTTTCTGGCTAATGGCCCTCTTTAGTCCATGAAGGACTTTATTCCACGATATCCACAAGAGATCTAATGAAATCTTCACAATCTGCCAAATAGGTGTTTAGCTGGTCTATGGTCAAAATATAGATGGAGATTTTGACAGGAAGAAATTGATCTATAGTAGATTGTGAAGATTCCATTACAATCCTTGTGCATCTCATGAAGTCCACCTTAGACTGAAGAGGGCCATTAGCCCGAAACAATGGGCTCCAGGTGGATGCTTCTCAGCTTGCCAAAGCTGGTGTTTTGGCTTTGTCACCGACCTGAGGCGGCTAGTTTGCGGCAATGGTCAATAGATGGCGTCTAGTACTGACGTCCATTTTGACAGGAGAGGAGACATTTACTTTTATATATAATATCACTTAGGACTAAGATTTGTTGTTGTTATAGCCATGAAACACAAGGTAATAAGACCAAATCTATAATCTCAGAATTGTACTACAATAAGGCACAATTTGGATTATAGATTATACATATAAAATTAAAGAATTTAAAAGCACGAATGTTTCTTTTATACATAATACAAACCTCTACTGCCCTTACTGCGATGAAAAAATATATTGGGAGGGATTTTCATCGCAGTAAGGGCAGTAGAAGTTAGTATTATGTATAAAATAAACATTCGTGCTTTTAAATCTTTTAATTTTATATGTATAGATGGCGCGTTATTGCTTTGTGTTAAATTATAGATTATAAACACAAGGTAATATGGAACAAATCCAAATAAATAAATAGTGTGTTTCGGTAACAACGCTGTTACAGAAACATCACATACTATATATTTATTTGGTCCTATTACCTTGTGTTTAGAATTGTACCATGCTATACCCCCATGTTGTTGTCATAACCACAGTTAAAACAATTAGGGCATAAAAGTTTGAATTATGCTAATTATAACAAATAACTGTTACTGTGGAGAGGTTATTGTTATATTAAGTGTCATTGTGTGTATAAGTTTGATTTGATTTACACATACACACAAAAGCCTTTATAATGACTTGCCCCATACAGATTCTCCCAATTTGGTAAGGTAATAATCATCTTGTGTTATTTACATAGGTAGTAAGATGGAAATTGAACTGGCTTTACTCTTCATCTCAAAGTCATTCAATTGTTGACTGGTCCTTACATAATGATGATCTAAAAAAAGTATAGTAAGCTATTGCCTTAGATTTGTTTGCTGATATTTTTGAAAGCAATACGTAGGGTGAAATGTTGATACATTTAATTTGATGATATAGGGCTTTCCTTTCTGCATCAAGGGCTGTACAATTAAGCAGGTAATGGGGTAGTTATTCAGTAAATTCCTTGTCACACAGTGTGCATATTAGGTTTTTGTCCTCAAACGTCAGAACGTGGTGCTTGATTTGATTTAAATATATCAGTTTTAAAATGACAAATATTGGGACAATTGGCAGCTTCAATGAAAACTTGGATAATGTCCAACTTCTTTAATTCAACACCCCAAGGGATCAGAATTTTTGGCTGAATTAAAGTGTATATATAAATGTGATTCTACTGCCCTAAAAGTTTATGTCCATATTTTGCTTAAATACCATTTCTAAGATTCCACCCTTCAGTGCTGCATATAAAAGCAGAATAATCCAATACAGTATTAGAGCTCTAAAGAAGCGGTAGATTAAATTAATGAAACCGCTGGGAGGGTTCACCACTGATGAACCAAGGCCTCCCAATATTTTTTCATCGCAGTAAGGACAGTAGAAGTTTGATTTATTTGTGAAAAGGAACATTCGGGTTTTGATTTTTTTATTTGAATTAAAGTGTGTGTTTAATTATATTGTTGTTTAATTCATTGCAAAAAAAAAAACTCTGCTATTGGAGATTTTGTTGTTAACACTCTTCAAGTCAAATGGTGAATTAAAATCGAATATGTTGAATTATCATAAAGCAATAACGCGCCATCTATACATATAAAATGAAAAGATTTAAAAGCACGAATGTTTCTTTTATACATAATACAAACTTCTACTGCCCTTACTGCGATGAAAAATATATTGGGAGGGCTTGGTTCATCAGTGGTGAACCCTCCCAGCGGTTTCGCCAATTTAATCCACAAGACCGCTTCTCAGAGCTCTAATACTGTATTGGACGATTTTGCTTATATACGCAGCACTGAAGGATGGAATCTCAGAAATGGTTTTCAAGAAGACTATGGACATAGGCTTATAGGACAGTTGAATTACATTTAAATATTTGCATCGAGCAATGCTCTTCCTGGTAAAATTGAAGTAAATAGGCTGATTGGGATTTGGAAAAAAAAAACGGGTGAATAATTTATTTATTTCAACACACAAAACGCGATATCCAAGCTAGGGATAATTGCGTCGATTTACATTTTTTAAACAGAAACAGTTGTGAATAATTGTTGGTTGAATTAAAGATAGCAATTTGATAAGGAAATGGTTAGGCCTTTTGAAAAAAAAAGGTTGAATTAAAGAGGTTAAACTCTATTTTAGAAATGAAGTGAGAGAGAGAGAAAAATTCAATTTTATTGGCCATGTGGTGAGTTGTGTTGAGAAGGGAGTGTGGTGTGACAGGCACAAATACATGAAGCTGGTGGAGTCCAGCCATGGTGGCAATGAAGGAGAACTACCCGCCGCAGAGAGCTGCGCCATTGACGACGAAGAAGAGGAAAACTACGATGCTGTGAACTTCAAGGACTCCAAAGGTATCTTGGGGAAGTTCAGGACCATCCGAGTGGCCGGCGGAGACACCAAGTACGAGACGACCCACCTCACCAAGCAAGACTAGGTCATCACTATAAACAACGGGAATGTGTTGCTCTGGAACTCGCCACAGCGTCCTGCAGCTCATTTACTTCCTTCGTGTTTTTCTTCGGTCCCAAGCACGGATAAAAAAGGAGAAGGGGGAGCAGTAACAAGCTCGCTAAAAAACCTGGCCTCAGCTGGCCCGGCTGATAGTACCCTGTAAGGGCTCCTAATCCAGGGATACAGGATGAGCAGCATTTGAAACTCCATGTTAGGAGTTGCTGCACATGGCGTCTTTTCCTCATGTCAGAGGTGGCCATTTCTTTTGGAGCTAAGTCGGCCTGCCACTGAGTGGTGCTCCCAGACTTGATGACAAAGGCAGCTGCATTCTACTTCACCCAATGTGGAGATAAGAAAGAAGAGGAGAATATGTTTCTTTCTCTCTCTGTGTGTATATATGTGTATATCTGCTTGTGTTGCTGCTTGAACACATGATTCTAGTCACCAAATTATATCACCCTCCCCCCCCCCTTGTGTGTGTAAGTCTTTCTGCACCCTTGTTGTACAAATATACGTATATTACATGGCTTCAAGTGTACTTTAGAATGATGGATATGAGATCTAAATATAATAATAATAAAAATTATCTTTGAAAAGAAAAAATAAGACTTTTTTTTGTTGTTAGAAAGCATCAACTTTCATTTATTATGCCCAAAATATATATTGTTGTTTCTTATCCCCTTGTGTAAAGATTACATAAATTCCATGAGTTCATGCTCTTCGAGCTGAAACTATAAGTTGTTGTTGTTTCTTATCCCCTTGTGTAAAGATTACATAAATTCCATGAGTTCATGCTCTTCGAGCTGAAACTATAAGTTGTTGTTGTTTCTTATCCCTTTGTGTAAAGATTACACAAATTCCATGAGTTCATGCTCCTCGAGCTGAAACTATAAGTTGTTGTTGTTTCTTATCCCCTTGTGTAAAGATTACACAAATTCCATGAGTTCATGCTCTTCGAGCTGAAACTATAAGTTGTTGTTGTTTCTTATCCCCTTGTGTAAAGATTACACAAATTCCATGAGTTCATGCTCCTCGAGCTGAAACTATAAGTTGTTGTTGTTTCTTATCCCCTTGTGTAAAGATTACACAAATTCCATGAGTTCATGCTCTTCGAGCTGAAACTATAAGTTGTTGGTGTTTCTTATTCCCTTGTGTAAAGATTACACAAATTCCATGAGTTCATGCTCTTCGAGCTGAAACTATAAGTTGTTGTTGTTTCTTATCCCCTTGTGTAAAGATTACACAAATTATATGAGTTCATGCTCCTCGAGCTATTTTATGATAAGCAGCTGCCTCTCCCAAAGGTCCTCAGTCCACATAAAATGTAACTATCCTAAACTCAGTGACCAAAAACTGAAGGATGACATTTTTGATGGCCCTCAAATGTGGCAGTTTATAAATGACCCCAATTTTAAAAGATCCACAATAGGAGAGTTTCCTACTGCAAGTTGTACCACATTCTCAAACTAGATATATATACGAGGGCCATCCAATAAATAAGTTTCCCTATTTTTTTCTGTCAACGAAACGTTGTAAAAATTAGTTAGTAGTGTAAGAAATGGTCACTAGGATGCGTTGAAAGCGCGTGACCTTCAAAATCACGCTACTCGTACGCGCAAGTCCGTAGCGCTTCAATTTCTATAGAGCTACCACTGGTGAACGTGTCCACTTGCGAACTCCGTTCTGTAATTCGTTTTTTCACAGCGAAAAATGAAACTGCGGTCAATATTCATCGCAATTTAGTGTCAGCGCATGGTGAAGGATGTATGAGCATCCAAATGGTTCGCGGTGGCCTTCATGGTTCTTGAAAGGACGGCAAAACGTGCATGATGACGAGCGAAGCGGCAGGCCCGTTACTGCTACGGACAATACAGCCGTTGCTGCTGTTCGGAATGTGGTGGAAGCAGATCGCCGCGTCACCATTGACGGAATAATGATTCGACTGCCTCCTGGAATCAAAATTGGACGCTCTTCGATTGGAAAAATCATGTCAGATGTTTTGAATTTTCGCAAAGTCTGCGCAAGATGGGTCCCGCGTTTGCTCTCGGAAAATCACAAGCAACAACGGATGGAGGCAGCCCGAGCTTTCCTGGAAATGCATCGAAGAGATCGAGATCAACTGTTTTCCTGTATTGTCACTGGAGATGAAAGCTGGGTGCATCATTCATCTCCAGAAACAAAACGACAAAGCATGGTGTGGAAGAAGCCTGAGGAAAGTGCACCAAAAAAGGCGAAGGTCACAATCTCTGCAGGCAAAGTTATGGCTATCGTATTTTGGGACTGTAAGGGTGTTTTATTGGTTGACTACCTGCCCCCAAACACTACGGTTAACGCTGCGAGGTACTGCGAAGTCCTCACTAAACTCAGAGCTGCAATAAAACGGAAACATCCTGGACTTTTGTCTCGGAAAGTGTTACTCATCCATGACAATGCTCGCCCTCACCCAGCTCGAACGACCCAAACGTTGCTGGAAAACTTCAAATGGGAAATTTTCACACGTCCACCTTATTCTCCGGAACTTGCCCCAAGCGACTTCCATCTTTTTCCAGCACTCAAGTTGCACCTTGGAGGCTAGCACTTTGCGAATGATGACGAAGTGCAGGCGGAAGCGAACCACTGGCTACGAACACAAGACACGGCTTGGTACAACAGTCTATCAAAAAATTGCTACAACGGTACCACATTCTGCCAGCGGCTGCTGAACGAGAATGCTAGGAGCGATTACCAGGAGAGGTCCTTGGAAGAAGCCGTAGTGCTGCGCGGGACAGCTACTCTGTTCCTGTGGATATGCACTCGCACGGCGCGACGCATGCTGGAGCATCCCCGCCTGGCCGCCGTTCCCACCTCACAGTATCTTCGACGCTGGGCGCCTGTGGTCGACGTGCCCTCCTCCGGTGTGTCCTTCTCATCTCTCCGTCGCTGCTCCTTCTGGGGCCATGTGGCGGACATCGCAATGCGACTGGCCCTGCACGCCCTGCCCCATCCGGAGCACCTGGCGTCGAGTCAGCCTGTCTGCATCGCCTGCGGCTCCATCGACCATCATGTTCTCCATCATCGGCTGGACCTGCAGTCCTGGATATTTCCAGTTGGTCTCGAGGACCACGCCATCACCATCTCCTCAGTGGCGAAGTACGCGATCTACGTATTCTTCGTAGATCGCGAAATGCGTGGTGTCGCTGGAGACCCACTGGCGATTCTCCACCAAACTCTGCAGCGCTGGCAGAGGCGCCATATTCATTGTACATAGTGTATATAATTCATATTATATTTTTAAAATAGTGAAGACTGTGTACTTTGCATGTATTGACAAGATGTAAATAAAATTATTTTAATTGTCAAAATTGAAAAACAACATTTCAACGAGAGTGGATAAAAGAAAAAAAAAAGAGATATTTTAAAATGGCATCAATTTACATGGTGTATTTACACAATAGTTAGGGTGGGCTGAACCCTGCAACACAAACCACTGCAAGTTAACCACAATTTAATTGGCAAAGTTATCGAGGTTTGTATCGTGAATATTATCTCACAGATTTTACGTTGTTTGTTTATCACTCGTAGTTAAAAGACACTTTATACAACTATTGTCATTGTTTGACAATTGAAAAAAAAATTGACTTTTTGTCAATAATTTACACTAAAAATGGAAATAATGAATAAACTAATATAGAGATGATCATGCGGGGGATGTGCCCCGGCGGGTGAGCCCTCTTTCCCAGGCGATGAGCTCCGGTCAGCCCAACTTGTACGAAGTACCGGTAGATGATGGATTTGGCCGACGCCAGGATGACGTCATCTTCGAGGCCAGACCCGAATATCCAGGCCCGCAAGTCAGGGGGTCACCCAAGAACACTGATAGCTTCGATGATTGTTATTGTTTGATGTATTTTATTCTTGGCGTTTTTCAAAATTAAATTTTGATTACATTTTATCGTCTTAAATTAAATAATACAACAAGGGGATTTCTGGAGATGAGTTTCTTTTCATTTTATTCCTGAAATCTCAAGTTTTCTCTGCCCTTCTACAGGAGTACATAAAACGAATAATAAATTATCATCAAAAATAGTTAATACAGTATGGAGCAGAAGAGCTTAAATTGACTTGTTCCATTATATGTATGTTCCATATGTAAATACCTGTTTTTTCGCTCTCCACTTCTTCCATCCATATTTCCAAATCCATATTCTTATTTTCCATAGGATCATTCAAATAATAATCTGTATATATTCATCATGTGTATATAATCTTTCTCCATTTTTACCCCTTTGTATATTTCCCACTTTCATAGGTTTCTCAGTCTTGTAAACCCAAGGAGAATCCCCTGTAAGACCTGTGTGTCTTAAAAAAGGTTTTTGTGTGTGTGTGTGTTAATACAGTATGGAGCACACACGTGAAAACCGATAGTAGATATATAACGGAGAGATTGCTTGTGTTTTTATTTTTTACTTATCTCAAAGATCACGTGGTACAGGCCATGATAATTATTTGTAGATAGATTGCGACTGCTTTTACTATAAGTGCACCTCACATCTACAAATGTAGAAATAAGTTCGACCTTTGAATTCACAACTGTACCAGAAGTTCCCGTTTGGTTATTTGCACTCGCTGGTGGGGTTGGACTTTTTCAAGAATCGGGGTCTATTGAAGCAATATTTTTCTTCAGAAAAAAAAAGTGTCCAATGCGGGAATCGATCCTGTGTCGTGGACAGGGAATACCACTCCTATGCTACCTGTGAAAGTAATCAATAAAACACATAAAGAGGAATCTATACTATCTACAGATACTCTAAAAGTTAAGCACGAAACATTAACAAAAAAAAATAGAGAATTTTCTTTGTATTTTGAAAAATCATCTTCAATCTTTTAGCATATATTAGAAATCGCATAAAAGAATAAACAATGATTATTTTTATTGTGTGCTAGCATAATACCTAACATCTTTCTCGGAGTTGTTGGTACTCCTGGGTTATCTCTCTTTCGCAACCATTTGAAATAAATTGATTATTTTTTTATTTGAAATTCGTGCATACCTTTTGGAGGAAGGGGTATACACCTTCATGTTTCAACGTCCGGGATCGACTCATTGGACATATATTGGCCTCTACTACACCAAGGTATATATAGATCTCTGTCTTGAACACATTGTAGATTTGACCATTATTCCTGTGAACATTGTAGATGTGACCACTAACCTGTTTGGTATTATACCTGTAATATGGTAGATGAATATTTTTTAAAAAATGCTCCAATGGCCCCGATTTTTTCACAAGTCCAACCCCACAAGTACGTGCAAATATCCAAAAAGGGGTTCTAGTACATTTGTAAGTGTTGAACTGCTTTCTATATGTGTAGACATATGGTGCACTTACAGTAAAAACAATCGCATCCACCATGATTATCATGGCCTGTACCAGGTGGTTTAAGTAAAAACAAAAACACTTTGTAGGAGAGCGTAGATGGAATATTTAAGTCTTAAATTTATTCAATGATGATTTTGAAGAGGTATAGGATTGACACGCTATTAGACTGGATGAGAAATAAAGGGCAGAGCTCAAGACAGAGCCACTAAGAGCAAGACTTATTCAAGAGAAGTGAAACTCAAGGTCACTCAGGGTTCTTTTAAGAGTGGATATAGAGTGGAGTGATGTTCTGGGATATGGTACTTACTACATGTATGTCCCATATGTAAATACCCGTTTTTTTCCTCTTTTCGCTCTCCACTTCTTCCATCCATATTTCCAATTTTTTTTCTTCTTCTTTTTTCTTCCAAATCCATATTCTTATTTTCCATAGGATCATTCAAATAATAATCTGTATATATTTATCATGTGTATATAATCTTTCTCCATTTTTACCCCTTTGTATATTTCCCACTTTAATAGGTTTCTCCGTCTTGTAACCCCAAGGAGAATCCTCTGTAAGACCTGTTTGTCTTAATAAAGGTTTTGTGTGTGTGGGATATGGTACTTACGATGCTGGAATCCTTGGCATCCATGAATGTACAATACAAGCTTCCTCCCCTTATCCTTGATTGTTATCCAGTTCTCCAAACGGCAACAACTTGAACATTCTTAAATTCGATCGTAATGCTTGTTTATCAAAAGGCCGAAAATGAAAAAAAAAAAAAAAGATTTGATATAAACTCATAGACAAAATTTGAATAAGTTGTACCTTTTAACATGTATATCGGGATTCAGACAATAACTCTGAAAGATATTACAGTGACCTTTATTGAAGACACACGAGATAACCAAGTATGAACAAAATTGCTTGTGTCTCATTAAAAAAAATTGACGACCGGCGAGATTAAAGGCTTTCCACTTCAAGTTTTGTGCATGAGTATTTATTGAATTATTGATTTTTTTAAATAACATTTCTTACTTGTGTTAAGATGTTACCATTAATGGGAGTTGATCAGATCTTATGTATCCTAACTACCTTGGCACTAAGTAACAATAAGTTCAATTGTAGGTACAAAACTCTAAGTTTCCATTTCTGATAAGGGGACTTAGACGCGACTCACCTCCTCTCACACCGCAGGCCGTGGAAGCCTGTAGGACAGCTACAGCGGAATGGACCGGAGCAAACCCCTCCGTTCAAGCAGGGGAAGATACACACCGCTGTACACACATCTACTGAAGAACCACGGTTTCCAAGGAGGAGAAATTTGAGAGTTATATGCTGGAAAGATAGTGACGAAGTTATTGTGAAGTGAAGATATTTTTGTCTTTTTAAATTTAACACCAGCTGCTGAACGACGTCTCAAGGGTCAAAAGGTTTCAGAAACTACAGTCTAGAATCTCCCTGATAAATCAGCTGAACGACGTTTCAAGGATCAAAAGGTTTCAGAGACTACAGTCTAGAATCTCCCTGATAAATCAGCTGAACGACGTCTCAAGGATCAAAAGGTTTCAGAAATTATAGTCTAGAATCTCCCTGATAAATCAGCTGAACTGCTGAACGACGTCTCAAGGGTCAAAAGGTTTCAGAAACTACAGTCTAGAATCTCCCTGATAAATCAGCTGAACGACGTCTTAAGGGTCAAAAGGTTTCAGAAACTACAGTCTAGAATCTCCCTGATAAATCAGCTGAACTGCTGAACGACGTCTCAATGGTCAAAAGGTTTCAGAAACTTCAGTCTAGAATCTCCCTGATAAATCAGCTGAACTGCTGAACGACGTCTCAAGGGCCAAAAGGTTTCAGAAAATACAGTCTAGAAACTCCCTGATAAATCAGCTGAACGACGTCTCAAGGGCCAAAAGGTTTCAGAAACTACAGTCTAGAATCTCCCTGATAAATCTGCTGAACGACGTCTCAAGGATCAAAAGGTTTCAGAAACTACAGTCTAGAATCTCCCTGATAAATCAGCTGAACTGCTGAACGGCGTCTCAAGGGTCAAAAAGTTTCAGAAACTACAGTCTAGAATCTCCCTGATATATCAGCTGAACGACGTCTCAAGGGTCAAAAGGTTTCAGAAACTACAGTCTAGAATCTCCCTGATAAATCAGCTGAACTGCTGAACGACGTCTCAAGGGTCAAAAGGTTTCAGAAACTACAGTCTAGAATCTCCCTGATATATCAGCTGAACGACGTCTCAACGGTCAAAAGGTTCAAGAAACTACAGTCAAGGATCTCCCTGATAAATCAGCTGAACTGCTGAACGACGTCTCAAGGATCAAAAGGTTTCAGAAACTACAGTCTAGAATCTCCCTGATAAATCAGCTGAACTCCTGAACGACGTCTCAAGGGTCAAAAGGTTTCAGAAACTACAGTCTAGAATCTCCCTGATAAATCATCTGAACTGCTGAACGACGTCTCAAGGATCAAAAGGTTTCAGAAACTACAGTCTAGAATCTCCCTGATAAATCAGCTGAACTCCTGAACGACGTCTCAAGGGTCAAAAGGTTTCAGAAACTACAGTCTAGAATCTCCCTGATAAATCAGCTGAACGACGTCTCAAGGGTCAAAAGGTTTCAGAAACTACAGTCTAGAATCTCCCTGATAAATCATCTGAACTGCTGAACGACGTCTCAAGGATCAAAAGGTTTCAGAAACTACAGTCTAGAATCTCCCTGATAAATCAGCTGAACTCCTGAACGACGTCTCAAGGGTCAAAAGGTTTCAGAAACTACAGTCTAGAATCTCCCTGATAAATCATCTGAACTGCTGAACGACGTCTCAAGGATCAAAAGGTTTCAGAAACTACAGTCTAGAATCTCCCTGATAAATCAGCTGAACGACGTCTCAAGGATCAAAAGGTTTCAGAAACTACAGTCTAGAATCTCCCTGATAAATCAGCTGAACTGCTGAACGACGTCTCAAGGGTCAAAAGGTTTCAGAAACTACAGTATAGAATCTCCCTGATAAATCAGCTGAACTGCTGAACGACGTCTCAAGGATCAGAAGGTTTCAGAAACTACAGTCTAGAATCTCCCTGATAAATCAGCTGAACGACGTCTCAAGGATCAGAAGGTTTCAGAAACTACAGTCTAGAATCTCCCTGATAAATCAGCTGAACTGCTGAACGACGTCTCAAGGGTCAAAAGGTTTCAGAAACTACAGTCAAGGATCTCCCTGATAAATCAGCTGAACTCCTGAACGACGTCTCAAGGGTCAAAAGGTTTCAGAAACAACAGTCTAGAATCTCCCTGATAAATCAGCTGAACGACGTCTCAAGGATCAAAAGGTTTCAGAGACTACAGTCTAGAATCTCCCTGATAAATCAGCTGCTGAGTGTTGTAGGTACTTTAAAAACTGTCAATTTTAGATTGAAAGGGCGGATTGTTTAGGCGAGGTTTGGATTAGATAAGCATAGGTATAGATGATGGCTTTAACATCATTCACAACAACCTTAGTGACATGCAGTAACTTGGAATATTGTTACGGCCATTGTAGGACTCACAAATTATCCTCTTTGGTTAGTAGCTCGGAGAAATCCATATTAACCTCATTCAATTAGCTTCATGTCGGGCATCCAGTATTATATTCGGCCTGCTACTGAGGAGTGCTTCGGTCTTAACGGCTAAAACATTTTCATATTATCTATCTCAATGATGATTTTGAAGAGTTATAGAATTGATGCGCTATTGGACTGGATGAGAAATAAAGGGCAGAGCCACTAAGAGCAAGACTTACTCAAGAGAAGAGAAACTCAAGATCACTCAGGGGTGTTTTAAGAGTGGAGTGATGTTCTGGGATACTTACGATGCTGACATAGGGATCCCTGGAATCCGGGAGGACAGCGGCACACGTTGGGACCCACACAAGATCCTCCGTTGACACAAGGATGGTTGCAGAACGCTAGAAACACATCCATCTAAGACAAGGAACTTTCACATATACTAAGCGCTTATGTTGCTTCTTTAATTTAAAAAAATAATACTTCAAAGCTTCTATAATTATTTTTAAAACTTTTTAAATAGAGCTCCTTCGGGTTCTTCTTTATATAAAAAATATAAAGAGACAAGGGTCGCCTCTCTCGTCAAAATAGACGTCTAAAACCAGACGCCATCTATTGACCGTCGCAATAGTACCTTCACAAGACTGCCTGGCTCTCCACTCTCCCTTACCTCAGTACTTCACAAGACGGCCTGGCTCTCCACTCTACCTTACCTCAGTACTTCACGTACCTTCACAAGACGGCCTGGCTCTCCACTCTCCGTTCCCGCCGCATGTCAGCATGCTCAGCGACGTACTCCCGGGGCACCTCGCCCGGTACGTGGCTCCGGGGAGACGTACGGCGCGTAGACTGGGCGGTGGTGGCTGGTTACAGCGGTTGCTACGTCCTTCAACACAAAGATATATAAAAGCACAGGGTTATGAATAAATTGGGAGAATTTTCCATGATAATACTACAGTGGAATGCTGATATACTGCTCTTTTACTGACAGTTTTTATTGTCATATTTGACTATTTATTAATTGAATAGGTATTCTCCATAGTTTACGCCTTATTGTGTTTATATTCAGTTATTCTAACAACTTTTCCGCCCTCTGATTAGTTCCCTACTATCACGTGACCTCAGATTGTCAATCTGCGAGAAGTTATACAAGCATGTATTTTAGAGGTTTGCTTTAGTAACTAAGTTCTATATTAAATTTATGATTATGGGTTCGAGTCTAGGGGGAGTTCTCTCTTTTTTTTTTTATTGGTAACATATATATAAATAATATATTTTAAAGATGGCGCGCTAGTGCATCTTGAATAATATATATTTTATCATTCTAGTTATAATCTTTTGAAACTTTTTTTTTTTTTTGAAGTTGTATTTATAAATATCATATTGATATTAGTTTTTTTTTTTTAATTCTTTGTATTCCAGGGATCTGACGTTTGATCTCCTTATTCTGGAATGGTAAATTTCAACTGCGTAAAAATAGTACGATTTTATCACAACGACATAATATTTTTAGGTTTAATTTACACACAGATAGTTATAAAACTTTGAAATAAGATATTTAACCGTGAATATATTTTATGGATAACCTCTTATTTATAGAAATAAGTATAGTAGAAAATATATTTTGATATTTTCATATAAATCTCCATTGTGTTGTGTATGTGAATATAAATATCAATGATGATTACATACATGATACATTTTGAATGATAGAATGTAATTTTTTTTTGTTATGTTATGACTTTCATATGTTATGAATTAAATTTAATTGCCATTTGTCGTTAAAATTTTACACAACACATTGCCAGCAAATTTATTTGTGTAAAATATGTTATGAATATTTTTTGTTGTTGTTAGATAAGGCTTGATAAGACAAAGGATCGATAAGATAAAGGATTGAGGTGGAGACAGCCACAAACAACTGCTAATTTTTTTTTTCACACATCTATAGTAGAATTACATCATACCTATATGTATATAAGGAATGTTAGGGTTAAATCGCAGGAAATTTATGATATTTATCGATTGGATTTTCCTTCTTGAATAACCAGACTAATAAATTTTGTATATACACACTCATTGACAAAACTTAAGAAAGTGTAGGGGGTCGGTGGAAGGATGGTCTAAACCGTTGGTTTTTGACCGCTACGACCCGGGTTCGATTCCCGCATTGGACACTTTTTTTCTGATAAAAAAAAAATAAAATACTCCAATGGCCCCCGATTCTTTCAAAAGTTCAACCCCAACTGCGAGTGCAAGTAATCAAACGGGGCTCTGGCACATTTGTAAGTGCAAAGTCGAACTGCTTTTCACATGTGTAGACATGTGGTGCATTTACAGTAAAAGCAGTCGCCTACCCCTCCCATTATCATGGCCTGTACCACGTGTACTAGGGATAAGCAAAAAAGAAAGTGTAAATTATTTGATGCCGTCGGTTGTCTGCTTTTTTTTTTTTTTGTAGGAGACAATTTTGAGACAATTTTATTCACACTTGGTTATCTTGTGTCCTCATTAAAGGTCACTGTAATATATTTCAGAGTTATTGTCCCGATATACATGCTAAAAGGTACAAATTCCATATGTTTTGCCCATGAGTGTATTGTCTGAACCCCGATATACATGATAAAAGGTACAACTTCCATAAGTTTTGTCTATGGGTGTATTGTCTGAATCCCGATATACATGCTAAAAGGTACAACTTCCATATGTTTTGTCTATGAGTGTATTGTCTGAATCCCGATATACATGCTAAAAGGTACAACTTCCATAAGTTTTGTCTATGAGTGTATTGTCTGAATCCCGATATACATGCTAAAAGGTACAACTTCCATATGTTTTGTCTATGAGTGTATTGTCTAAATCCCGATATACATGCTAAAAGGTACAACTTCCATAAGTTTTGTCTATGAGTGTATTGTCTGAATCCCGATATACATGCTAAAAGGTACAACTTCCATATGTTTTGTCTATGAGTGTATTGTCTAAATCCCGATATACATGCTAAAAGGTACAACTTCCATAAGTTTTGTCCATGAGTATATTGTCTAAATCCCGATATAAATGCTAAAAGGTACAACTTCCATAAGTTTTGTCTATGAGTGTATTGTCTAAATCCCGATATACATGCTAAAAGGTACAACTTCCATAAGTTTTGTCTATGAGTGTATTGTCTAAATCCCGATATACAGGCTAAAAGGTACAACTTCCATAAGTTTTGTCTATGAGTATATTGTTTAAATCCCGATATACATGCTAAAAGGTACAACTTCCATAAGTTTTGTCTATGAGTATATTGTCTGAATCCCGATATACATGCTAAAAGGTACAACTTCCATAAGTTTTGTCTATGGGTATATAGTGAAAAAAGAAAATGCTAATATGAATGAATAATACGAATGAAGTTATTCCTACTGGACAGATTGTTGCTCATCGCCGCTATTATATGTAATTATTGAAGCGATTTCGACTTAAGAATAGACAGATAAAGCGGACATTTGGACCTTCGAGTGATTAAATTTTGTTGGATGATAATCCCAGGTCTCACAAGGCTTTCCCAATATCTTAGTTTCTAGCCAGACATTCCTGAACTTCCACACCCTCCCTATTCCCCACAACTCCCTCCTGTGACATTATTTAATAAATAAAACCCTAAACGAAAGTTTTGTCGATGGTATTTAAAGATGGAATTTGATGGAATTTGTACTTGTATATCCTAATATAATTTTATTTGTTAGAAATCAGCACGGGGTATAACTTTTCTTCAGGTTTAAACTCGAGAAATGCTAAAACGAAATTGAACCGAATTAATAAAAAAAAATATGAATTGACATTTGCCTTAAAAAGAAACCCAAATTAATAAAGTTGAAACAAAAAGGTTGGAATTATTGTAGATAATCTTCTCGAATGAAAACTGGCTCGTAGGTAATTGTTGGTATTGGATTACAGAATTTTATATCAGTTCACTCCGATGTGAGAAACCTTTGAAGGTGAAGTTTAAAAAAAAACGAGATAAGTTGTGATAAGTGCAATATGGTGACTAAGTCCTTTAATTCAAGTGGTATAACCTTTGTTGTTTCTTATCTCCCAACAGATTGAGAAAGTTATTCTGTAGGTGTAGCAGTCTCTGCGTCACTTTAACTTATGACACTTTTTTTAAAAATCTATTTTTGTGTAAGCGATAAAGAGTGTTTCCAGAGAATCATTCACGTTATAAATATGTATAAAACTTTTACAAAGACCACTTCTCCTGTCAAAATAGACGCCAGAGCTAGACGCAATCTATTGACTGTCGTCACAAACTAGCGGTGGCCTTAAGGGTAGCCTTTCTGGTGTTGTAGGCACTTTTAAGGAAGCAAATAGGCTTCGGTTGGAGACCAGAAGTCTGTCAAGAAGATACAGTTAAGCTCTGCCATAACTATTTAGATAAGACCAGACATATCCAGGATACGGTAGGCTTTCCGAGCCTAGTAAGTGAGACAGTGATCGTATCCTAAACATTGGTGGACAAAGCCACAACACCAGCTTTCTGCCAAATAGGTGTTTAGCTGGTAAATTGGGTAGAACAAATTTATATGGCCGATATATAGATTAAAATTTTGTCGGGAGGAAATGTCATCTAAGCTAGACGTTATCTATTGACCAATATAGATCAATATCTTCCGGTAAAAAAATCCATCTAAATATAAAAAGAGTCATTATTATAACGGCAGTTTTCACATCAAACTTAAATACTAGATTCCATTCGCCTCCATTTGACACTCTTGAGGTTCTTTGACAGAGTCTGCCAAGCCGCAACCTGGTGCAACAAGATTCACACAAATAATTTGTTATAAACTATATTCGTTTAAAGAACATTCACTCAGGAAGAACCACGCGTCAAGTACTTTATAAGCTTATTAGAAGAATGAATCAGGAAGCCCGTATTTTCCCCATGTTTATTTATACACCCGAAGTGTATATAACATAGGAATAAATATAAACTTTTGTGAAAAATCTAATTTAAAGAGGACTAAGTTAAACTTTCAGTCTTACTAAAGAGACAAAGGTCGCCTCTCCCGTCAAAATAGACGTCAAAACTAGACGCCATCTATTGACCGTCGCCGCAACTAGTGGCCTCGGGTCGGTAACAAAGCCACAACACCAGCTTTGGCAAACTGAAAAGCGTCCACCTAGAGACCACCTAGATGGCGTTTAGTTTTGACATCTATTTTGACGGGAGAGGCGACCTTTGTCTCTTTAGATCAATATCCTCCCGGCAAAATTTCCATCTTTCAGTCTTACGTTATAATTTATCATTGTCATGATAAACAACCAACTAGACTGTGAGAATTGGGGTTATATTGATAGACGAAACAAAATATACCTTCTACAGACCTAGTACACCTTGATAGTGGATTATGCTTACACCGTGTATGTATCATAATAATCATTTTTCAGCTTCAGAGAGAGAGAGAGAACGCTTCACGATTTTGCGTGTCATCCTTGCGGAGGGGCCATGCTAATCTTCTCTGTATCGTTCCAATTTTAGTATATGTACCGCCGAACAAGCGTTTACAAGCGTGAGAGAGAGAGGTGTTTTAAGGCAATTACATATATAGAAATATTCCCCTATATAATCTCACTTTTCAATCGCTTCAGTTTTCTAGTAGTACACGATAGTGTAAATAGAAACATTTTGGCTGCTACCCTCCTTAACAACCCGAAACAGAATCTTGTCTGAGGTTCTTCTAATATAAAAAGAGATTTGAGACCCCCCCAAAAGTTAAATCCCAAGAATGATCACTGGATCTGTAAAGAGCCCTCAGAGGTACCTGTAGTGATACAGAAGATATTTTCTGCCGCCTCCGTGATAGTTATTGACTTTATCAGCAGTTATGTCGTGCTTTCTCATTTCTTTGAGAAGGGCCTTAGGATGAACGCTGACACCTACATCAATGTCCTGGAGACGGTTGTGAAGCCTTGGATGGACATGGTAACCGCAGGAAGGACTTATGTCTTCCAACAAGACTCAGCTCCAGCCCAAAAGGCAAAAAAAAAAACAATCGTGTCTGACACTAAATGTTCCCAGTCACTAGAGTCCTAATATCCCCCCCACCCCTAACTCTCCATACTGCAATACCTTCTTGTTGTTGGCGATGGCATTTTGAACGAAACTACGGGTTTTTTTCCTAATAGAAATTATGTGCAGCTAACACAAAGAGATATATATGTTTACATTTTCAATACAATAAATAAAACTTATTTCCATAGTTTCAATAAATCTCATCTCCAAGAATTAATGCCGAGCATTGGAAATGTTTTCCTTCACGAAAATCAAATAAATATCTGTTTAGGTATCCTAGTAAGAAGATAAAAATCCACTTACCGAGACAATAAGGTGCTTGCTCAGACCACGTAGCATTTTGGTGACATGTTCTTGTCTTTGTTCCCACAAGTTGGAACCCTGGACTGCAGGTGTAGTTAGCGACGGATTGAGGTCCTGGATCTTTCGGCATGTTGACCTGGCCGTTTTCTGGGTTGGTAAGAGATGGGCAGAGGAGTGCGAGGCAGTTTGGAGCTGAATCTGACCAAGTGGCATCTTGGCTGCAAGTCCTCGAATCCACCCCTACCATCCTGAATCCTTTGTCACATTGGTATTTCGCAACTGACTGGAATATCGAATCCTTTGGTAGGATCACCAAGCCGTTAGGAGGGTCTTGTAGAGGAGGACAGGAGATTGGAATGCAAATTGGGACATCGCCATCCCAATAACCATTCTCGTTGCAGGTTCTGAATTCTGGTCCGCTGAGTATGTATCCATCTTCGCATTCGTACTTCAGCTTTGACTGATGGGCTGGATTATCTGGGAAGACTACAAGTCCGTTGAGTGGCGAGGATACCGTTGGACAATGAACTGGAAGACATTGGGGCGAAATTCCTGACCAGAATCCACTATCTTCACACGTTCTTATTTCCGAGCCAATCAGCGTGTAGCCCGCGTCACATTGGTACTGGGCTACCGAGAATACATTCAGGTTCTTTGGTAGTTTTACCTTGCCGTTCATTGGTCTATCTAAATCTGGGCAGAGGATTGGAACACATTTAGGAGTTTTTCCGGACCATTTGCCATTTTCTTGACATTCCCGTATCGCACTGCCAAGTATCCGATAGCCCTTGTCACATTTGTATTTCACGGCGGACGATACGACCAGGTCCTGTGGCAGGATGACCTTCCCGTTCTGTATGCTGGTGATATCAGGACACAATATCTCTATGCATTTTGGGGAGGATCCAGACCATCGGCCATCTTTGCTACACATTCGCGTCTCTAGTCCTACAAGTTGGTACCCGGTATCGCATGAAAAGTGAACAATAGGTTCCCCAGCATCTCCAAACGTCATGGCTGTTTTTCCATTATGAGGTACTAGCAAAGTCTCACAGGTATAAGGAACACAAATTGGCTGGATTCCAGACCAGGTCGCATTCTTTTGGCAAATCCTCGACTCCAGTCCTACAAGATGGTAACCGTCCTCACAGGAATACCAAGCTTCTTTATCTTTCACAGCAACACGTCCATAGACCGGGTTGGGAAGTGAAGGACACATCTTCACCTTGCAATTGGGTTCAGAACCTGACCAGGTGCCATGTTCACAATTCCTAATGGTCTCTCCTTCCAGGACATAGCCAGAATCACACAAAACTTGATAGGAAGATGGTCCCAGGATGATGACCTGTCCATATGACGGTGGGATGGGATCAGGGCAGGATTTAGACTTACACATGGGTTCAGAACCTGACCAGGTACCATGTTCACAATTCCTAATGGCCTCTCCTTCCAGGACATAGCCAGAATTACATAGAACTTGATAGGAAGATGGTCCCAGAATGATGACCTGCCCATATGACGGTGGGATGGGATCAGGGCAGGATGTAGACTTACACATGGGTTCAGAACCTGACCAGGTACCATGTTCACAATTCCTAATGGCCTCTCCTTCCAGGACATAGCCAGAATTACATAGAACTTGATAGGAAGATGGTCCCAGGATGATCACTTGTCCATATGACGGTGGGATGGGATCCGGGCAGGATGTAGACTTACACATGGGTTCAGAACCTGACCAGGTACCATGTTCACAATTCCTAATGGCCTCTCCTTCCAGGACATAGCCAGAATCACACAAAACTTGATAGGAGGATGGTCCCAGGATGATGACCTGTCCATATGACGGTGGGATGGGATCAGGGCAGGATGTAGACTTACACATGGGTTCAGAACCTGACCAGGTACCATGTTCACAATTCCTAATGGCCTCTCCTTCCAGGACATAGCCAGAATTACATAGAACTTGATAGGAAGATGGTCCCAGGATGATGACTTGTCCATATGACGGTGGGATGGGATCAGGGCAGGATGTAGACTTACACATGGGTTCAGAACCTGACCAGGTACCATGTTCACAATTCCTAATGGCCTCTCCTTCCAGGACATAGCCAGAATTACATAGAACTTGATAGGAAGATGGTCCCAGGATGATGACTTGTCCATATGACGGGGAGATGGGATCAGGGCAGGATGTAGACTTACACATGGGTTCAGAACCTGACCAGGTACCATGTTCACAATTCCTAATGGCCTCTCCTTCCAGGACATAGCCAGAATTACATAGAACTTGATAGGAAGATGGTCCCAGGATGATGACTTGTCCATATGACGGGGAGATGGGATCAGGGCAGGATGTAGACTTACACATGGGTTCAGAACCTGACCAGGTACCATGTTCACAATTCCTAATGGCCTCTCCTTCCAGGACATAGCCAGAATTACATAGAACTTGATAGGAAGATGGTCCCAGGATGATGACTTGTCCATATGACGGTGGGATGGGATCAGGGCAGGATGTAGACTTACACATGGGTTCAGAACCTGACCAGGTACCATGTTCACAATTCCTAATGGCCTCTCCTTCCAGGACATAGCCAGAATTACATAGAACTTGATAGTAAAATGGTCCCAGGATGATCACTTGTCCATATGACGGTGGGATGGGATCCGGGCAGGATGTAGACTTACACATGGGTTCAGAACCTGACCAGGTACCATGTTCACAATTCCTAATGGCCTCTCCTTCCAGGACATAGCCAGAATTACATAGAACTTGATAGGAAGATGGTCCCAGGATGATGACCTGTCCATATGACGGTGGGATGGAATCAGGGCAGGATGTAGACTTACACATGGGTTCAGAACCTGACCAGGTACCATGTTCACAATTCCTAATGGCCTCTCCTTCCAGGACATAGCCAGAATTACATAGAACTTGATAGGAAGATGGTCCCAGGATGATCACTTGTCCATATGACGGTGGGATGGGATCCGGGCAGGATGTAGACTTACACATGGGTTCAGAACCTGACCAGGTACCATGTTCACAATTCCTAATGGCCTCTCCTTCCAGGACATAGCCAGAATCACACAAAACTTGATAGGAGGATGGTCCCAGGATGATGACCTGTCCATATGACGGTGGGATGGGATCAGGGCAGGATGTAGACTTACACATGGGTTCAGAACCTGACCAGGTACCATGTTCACAATTCCTAATGGCCTCTCCTTCCAGGACATAGCCAGAATTACATAGAACTTGATAGGAAGATGGTCCCAGGATGATGACTTGTCCATATGACGGTGGGATGGGATCAGGGCAGGATGTAGACTTACACATGGGTTCAGAACCTGACCAGGTACCATGTTCACAATTCCTAATGGTCTCTCCTTCCAGGACATAGCCAGATTTACATAGAACTTGATAGGAAGATGGTCCCAGGATGATGACTTGTCCATATGACGGGGAGATGGGATCCGGGCAGGATGTAAACTTACACATGGGTTCAGAACCTGACCAGGTACCATGTTCACAATTCCTAATGGCCTCTCCTTCCAGGACATAGCCAGATTTACATAGAACTTGATAGGAAGATGGTCCCAGGATGATCACTTGTCCATATGACGGTGGGATGGGATCAGGGCAGGATACAGGCTGACAAATGGGAGGATCTTCCAGCCAGTTCCCCTGTGGCCCACAGGAGACAGTGGCCTTGCCCACGACGTCGTATTCTGGATAGCAGTGGAGGGTAGCGAGGGACCCTGCAGGAATCTCGAACACCATGAGAGATGAGCTGGTCTCTAGGGTGAAGAATCCATGGTCCGGGTCAACTTGGATTGGACAGAGAGCTCGTCGGCACACTGCACTGCCGGACACATCTGAGTGACAAAGGAGTCTCACCATTGGCAAAAACCAATTAGAACATTCTAGAATACCTTCCCAATTTACCTAGTACATTCCAGGTAAATATATATGGTGCATTGCTTTTGCACTTTTTAACGTGAGATGTGCCCTTTATTTGGGAAATAAATCCTCCAGGGATAAGTTTATTTTATGAAGTTTTATTAACTAAAACTTTCGAGCCTTGAAGCCCTTCTACAGGGGAAAATTTCTGACTAACTATAATGTTAGCATTACTCCTGTATAAGGGCCCCAAGTCCCGAAAACCTGAGTTAATAATGAGACGAATGAAATAAACATATTCCTGGATGTTTTTTCCCCAAATAGTATTACAAGGGAGAAATTAATGTATGAATTAATGTAGAACTAATAAATGTGTCCTTCATCCTGAAGAAGAATTACCTCACGGCAAATTTCCCATCTATATTTATCTATTTCCTAGTAATTTGTATGTCTATTGTCTTTTTCACTTCAATTACCAAATAATTCGTTGAAAAACCAGGTTATCCTCTTAAACCACAATATCTGTTTTATGAAGACAAAGATTGAAAATTAGAAATAAAATGATAACATGGGACACTCTCTATAGATTAATAATTCAGACATTTCCTACTTGATTCTATGCAGAATAAAATCTTTATTTTTTTTTCAAAATCAAACTTCAAATATGCTAATTTTCTAAGAATTAGCGCGTCCTATCTGATATGGGAAATCCAAACTAATTTTGATGCGTATGTTGTTTCTTTTAAATATAAATAATTTTCTACTGCTCTTACTGCAATGATAAACTAATAGGAGGGCCTGGCTCATCAGTGGGGAACCCTCCCAGCGGTTTCACCGGTCTGGGAAGGTTCACCACTTATGAGCCAGGCCTTCCCGTTAATTATCATTGCAGTGAGATTAGTAATATTTTATTTCAAAAAGAATCATACACGTCAAAAAATCTTGAATTTGGATTCTAAATGATGTATTTGTTGCCCAATTTTCGAAGAGAATTCTCCTGATATATCCATCGTTAAACATCAAACAGGGGGGTCGGTGGAAGGCTGGTTAAACCGTTTGGTTTTCGACCACTACGACCCGGGTTCGATTCCCGCATTGGACACTTTTTTATGTTTAAAAAAAATGCTCCAATGGCCCCCGAATCTTGCAAAAGTCCAACCCCACCAGCGAGTGCAAGTAACCAAACGGGGCTCTGGAACATTTGTAAGTGCAAAGTCGAACTGCTTTTCACATGTGTAGACATGTGGTGCGCTTACAGTAAAAGCAGTCGCTAACTACCCACCATGATTATCATGGCCTGTACCACGTGTACTAGGGATAAGCAAAAAATATATATATCTGAGCGCTATACAACGCTAGCTGCAACAATGGCTGCAGCCAGCCTGTGTGACCAATCCACTCGCCAATGTATACCTAGGTGTGCACGCCTGGTACGTAAAGTTATTACTGGTGTCTTAAATGTGTTTTATGTTGTGTGTTGCTAACTACCGACTTACATATTAATGATTTAATGATATAGCTCTCTCAATAATCGTCCTATATATAATAACAGACAAATCTCTCGACCTGAACTTAGTTTAACCCAGCACACAAATACATATCAATACAACACACACACAAATGCTATTCACACACAATTTAACTTAACACAATACTCACACCTCAACATAGCAGAAAACATGCATTACAACTCAAAACGACAAACAACAAGCAACTTCATACAAAGTTATACACAACACCCATATCCCGTTTAACAAGTGTATTTGGTAGAACTGTGGAAGTATTCCATAAAACTAGATGGATAAGAGAAAGGGTACTTACTCTACGATGCCCCAATCCCCGCCGGAGTAGCACTTGTACGTCGCAGTACCGAACAGGACATAGCCATCCTGGCAGTCATAGGTCATCTGGAATGTCACCATGTCCATCTGGTGGACAGCCACGGTGGCGTATGGGACGTCAGGCGGGGGTGGACATGCAGGTTGACATATCGGGTGTCTTGTCCAGACTCCTGTCTCCGCACAGATGCTGTCTGCTCCAGATCTACGGTACCCATAGTCACACTCGAAGTTCAACAAGGCGCCTGTCATGTAGGTAATGTTACTGTGGGCCCAGCCGTGTTCGATCTCTGGAGGCTGGCAGGTTGTGACGGCGCAGAGGGTTAGAGGGAAAGGTTCCCAGCCATCTAGACCGCATGTCAATTCTATCTTTCCCACTTGAGTGAATCCCTGGTTGCAAATGTAGGTGTAAGATTGACCCACTATATAGGGTCCATTCTCCAGAATTCCATTCTGTAATCCGATTGGATGATCGCAGTGTGTTCTTTGACAATGAGGAATGAATGGTGACCAGGTTTTGGATGCCTGGCATGTGACCTTTTCGAAGCCAACTAGCTCGAAGTTGGGATCACATTCGAATTTGATATGAGATCCGAGTTCATAATTGCTGCCTTTCACCTTGCCATGCTCGATGGGTAGGATAGGGGAACACGTTACCTTCTGGCATGTAGGCTCTTCACCATCCCATGTAAAGTCTGAAAGACATGTTCTTGAGCTCTTTCCTATAAGTTCGTAACCATCTGGACAATAGTACGTCATTATTCCTCCAACCTTTAAGGTCGTATAGTTATAACTCCAATCTGAAATGGTATTAGGTTCTTTGCAATATGGTAATTGGCATTTGGGAAGAGTTCCAGACCAGGTTTTGTTGGGTAGACAACTCCTTCTGGAAGAACCTATAAGAATGTATCCTGGATCGCAATCAATCACAGTCGTGGAGTTTATCCCATGACCGAAGGACGTAGCTACACCATTCAGGACCTCAGGATGACTTGGACAAATCTTAAGTTTGCAGATGGGCATGGGTAGGCTCCATGTAAGGTTCTTCAAGCAGGTCCTCTCAGAGATGTTTCCAATCTCGAAGCCCTCGTCGCAGGAATACACCGCTAACGACCCTATAGTTAAAGACTGGTAGTTTGCCACGCCATTCTCAATCGTATCCGGCTCGCTGCAATCTTTAGGAAGGCATGCAGGTTCGAATAAGCTCCACAGTCCGGATTCATTGCAGACTCTGCTGGCTGTGCCTACCAATTGGTATCCTTTGGAGCATTCATAGGCAGCTACAGCTCCATAGCCATAGTGCGGCACTTTGATAGTTCCATGGGCAATAGGTAGAGGATTCTTACAGGTAACCAACTCGCATGTAGGAACTGGATATGACCATTTCTTTGTCTTCAGACACATTCTGGAGGATTGTCCGTTGATTCTGTAACCTGGTTCGCACAAATAGGTTGCTTCACTTCCGTATTGGATGTTTTCAAAGTGAACTTCGCCGTTGCGAATGGAGTTAGGCTTCCCACAGGAACTGAGGAAACATTCAGGTTTACGGCCCGACCACTTGCCGTTAGCTTGGCAGATTCTCATCTTGGGGCCGTCGAGATCGTAGCCCTCGTTGCACGTGTAGTATATTCTTTGGTGGAGCTGGAACAGGTTTGTTTCGTACATCCATTCATCGTATGGGATATCGCCCCTGTTATCGTATTGCTGCATGGCCGCGAATTCGTAGACATTGTGAGACGTGCTGTTGGTGTCGTATGCCGATATTTCTCCGTTGGGGAAGGATTCTGGAGGTGGACAAGTAACTTGGATACAACGAGGAGGTTTCGAAGACCAGGTTTCATTTTCCAAACATCGAATGGTTTCCTCTCCTTTGAGTTGGTAGCCCTCGTCACAGAAGTAGGTGACGTTTCCTCCGAATTCATAAACACCAGGATGGAAACCTCCGTATTCAATGGGTGGAGGGATTGTGCAAATTAGGGGTTCGCAGATTGGAGGATCTCCACTCCAGTGACGGTTGAGCATACAGGTTCTTGATGGTTCTCCTCTCATTTTGTAACCTCTTTTACAGCTGTAGGTAATGATTGATCCGAATCCGTAGTCCGTGCTGGAAACTTCGCTGTGAGGGACATATTCTGGAGGTCGGCAGAGGGTTCTCATACAGTGAGGTACATCATCGTCCCACATCCCGCTCAGCCCACAAACCACTTTCTCAGGGCCGGTCAGCTCAAAGCCCTCCTCGCACGAGAATCTCACGGTAGCGTCATAGCTGAAGTTGGTTCCAATAACAAGTCCATTCGGCAAGGATGGGATATCAGGACAAGTTACCGGCTTACATTCAGGTAGTTGTCCATGCCACGTACCATTGGTGGAACACACGACGTCTTGTGTATGAACAAGTAGATAGCCAGATGGACAGGTGAAATGCAGGGAAGATCCAACAGAGTTGTCAACAATGCCGTAACTTAATGGAGGGTGGATGTCTGGGATGAGGAGAGGACATGTGACAGGTATACAGGTCGGCGTACTTCCCCCGATCCATTCTCCAGTAGGTCCACAATCCAACTTGACAGAACCTTGCATATGGAATCCTACGTCGCAGGAGAAAGTCGCCAGAGGACCTACGCGGGTGACTGTGCCATGAAGAGGACTAGAGGGCTCGGGGCAAGTAACGGGAACGCAATCCGGGGACTGCCCACTCCACGTGCCGTCGGCGAGACAAGTCCGTCGGGCGCTCCAGCCGTGGAGCCGGTAGCCTGTATGGCAGTCGTAGCTCACCGTGGACTCGAACCTGCAACACACACCGACTTAGCCAACACCTCAGGAGATTTAGACATCCCGGGCCTCTTGAAGTGTCTCTGCACAGAACTGAACTTCTTCCAGTGAGATACAGAGAGATCTCCCATGAGCGACCCATCTGGTGAGTAAACTAATAAATTGTAAAATAATAACAGTGACTTGTGTTATGATCTAATTCAATCCTTCAATAAAAAATCATCTCTAGGAATGCCTAAGAATATTTATACTTTAAAGACGGTCATGAAAGATACTACTCTATTTGAAGTATAAAGAGATTTGTATACGTATAGATAGACGAGGGGTAAAGTGAAAAATTCTCGGCCTGACAATGAAAGAATGATTTTCAGTTTTAAAACATTTCATTTCTCTACATAATCTCCCTTGACTTTAACACACTTGGTCCAACGTTTCTCCAATATCAGTATTCCTTCCCAGAAACGAGAGTCTGGAAGGCTGTCAAAATATTCATCTACAGCTCTCTTAACTTCTTCATTGGACACGAAGCGTTCTCCAGAAACAAGTTTCTTTAGGCGTAGGGAAGAGAGTCTGAGGGTGCCAATCAGGATAATAGCATTTGCTTTTGACCTGCATTCAGTAAAAGCGGCAGCCACCTTGTGCAGGTATTTCACATCCCTAATTCTTCGTGCAAGATGTTCAGCACCTTCCTATATTCCCACGGCCTCAGCTCACACTCGCCTATCATCCAACACGATATTGTTCAAATTTTCGATAGTTTCCGGTGTGGTTGCAATTTTTTTTTTTTTTTTTTTGCCGTTCTTCACGTGGGTCATCTTCGAGCGACCACGTTTAAATTCAGCTACCCATTTTTTTAACGGTTGAAATTGAAGGAGCAGAGTTCCCGTAAACTTTTGTCAACTTCGGATGAATTTCTTTAGGGGTTAATCCATCCAAAAGGAAGAATTTAATAACTTCGCGATATTTAAGTTTATCCATTCTAACAAAACACACGCAAGGCATGTACTGCAAAGACTAATTTACACAAACTAATTGGGGGAACAAGTTGAAACTTAACACAAAGCAATAACGCGCCATCTATACATATAAAACGGAAGGATTTAAAAGCACGAATGTTTCTTTTATACTTAATACAAACTTCTACTGCCCTTACTGCGATGAAAAAATATATTGGACACGAAGCGCTCTCCAGAAACAAGTTTCTTTAGGCGTAGGGAAGAGAATGAAGTCTGAGGGTGCCAATCAGGAGAATAGCATTTGCTTTTGATCTGCATTCAGTAAATGCGGCAGCCACCTTGTGCAGATATTTCACATCCCTAATTCTTCATGCAAGATGTTCAGCCCCCTTGTCCTACGAACTAATGACATGTGCGCGCAGTGAGGAAACGTAATATTTTACCGATTGGAATGTCATCTCTGGGTTAGGACGAGAACTATTTACTTCACCCTCGTGTATGGTATAGTCGATGTAGTGGAAGAGTTTGGCAGAAGGATGTGTGATCGGGTCATAGTCTCTCAGTGTGAGCTAGACAGGGTGTTAAATATCCATTATAGTGGGCGAGCGGCTCGAAAACATGACCCCATCGAGCAACACATGGTGGCGGTGGGCGTGGTGTGCGCCTGCGCAGGATCGAGTATAGAGCAGTTGCTGGCAGACAAAGAAAAATGGCGGTTGCCAATGTTTAAGTTTTGGTTTCATTTTCTTTTGTTCTTTAGTTTATATATATTTATAAATGTGTAAATAAATAATATTATCTTTAATATATTTCAAATTTAATTAAAATTAAAAGCAATATATATAAACAAAGGCTTTTTGTAAATTCTATTTATTTTTTGTTATTAATTAACACAGGGAGCCATTCAGGGCACAGGGATTGTTTGCCAATTATAGCGCTAGTATGTCTTACAGTACGGACCTTAGATATTACGGCCTGTTATTGTCGTAACTACTGCCGTCTGTCAGGATGCGGATAACCAAAGCTCCTTCCGCGGGAAGTGCAGTCATTAAGAGAAACGTTGTTGCTAAGCCTAATATTTCTATCTCATTTTAATGACGCTTAATAAATACTTTGAGTAATTATTGAAGATATACTCTTTCCCCCAATAGAGATTTGCACATAGATATTGTAAAAACTGTTTTTCATAGGCAGTTGGGGCAGTTAACTGGACTTGGGGAGTACTTTACATTTAGCTGGGCTTAGTAGGACAGCCTTCATGTCTAAGGTACCAGGAGTACAGACATACTGTCCTGCCCAGGGTCACCTCCCCGCCACACTGAGGCAGTTAACTGGACTTGGGGAGTACTCTACATTTAGCTGGGCTTAGTAGGACAGCCTTCATGTCTAGGGTACCAGGAGTACAGACATACTGTCCTGTCCAGGGTCACCTCCCCGCCACACTGAGGTAGTTAACTGGACTTGGGGAGTACTCTACATTTAGCTGGGCTTAGTAGGACAGCCTTCATGTCTAGGGTACCAGGAGTACAGACATACTGTCCTGCCCAGGGTCACCTCCCCGCCACACTGAGGCAGTTAACTGGACTTGGGGAGTACTCTACATTTAGCAGGGCTTAGTAGGACAGCCTTCATGTCTAGGGTACCAGGAGTACAGACATACTGTCCTGCCCAGGGTCACCTCCCCGCCACACTGAGGCAGTTAACTGGACTTGGGGAGTACTCTACATTTAGCTGGGCTTAGTAGGACAGCCTTCATGTCTAGGGTACCAGGAGTACAGACATACTGTCCTGCCCAGGGTCACCTCCCCGCCACACTGAGGCAGTTAACTGGACTTGGGGAGTACTCTACATTTAGCAGGGCTTAGTAGGACAGCCTTCATGTCTAGGGTACCAGGAGTACAGACATACTGTCCTGTCCAGGGTCACCTCCCCGCCACACTGAGGCAGTTAACTGGACTTGGGGAGTACTCTACATTTAGCAGGGCTTAGTAGGACAGCAGCCTTCATGTCTAGGGTACCAGGAGTACAGACATACTGTCCTGCCCAGGGTCACCTCCCCGCCACACTGAGGTAGGTAACTGGACTTGGGGAGTACTCTACATTCAGCAGGGCTTAGTAGGACAGCCTTCATGTCTAGGGTACCAGGAGTACAGACATACTGTCCTGCCCAGGGTCACCTCCCCGCCACACTGAGGTAGTAAACTGGACTTGGGGAGTACTCTACATTTAGCTGGGCTTAGTAGGACAGCAGCCTTCATGTCTAAGGTACCAGGAGTACAGGTATACTGTCCTGCCCAGGGTCACCTCCCCGCCACACTGAGGCAGTTAACTGGACTTGGGGAGTACTCTACATTCAGCAGGGCTTAGTAGGACAGCCTTCATGTCTAGGGTACCGGGAGTACAGACATACTGTCCTGCCCAGGGTCACCTCCCCGCCACACTGAGGCAGTTAACTGGACTTGGGGAGTACTCTACATTTAGCTGGGCTTAGTAGGACAGCCTTCATGTCTAAGGTACCAGGAGTACAGACATACTGTCCTGCCCAGGGTCACCTCCCCGCCACACTGAGGTAGTTAACTGGACTTGGGGAGTACTCTACATTTAGCTGGGCTTAGTAGGACAGCCTTCATGTCTAGGGTACCAGGAGTACAGACATACTGTCCTGTCCAGGGTCACCTCCCCGCCACACTGAGGCAGTTAACTGGACTTGGGGAGTACTCTACATTTAGCAGGGCTTAGTAGGACAGCAGCCTTCATGTCTAGGGTACCAGGAGTACAGACATACTGTCCTGCCCAGGGTCACCTCCCCGCCACACTGAGGTAGTTAACTGGACTTGGGGAGTACTCTACATTTAGCTGGGCTTAGTAGGACAGCAGCCTTCATGTCTAAGGTACCAGGAGTACAGGTATACTGTCCTGCCCAGGGTCACCTCCCCGCCACACTGAGGCAGTTAACTGGACTTGGGGAGTACTCTACATTCAGCAGGGCTTAGTAGGACAGCCTTCATGTCTAGGGTACCAGGAGTACAGACATACTGTCCTGCCCAGGGTCACCTCCCCGCCACACTGAGGCAGTTAACTGGACTTGGGGAGTACTCTACATTTAGCTGGGCTTAGTAGGACAGCCTTCATGTCTAAGGTACCAGGAGTACAGACATACTGTCCTGCCCAGGGTCACCTCCCCGCCACACTGAGGTAGTTAACTGGACTTGGGGAGTACTCTACATTTAGCTGGGCTTAGTAGGACAGCCTTCATGTCTAGGGTACCAGGAGTACAGACATACTGTCCTGCCCAGGGTCACCTCCCCGCCACACTGAGGTAGTTAACTGGACTTGGGGAGTACTCTACATTTAGCAGGGCTTAGTAGGACAGCCTTCTTGTCTAGGGTACCAGGAGTACAGACATACTGTCCTGCCCAGGGTCACCTCCCCGCCACACTGAGGTAGTTAACTGGACTTGGGGAGTACTCTACATTTAGCTGGGCTTAGTAGGACAGCCTTCATGTCTAGGGTACCAGGAGTACAGACATACTGTCCTGCCCAGGGTCACCTCCCCGCCACACTGAGGCAGTTAACTGGACTTGGGGAGTACTCTACATTTAGCAGGGCTTAGTAGGACAGCCTTCATGTCTAGGGTACCAGGAGTACAGACATACTGTCCTGCCCAGGGTCACCTCCCCGCCACACTGAGGCAGTTAACTGGACTTGGGGAGTACTCTACATTTAGCTGGGCTTAGTAGGACAGCCTTCATGTCTAGGGTACCAGGAGTACAGACATACTGTCCTGCCCAGGGTCACCTCCCCGCCACACTGAGGTAGTTAACTGGACTTGGGGAGTACTCTACATTTAGCTGGGCTTAGTAGGACAGCCTTCATGTCTAAGGTACCAGGAGTACAGACATACTGTCCTGCCCAGGGTCACCTCCCCGCCACACTGAGGCAGTTAACTGGACTTGGGGAGTACTCTACATTTAGCTGGGCTTAGTAGGACAGCCTTCATGTCTAGGGTACCAGGAGTACAGACATACTGTCCTGTCCAGGGTCACCTCCCCGCCACACTGAGGCAGTTAACTGGACTTGGGGAGTACTCTACATTTAGCAGGGCTTAGTAGGACAGCAGCCTTCATGTCTAGGGTACCAGGAGTACAGACATACTGTCCTGCCCAGGGTCACCTCCCCGCCACACTGAGGCAGTTAACTGGACTTGGGGAGTACTCTACATTTAGCTGGGCTTAGTAGGACAGCCTTCATGTCTAAGGTACCAGGAGTACAGGTATACTGTCCTGCCCAGGGTCACCTCCCCGCCACACTGAGGTAGTTAACTGGACTTGGGGAGTACTCTACATTTAGCTGGGCTTAATAGGACAGCCTTCATGTCTAGGGTACCAGGAGTACAGACATACTGTCCTGTCCAGGGTCACCTCCCCGCCACACTGAGGCAGTTAACTGGACTTGGGGAGTACTCTACATTTAGCTGGGCTTAGTAGGACAGCCTTCATGTCTAGGGTACCAGGAGTACAGACATACTGTCCTGTCCAGGGTCACCTCCCCGCCACACTGAGGTAGTTAACTGGACTTGGGGAGTACTCTACATTTAGCTGGGCTTAGTAGGACAGCCTTCATGTCTAAGGTACCAGGAGTACAGACATACTGTCCTGTCCAGGGTCACCTCCCCGCCACACTGAGGTAGTTAACTGGACTTGGGGAGTACTCTACATTCAGCAGGGCTTAGTAGGACAGCCTTCATGTCTAAGGTACCAGGAGTACAGGTATACTGTCCTGCCCAGGGTCACCTCCCCGCCACACTGAGGTAGTTAACTGGACTTGGGGAGTACTCTACATTCAGCAGGGCTTAGTAGGACAGCCTTCATGTCTAAGGTACCAGGAGTACAGACATACTGTCCTGCCCAGGGTCACCTCCCCGCCACACTGAGGTAGTTAACTGGACTTGGGGAGTACTCTACATTTAGCTGGGCTTAGTAGGACAGCCTTCATGTCTAGGGTACCAGGAGTACAGACATACTGTCCTGCCCAGGGTCACCTCCCCGCCACACTGAGGTAGTTAACTGGACTTGGGGAGTACTCTACATTTAGCAGGGCTTAGTAGGACAGCCTTCATGTCTAGGGTACCAGGAGTACAGACATACTGTCCTGCCCAGGGTCACCTCCCCGCCACACTGAGGTAGTTAACTGGACTTGGGGAGTACTCTACATTTAGCTGGGCTTAGTAGGACAGCCTTCATGTCTAGGGTACCAGGAGTACAGACATACTGTCCTGCCCAGGGTCACCTCCCCGCCACACTGAGGTAGTTAACTGGACTTGGGGAGTACTCTACATTTAGCTGGGCTTAGTAGGACAGCCTTCATGTCTAAGGTACCAGGAGTACAGGTATACTGTCCTGCCCAGGGTCACCTCCCCGCCACACTGAGGTAGTTAACTGGACTTGGGGAGTACTCTACATTTAGCTGGGCTTAGTAGGACAGCCTTCATGTCTAGGGTACCAGGAGTACAGGTATACTGTCCTGCCCAGGGTCACCTCCCCGCCACACTGAGGCAGTTAACTGGACTTGGGAGAGAAGAAAGCTCACTTCTTTTTATATTGCATCGATGTAATCTTAAATGAGGAATTGAAATCATGTGAAAAGTTCTGCGCTTTTCTAAAAAAAGGTATATAAAAAATTCACATTATCTAGGGAAACGACATTTGAAAACTATCCCGCATGAGTTTCTGTTCAGATGATGTAAAACTTGTTATAAACCTGCTGTACATTGTGTGTTGTAGAAACTCTGGTAATACCTCTAGATAAAATAAAACTGTTGTGCAGAATTGTAGTAAAATAATTATAAATCAATAACGCGCCATTTATACATAAGAAATGAAAACATTAAATCACGAATGTTTCTTTTTTTTACATGTAAAACAAACTTCTACTCTCCTTACTGCGATGAAAAATTGGAAGGGTTTTGTTCAAGAGTGGTGAACCCTCCCAGTGGTTTCACCAATTTAATCTACCCGACCGCCTTTTAGAGCTCTAATACTGTATTGGACGATTCTGCTTATATATGCTACACTGAAGGGTAGAATTACATGTAAACATATATAAATCCAGGAATGCTCTTCCGCAAAAAAAAGGATAAAGCCAGTTAGACATAAATTAATTATAAGTCATTAACGAGCCATCTATACAAAGGAAATAAGAGCATTAAAGCACAAAACTGCTGGGAGGGTTCACCACTGATGAGCCAAGCCTTCCCAATACTTTTTCATCGCAGTAAGGACAGTATAAATTTGTTTTATGGGTAAACGAAACATCCGTGCTTTTATTTCTTATGTATAGATGACGCGTTATTGCCTTATAATCAATTTATGCCTAACTGTTTTGTTTTATGTTGTTAATTAACGTTTTAATCAGGTTTTGATTATAAAAAACCATTTACACTGACCCACCCTTTTAAAAATGAAAACATTATTTTGATTAAATTCCAAAACAAATATTTCCACCCTTCAGTGTCACAAATATAAGCAGAATCGTCCAATACAGTATTATAGTTCTAAAAAGCGGTCTGTTAGATTAAATTGGCGAAATGGTTTGGTAGGGTTCATCGCAGATGAGCCGAGCTCTTTAAATATTTTTTTTATCGCAGTGAGAATAGCAGAATTTTTTCTTTATTTGAAAAAGAGAAAAAAATGGCGATTAATAATTGTATTTATTATTTAATCTAGATGGAGCGTTATATTCGACTTACTTGAAGTCATCGCCCATGATGAACCCATAGTCAGGATCCGGAGGTTTGGGACATGAGATCTTGATGCAGTCTGGTGGAGGAGGGTCCCATTTACCATCCAATCCACAGAAGGTTTTGGCGGTTCCATCAGGAACATATCCAGGGGAACAGGTAATCTCCACTGAGGTCCCTACAGCAACTGGAAAATCCGTGGTACCTGGAAGTGACGGACATTTGTTTGGCTGACAGGTGACAGAAGGACCTCCCCAGGTTTCATCCTCTCCACATATCAGCATGCTGGAAGCTGATAGATGATAGCCTGGCAGACAGCGGTACACAGCCGTGTCGCCCAGCCTGCCCTCAGCTCTGTCCACCACCAGCTTGCCGTTCTCCACTGCAGGGGGCCGGGGACACTTTATAGCCCTGCACAAGGCCTCCTCCCCCTCCCAGCTCCCACTGACCCCGCACAGTCTCATCGCCATTCCTTCCAGTTTGTAGCCGTCGTCACAGAACACCTCCAGCACCGACCCGAACCTGCGCACCACCTCCTCTATTACCCCAGCCCTACGACAAACTCTTCATACAACTATCAGAATATACAACGCACAGAGCTCACTTCTTTTTATATTGCATCGATGTAATCTTCAATGAGGAATTGAAATCATGTGAAAAGTTCTGCGCTCTTCTAAAAAAAAAAAGGTATATAAAAAATTCACATTATCTAGTGAAACTACATTTGAAAACTATCCCGCATGAGTTTCTTTTCAACGAAAAATCAAAATTTATCAAAGGAGAAATTAAGATTATTTCTAACGTTAGGGATGAGATATAAAAAGATGAATTGTGAAGAGTAATGACAAACGGAAAAATAAAAGTGTCCAGGGATGGGAATCATTACTCTTCACAATTCATCCTTTCATATCTCATCCCTAAGGTTAGAAATAATCGTTATTTCTCCTTGGGATAAATTTTGATTTTTCGTTGAAAAGAAACTCAGGCGGGATAGTTTTCAAATGTCGTTTTACAATCACGGGCCGCATTATATTATATTGTATTATTATCTAGTGTGTTAAAAACTTGAAGTTCATTTTAAAAATCCATGTTCTTTATTAGTGGGGTCTGTGCGATATTTTTCGACAGGAAGCGCACTCGATTTTTCAAAGATACCACAGTAGCTGCTAGAAACATGTATACGAGTATATATTCAGTTACAGTGAGGAGAAATAATATGTAACATACTTAATGATTTGTGCAGAAATTATATTCTAAGAAAGTAAAATGAGTATATGCAATATTTCAGAAATCTAGATTTAATGAAAATATAATTATTCGGAGATTTATTAAACATGAGACAATATACCATATATACAACGCATAAAAACCATAAAGCACGAATTCTCTTTCAAAACCAAATAAAACAATGGCTTTTATTTAAAATACAATAATTTATAGAGTAAATAGGTATTTTACATTGATTTCTCTCTCCTTACACACAGTCACTGTAAATATATCACCTACAGACATTTGTGTCCCTGTAGAGTTGATAAAGACGAGCACACAGCCTTTTGCAAATGTCATATAGGTCAGCTTCCTCTTTCATGTTATTAATCTTCATATCACACTTTAAATTTTATATTATATAAGTGTCCTTCATACCTAATATAATATTCATTGTTACAACCCAATGACTTTGTTGTTATACTATAATGACTTCATTGTGAGACCCCAATGACTTTGTTGTTAGACCCCAATAACTTTGTTGTTAGACCCCAATGACTTTATTGTTAGACCTCAATGACTTTAAGGTTAGACACCAATAACTTTGTTGTTAGACCCCAATAACTTTGTTGTTAGACCCCAATGGCTTCATTATTATACCTCAATGAGTACATTGTTATACCACAATGACTTCATTATTAGACCTCAATGAGTACATTGTTATACCACAATGGCTTCATTATTAGACCTCAATAAGTACATTGTCATACCACAATGGCTTCATTATTAGATCTCAATGAGTACATTGTTATACCACAATTTGTTCATTATTATACCTCAATGAGAAAATTGTTATACCACAATGAATTCATTATTATACCTCAATGAGTACATTAATATACCACAATGACTTCATTATTAGATCTCAATGAGTACATTGTTATACCACAATGGCTTCATTATTAGATCTCAATGAGAAAATTGTTATACCAGAATGGCTTCATTATTAGATCTCAATGAGTACATTGTTATACCACAATGACTTCATTATTAGATCTCAATGAGAACATTGTTATACCACAATGAATTCATTATTAGACATCAATGAGAACATTGTTATACCACAATGGCTTCATTATTAGATCTCAATGAGAACATTGTTATACCACAATGAATTCATTATTAGACATCAATGAGAACATTGTTATACCACAATGGCTTCATTATTAGATCTCAATGAGAACATTGTTATACCACAATGAATTCATTATTAGACATCAATGAGAACATTGTTATACCACAATGAATTTATTATTAGACATCAATGAGTACATTGTTATACCAAAATATGACTCTATTGTTATATTCCAATGACTTTATTGTTAGATCCTTATGACTTCCTTATTAGACCCCAATGAATTCATTGTTAGAGTCTAATGACTACATTGTTAGAACCTAATGACTACATTGTTAGACCCCAAAGACTCCATTGTTAGACCCCAATGGCACTAGTTTGTTATATATAGACCTAATTAATCTTTATATTAACTCCAAAATATTTAGAGTTTTAACCTACTGTTGAACAACAGTATCTTCCTGCTGGAGGCCGTCAATCAATCCTACACGAGAGATCTTACGACACCAGGGATCAGTAAGTACCTAAAGAGACAAAGGTCGCCTCTCTCTTCCGTCAAAATAGACCTTAAGACTAGACGCCATCTATTGACTGTCGCCGCAAACTAGCGGTCTCGGGTCGGTGACAAAGCCACAATACCAGCTTTGGCAAACAGTAAGTACCTGTAAATCAATCCTCCACGAGAGATCTTACGTGACGAGGGATCAGTAAGTACCTAAAGAGAGAAAAGGTCGCCTCTTCCGTCAAAATAGACGTTAAGACTAGACGCCAACTAGCGGCCTCGGGTCGGTGACAAAGCCACAATATCAAGTTTGGCAAACAGTAAGTACCTGGCGTCCCCTAGCAGGAAGCGGCCATGAGCCGGCTGTACCGGACTGGGACATCTCACGGGCTCGCAGACCGTGTTGTCGTCAGGCTCCCACGTACCCAGAGCTCCGCAGCGCCGAGTCTCCGGACCCACCAGATAGTAGCCTGGCTCGCAGGTATAGGTAGCTTCATTCCCGTAGTAGTGACCTTGGGTTTCCAGCTTCCCATTGGTTGCCTGTATGTACCCAATTTCAACAACATTCAGGATTTAAAGAGAATCTTAACTGGGTGTAGATTATAAGTTTGTCTGAAATGTGGATTTATAATTAGAGATTAGTATTCAAATTCTAAGCTTTTTGAACTCATTTTTGTACTAATACACTATCTTTTTTGGGGGTGGTGTGATGGCTACGAAATTATGTAAATTACTTGTTTTGCATTGCTTCTTCTTGATATTCAGAAGTTATGCAAATAGAGTTACAGAACAAACAAATGCGCAATAATGATTAGGATTTTGGTGCTCACATTGCCTCAGTTACTTTGCCTCAAGGCCATCTACCCCACAATTTCATAAACTCTCATCTTTTTTTTGTAAATTAACTTTTTGAAAGAAAAAATACAAAGTTTACTTGTCCATTATATATATATATATGTGGTAAGGTAGTCGATCCTGTAGGATGACTGTAATGTGTTGGTCAAATGCAGTCGTTGTGACCTCAATGTTAGAGTGGGTTCAGGCGTGAATGTATTGCACCAAAGAACGAGACATGGTAGATGTCACCACGGAGATGGCAAAAAGTGAGTGTAGCCGGCGCCGGTAGGGGAGAGCTCCGTCTAGAGGCGTCTGAAAGTATCGTCCCAATGCCGACTAACCGTTTTCATAAAAAAAAAAAGGGGCTGTGGGGGCCAGCTGGAATGCAGCACCCCGCCGCCGTCGAGACAAAAATGCAGACGGCCGCCATAAATTACCAGGAATCTAGAGGGGCCCAGATGTACATTCCTGGGGTGTTGTCCTTTTTGGTCTTCCCATATGAATGTAGTTATCAAGAATCTTCAATAAAACACTAACTTTGAGAGACTTTCTGAGCCATCGCTGGACCAGAAAATCGACACACCACAGGGCATACCCGACTTGTTTATCGGACCTCTTTCCTCCTTCTGGCATCGGCTGTCACTCACTCGAAATTTTATTTGTCACTTTGGCAATTACATTATACATTTATACAATACATGGAGACATAGATGTATTGGAATATATTACAACATATATATATGTCATAATATATGCTCTTCCAGGATTAATAAAACAAACCAACAGCCAACGAGAGAGAAATGGGCCGCTAAAGCGAGACACTTTAGACAACTAACTAACGACCATTTTTTGGCCACATTCCTGAGGGGGGCGTCACCACCTGGCGACTATCCTGATTAGCCCCCGGTTGTGTACACAGGAAAAACAGTCGTTCAGCTGATAACGTCTCACTCGCTCTCTCGGCTGGCTGGCTGGATGATTGCTCTAACAACTCGTCGTGTGATTATTTCTCTCCTCAACACATTTACCACTATATTGTCACATTTAAAAGTCGACAGGATAAGACCTGGCCGGGAAGCGAATCCCTCATATACCGGAGTATGAAGAAACAAGAAGCCAAGCCACGATGATCGACCAAACCCAACTCAACTGTAACCACTCCTCTTCGAGCCCTCAACCCCTTCCTCGCCAACCTTTGAACCGTGATTCCGAAGAAGTATTCACCTACGACGGAGATGGAGCTGCCACGCACTTCTTCCAGCACTAGATCTACTCAAGAACGATCGCCGTGCCAGAGCAGGACACCTCCCGCCATCATGGACAAGATTCCGCCATCTCCCTACCGCTACTGTGATGTACAACACTGGTACGCACAGTGTCACAGACAGGACTCTCCCGAATCTCAATGAACTTACCTGCTCTCTAAACCAGCATAACCTGTAAGTGAAATTGTTTTACCCCTTCCATTCATTCTTTAAATAAGTCATTCCTTGTAAATTGTCCCAATATTTACATAATTAGCTCCATTTATTCTCTCCATGCCTATTAACAATGATTTTATGCTCCATACTATTAATCTAAATATTTGTAACTCATTTAATTAGTTACCTTACCAGTAGAATTTAACAATCGTTATTTTAATTAAATAATTTCCATTTTTAACGTAACTCTTTAAAAAAAAAAAAAAAACTCTTAAAAAAAAATTGAAATTCTACCTATTAATGCTTTACAATTTTTACTATTAACAATAGATTTACATAATCAATTTATTCATAAAAATATGCCTCCAGCACCTAAACTTTTGTATAGACCTCTCCTACTTGTAAGCACGGCTCACGAAAAATAATTTCTTTCCCTAATCGATTCAAAATTCACCCTGTAATTCAGGCGTCGAAGAATTCCAACCACCACGTGAGCCTTGCTTACAACCAACCCTTGGTGACTCTTATCTATCTTCCCCTTAATGCCCCTCTCATTCTTACAACTTTGTTAACTTTATACCAGCTCAGGACCTTTATAGAGAATTATTGATTAATCAATTATCGAACTTCTATATTGTCATTTCAAAATCCTAACCTTAGCCCTTCATTTATGATAATTTATTTCGTAGTTCATCTCTAGCCTATCCACCGACCCACGCCATCTAGCCAATGGTGTGTTCGTCACAGGGTGCAGATTGACTAACTGCTAGATATTTATCAACCCCTTTTTGTTCGCACTTGAACAATCTGCATCGAGCGACACAGTTCGCTTCTTCTTCTCGCGCCACACGTTCGCCACACGGACCCTGTCTTCAAATCTATGTTTGTCCATTGTCCAAACCAGCACGATATAGCTTACCTCCGATATTTCCCACGGAGGTACGTTAAACATCGTCGCTGATTTTGTCCGGTCCGTCATCATTTCGCGCAGACATGGGTCTTACTTTCAACCCACCGCGAAATCATCGCCTTGCACAAGCTCCCACGACGGTTCAAACACCTCGTGTCCGAGCAGCTTGTCACTTGTAACGGACAACGCAGTCCTCGTCCCAATTTTTGGCACTGTGCGCGCAGACTTTCCGCAAATTAAATATAAGTCCGTTCGACTTCCTCACCTACACACGGGACTTTTCCCCTCGGACTCGCTACACAAGTAACTGCATAGATAAGTTAGATTGGCCCAAAGCAAGTTTCCCCTCGCTCTGTTCGCCGAAATTCTAACATTGTATGTAGTTTTATATTTACCTCAGTCCTGAGCTCACACAATTGTCAACCTCAATCTCATTTCTCGTACTCTACACTTATAGCATAGAAAGCCCATGACAATTTTCCCCTTGCCATGTCCGCCTGAAAAATATCTTAAAGTGTAGAGTTCCCCAGTCTTAATGATCTTCAGAATTTCACCATATGTATGTGACTCTTCTTCTCGTTGTTCACACTCCTCCATATCACTTCCCTTATAGTACATTAGATTTTGTTGTATATAGCCTTTTATAACCTTGATATTTTCAAAGATTTCCTTAAATGTCAAACTCCCCGGTGTTGTAAAACTGCTTGTAAATGATATTTACTTGTGTACTATATAATATTTTATTTACATAAAACTATGTCACCATTACCTTAATTAATTTTAACTGTAAAATTATTTTCTCTATTCCTGGCTTCACCAGCTTTAAATATACTTAAACTATGTTCAGCCTTCTTCAACGGGGGCCATATGTCATAATATATGCTCTTCCAGGATTAATAAAACAAACCAACAGCCAACGAGAGAGAAATGGGCCGCTAAAGCGAGACACTTTAGACAACTAACTAACGACCATTTTTTGGCCACATTCCTGAGGGGGGCGTCACCACCTGGCGACTATCCTGATTAGCCCCCGGTTGTGTACACAGGAAAAACAGTCATTCAGCTGATAACGTCTCACTCGCTCTCTCGGCTGGCTGGCTGGATGATTGCTCTAACAACTCGTCGTGTGATTATTTCTCTCCTCAACACATTTACCACTATATTGTCACATTTATATATATATATATATATATATATATATATATATATATATCTAAAGAGAGACAAGGGTCGCCTTTCCCGTCAAAATAGACCTCTAAAACCAGACGCCATCTATTGACCGTCGCCGCAAACTAGCAGCCTCGGGTCGGTAACAAAGCCACAACATCAGCCTTGGCAAACTGAAAAGCTGGTGTTGTAGCTTTGTCACCGACCCTAGGCCGCTAGTTTGCGGCGACGGTCAATAGATGGCGTCTGGTTTTAGAGGTCTATTTTGACGGGAGAAGCGACCCTTGTCTCTTTAGATCAATTTCCTCCCGGCAAAATTTCCATCTATAAATATATATTTTTTTTCACGCATAATATAAATGAAGACATATTACACTTGAATATATAAAAATATTTATTTGTATTTATTGCACCATTCATATCAAATTGAAAAACAGAATTTAAAGAAAAATACTAACCAAAGCATCTTTGAAAGTGTGAAACGAAAATTAGTAAACGTTGATGTGATAATTTACAATTCCTAATACATCTCAGGCCATTTTTTGGTTTTCTCTCTTTATATCTATCTTAATCCATCTATCTAGTTAATGTGTTCAAAATCCCCATTTGCATATATTCACTTTATGGATCAGGGGGTCGGTGGAAGGCTGGTTAAACCGTTTGGTTTTCGACCACTACGACCCGGGTTCGATTCCCGCATTGGACACTTTTTTTCTGTTAAAAAAAAAAAATTCTCCAATGGCCTCCGATTCTTGCAAAAGTCCAACCCCACCAGCGAGTGCAAGTAACCAAACGGGGCTCTGGCACATTTGTAAGTGCAAAGTCGAACTACTTTTCACATGTGTAGACATGTGGTGCGCTTACAGTTAAAAGCAGTCGCTAACTACCCACCATGATTATCATGGCTCTGAGATAAGAAAGAAGAAGACTTTATGGATCAAGTGAAGAGAGAAGATAAACCGTAGTAACGTCTTATTTTAGTAACTATGGCGATGGATTATTGTAGGAGCTTCATTATGGAGATATCTTAGAACAGAAAGTTGGGGTTCTGGACTACTACAGCGTACAGTATTGGCTGCCGTTGTTCAGTCAACCCTACACTTAAAAGGAATTTTTGGTTAAGGTACTTAACGAAGGTATATAGACAGCATTGAAAAATGCTCCAATGGCCCCCGATTCTTGCAAAAGTCCAACCCCACCAGCAAGTGCAAGTAACCAAACGGGGTTCTGGCATATTTGTAAGTGCAAAGTCGAACTGCTTTTCACATGTGTAGACATGTGGTACACTTACAGTAAAAGCAGTCGCCTACTTCTACCCACCATGATTATCATGGCCTGTACCACGTGTACTAGGGATAAGCAAAATATATATATATATAGACAGCATGACTCTTCCCCCCGCAAACAATTGCCAAAATTCGTAATTTCCCCATTAGTAAGAGTAGTTTTGCCAGAGAGTGATGTTCTACCAGACCTACCGGTGGCGGAGGAGGCGGGCAGGTAACAGGTAGACAGATTGTTGGGACGATCGGACTCCATTTCCCAGATTCCAGACAGACCCTGTTTGTAAGTCCCAGCATGCGGTAGCCCTGATCGCAGGAGTACACCGCCCGCTGCCCCACGCTGGGCTCCCCCGGGGGTAGGGTCACCTGGCCGTTCTGTGGAGACGTGGGCACGGAGCAGTGCACCGGCTCACAGCGCGGCAGAGATCCGTCCCACCGTCCGCTCGACTGACACACGCGGCTCAGGTCTCCGTCCAGCGTGAAGCCGGAGTTACACTCGTACGTCACGGCGTTCCCCACAGTCCAGTCGTTGCCGCTCACCCTGGGGAGACACAAAATCTTCTTTACTCTTTCTTGGAGATGGTCTGTCATAAATAAGTATTTATATTTTTTATTTCAAAAAGTGATCGTTCATGAGATGAGTCGCCTATGGGAGGATTTATTGTATCTGTATATACCGTTCAATCAGCATTACCTGCCGTTAGTTAGAGGTTCAGGGGCGTCACAGGAGATGGGGACACAGACAGGATCATCCCCGCTCCACACTCCGGTAGCTCGGCAGCGACGGCTCCTGGATCCCTGCGGCCAACGGTCCAACTTACTTTCCTTATCAATTCTATCTGGTACTAGGCCGTCCTACAGACGGATCTAGGACGACAGCCAGTCTTAAATCTAATTAAAATTTTACCTTAATGTTTATTATCATTATAATAGTACCATACGAGCATGAGTATTGTTATTGTTTTATAAGAAGGCGTACAGGAAGCGCCATTTCTTTTTATTATAAATCTAAAATAGTAAAAGTTAAACTGTTGGCTGGTTTAATGGTGTATTTAAACCCTTGTAGGATGGTTGTTGATGGTCGGGACCTGATATTGCCACCGCTAGCTCCCCCATACGACGGTCCATATGAAGTTCTTTTTAGGAAACCCAAAATTTACAAACTGAAAATTAAAAAGAGATCCACGTGGGTGTCAATCGACCGCCTCAAGCCTGCTTTCACATCAGAAGGACCGATGTTTTCCCAAGACCCGAACTTGGCAAGCCAATAAGATTGCATAGGATCGCTGGAAAGATCCTACTGGAGGGGGAGTAGTGTGGCGACTACACTTTGCTTCAGCGAACTGGGACAAAGCCTCAAAACACATACGGGCAGAAGCTTGGCGAGCACGTGTTGGGTCAACACTTCACTACGCATGCGCGTGGGACGTCATCAGAGACGCTGGCGACTAAGAGGTAAACAACAAGGCTAGTGCGGCGGCCGTTATTTCAACCGTTGCTTCTTTTCTCTTTATAATTTCTTGCTTTAAATAAATTAATTTTAATTATAATTTTATCAGCAGCCTTTCCACAAGACACACCAACACAGCACATCAACAACCATCCTACAAATTTGTGAGCCGGACGTGATTACGCAGGTCTACTGTCAGCCCGTAATGTCGGAGAAAGTCTGCGCCGATGATGGACACGCCGACGTCGGCTATGATGAAAGGCCAACGGAATAATCGTCCGAGACCGAGGTCAAGCTCAAGATGTCGTTCCCCGTAAGTGTGGATGATAGATCCGTTAGCTGCGAAAAGCTGCCTGTGCGAGGGCCTAGCGTTTTTTACTGGTGGTGGAATCACTGAGACTTCGGCTCCAGTGTCGACCAAAAACAAATAGGCGCTGCGTCGGTCCGTAATGAAGAGCCGGCGAGTAAGGCCTGCGCCGTCAGTGGCTCCTACTGACGGCGGGCGTATTCGTTTCCCTGGACCTTGAAGTTGCATGGTTGAAGGCACTTCCTAGCTTGCGCTCCAAACTTCATATGGTACCAGCAAGTTCCTGCGTTTCCTTTTTTGTTGTGGGTCGGGTACCTAGCGTTCGGATAGCGATTGTGTGGGGTGTCCATGGATGACTTCAAAGCTTCGATTTGCGTATGCAGGTCTTGGATTTGCGTCATCAGCTGTTGGTGGGCTTCCGCGCTATGACCTGTGCTTGGTTGGTCCACTGCTGAGACCGTTGGCAGTATGGCTTCGTGTATGTTGTCTGCCATTTCCGCCAGCTTACTCAAACTTGTTTCAGAGGATGCTGCGAGAGCGGCCCTTATGTCCTGAGGTAGGCGTCGAGTCCACAGCATTTTCAGTGCTGTATCGGATAAATTTCTTCCTGCCTGATGTTGCATCGCGGCGAGGACTGTTGATGGCTTCTGATCTCCCATGGGACGCCCATCCAGAACCTGTAAGATTTTAGTTTGTTTTGATTGACCGAGTCGTTGGAGAAGGCCTGCCTTCAGCGCATCGTATTTACCAGAGGGTGGGGGGCCGTTACGATGTCCGCGACGTAAGTAAGGGTTGGCTGGTTTAGGTTCGTTACCGTTGCTTGGAATTTAGTTTCGTCGCGGGAGATCTCGGCTAGACCGAAAGCGGCTTCTAGCTGGCTTATCCACAGTTCAACGTTGTTGGGCCAGAATGGTGGTGCACGGAAAGCCAATCTTGATATTTGGGAGGGTGCCGTGGATGTTGGCCCTTCCGGATGTTCCGTAGTTGCGTCTTGCATTCTGGGGCTGTTGAAAGTTTCGTGGATGAAATAAAAAAATATATAGAAGTGTGATTAAAATTAATTTATTTAAAGCAAGAAATTATAAAGAGAAAAGAAGCAACGGTTGAAATAACGGCCGCCGCACTAGCCTTGTTGTTTACCTCTTAGTCGCCAGCGTCTCTGATGACGTCCCACGCGCATGCGTAGTGAAGTGTTGACCCAACACGTGCTCGCCAAGCTTCTGCCCGTATGTGTTTTGAGGCTTTGTCCCAGTTCGCTGAAGCAAAGTGTAGTCGCCACACCCTCTTTAAGTTATTAAGCTATAGTTTATCCACGTTGTATTACTTGAGTTTATATTGTAAACAGAAAGTCAATGTGGAAATCTAGCCTACCTGAATCTCAAATCCCGAGTTACAATCGTAATGGGCGATACTCCCGTAGAGTCTCTTCGTTGCGTTAACGGTCCCGTGGTTCGGTGCCTGCAGTTCCCTGCATTCGACGGATTTACAGGCTGGAGGCACGTCGCCCCACGTGCCCGATGGTAGGCATACCGCAGGGCCGGGGTCTAGGACGCCCCAGGTAGCGCCAGGCTCGCAGGAGTAGGTAGCCTTCGCTCCCAGGAGCGTGTTGAAGGGCAGGTAGAAAGTGGCTGCCGGGATTTCAGGTGGTTGTCCGCAGTCTACAGGCTCGCAGGTCAGCATAGAACGACTCCATCGACCCTGAACACAGGAGATCTCGGAGGATCCTTTCATCACGTAGCCGTCGACGCAGCGGTACACCGCACGCTTGCTGTTTGAGGACACCACTGTGGCGTAGCTGATTCTCGGAGGTTTCTGGCAGGTCTTCTGTCTGCACGGAGGTTCGGGACTCCACTGGCCTTCATCAGTACAGTCCAGAGGTCCCAGGACCTCCCAACCATGCAGACAACTGACGTCGAGACTTGTTCCTGGCAGTACGCGGAGTGGGAGCGGTCCTTCCACTCCTTCGGGTAGTCCTTCGCAGAGGATTTCTGCAAGAACACCATCCGTGAATGGTGAGTACAAAGCACGGAGATATATATCATATTCAGATATACATAATCTCAGGCTAAAATCCTATAAAAGCTAGCATTCTAGTGAAACGCTGTCTTAGTATCTAAACCATCAACCTCTATAATCAATCGTTTAATAAAGCGTCACATTTATATGGTCCAAACTCACCAGATTACTCTAGAATGATGGTATTCATATATGGATTCCTTCTAGGATGAAGGAATAAATATGAATTTAAAATCCAAGATAATATTTCCTATATGACTACACTCCAAGATGTCATTCATATATGGCTTCAGTTCAGAAGATGTTCTCCATATATAACCCACTTCAGATGGTTCGATGCTACTAATAGATTCTCCCTCTATGAAGTATCTTAAATCTATTATTATATATCTATCTCTCCTGTACAATACATCTTTCCTAGTATGAAAATCGCCGGGGTAGATGAAGCCAGTGTTTAGGTAAACCAGTGGGAATGAAGACAGTGGAAATGGTAAATGAAACTATGTATTGGAAGCTGGTGTGTGAATGAAGCTAGTGAAAGGTAATGGGAACTATGGATTGGGAGTCAGTGTATAAGATGTCAGTGAAAGGTAAAGAAACCTGTGCATAGGAATCCAATTTAAAGGAAGCCAGTGAAAGGTAAAATAAACCAGTGTATAGGAATCCAGTGAAATGTAAAAGTAGTCTGTGGGAATGAAGTCGTTGAGATATAAAGGAAGCCTGTGGGAATTAATCCGGTGAAAGGTAAAGGAAGCTAATGTGAATGAAGCCAGTGAAAGGTAAAGGAAGCTAATGTGAATGAAGCCAGTGAAAGCTAAAGGAAGCTAAGGGGAATGAAGTCAGTGAAAGGTAAAGGAAGTTTGTGTGAATGAAGCCAGTGAAAGGTAAAGGAAGCTAAGCGGAATGAAACCAGTGAAAGGTAAAGGAAGCTAAGGGGAATGAAACCAGTGAAAGGTAAAGGAAGTTTGTGTGAATGAAGCCAGTGAAAGGTAAAGGAAGCTCTGTGTGAATTAAGCCAGTGAAAGTCAAAGAAGACTTTTGTTAATGAAGCCAGTGAAAGGTAAAGGAAGCCAGTGAAGGATAAAGGAAGCTAATGTGAATGGAACCAGTGAAAGGCAAAGGAAGCCTGTGTTAATGAAGCCAGTGAAAGGTAAATGAAGCCAGTGAAAGGTAAAGGAAGCCAGTGAAGGATAAAGGAAGCTAATGTGAATGAAACCAGTGAAAGGCAAAGGAAGCCTGTGTTAATGAAGCCAGTGAAAGGTAAATGAAGCCAGTGAAAGGTAAAGGAAGCCAGTGAGACCTTGGCAGACCGGGGCCTCCCCACTCCACTGGCGGTCTGGCTGGCACATCCGCTCCGGGTGTCCTCCCGACAGCTTGAAGCCGTCGTTACAGCGGTACTGGACCTTGTCCCCGTACCGGTAGTGGCGCCCGCTGATCCGGCCGTTGAGGAGGTAGCCGGGGTGACCGCACGTTACCCCTGGACCACACTTCAATCAGCGCTGTTATGTGTGGGGAAGGAGCGTGTACTGTAAATATAACGCGTATCTATGCACGAGAGGTATATGAGTACCTATGTATAACACAAGTGTAAAAATACTAACGCCGCAACTTTTTTTTAAAAGCGTTCGGGCAAATCCTTAATCAGCTTGATGTATATAGTAGTAAATGTTTAAAACAAGTGAATATTTTACTCTACTATATGTTTATGTCAACACCTTTACCCTTTTGTTGCTGACAAAACCCGCAATCCTCTTGCTCGTGAATTAGGTCTAGGTGGACTAAAAGGAATATATTTTTCACGTTGATTATTTTCAAATTTCTATAATTCTCCTTATTCGATGTTAGAACATATTTAAAGACGTGGCTCATCAATGGTGCACCCTCCCAGCGGTTTCGTCAGTTTAATTTACCATAAACACACACATACTGTTATGATATTTCTGCCTATATAGAGAGCAGTTTAGGGTGTTCGCATCCTTCTTTGAGGGAGTGGCGGGGGGAGAAGCGGGGTGGCGGGAGTTCGCACCTTTCTTTAAGGGAGTGGCGGGGTTACGCACCCTTCTTTGAGGGAGTGGCGAGGTTTCGCACCCTTCTTTGAGGGAGTGGCGGGTGTTTGTATCCTTCTTTGAGGGAGTGGCAGGGGAGAAGCGGGGTGGCGGGAGTTCGCACCTTTCTTTAAGGGAGTGGCGGGGTTACGCACCCTTCTTTGAGGGAGTGGCGAGGTTTCGCACCCTTCTTTGAGGGAGTGGCGGGTGTTCGCATCCTTCTTTGAGGGAGTGGCGGGGAAAAGAGGGGTGGCGGGAGTTCGCACCTTTCTTTAAGGGAGTGGAGGGGTTACGTACCCTTCTTTGAGGGAGTGGCGAGGTTTCGCACCCTTCTTTGAGGGAGTGGCGGGGGAAAATAGGGGTGGCGGGAGTTCGCACCTTTCTTTAAGGGAGTGGCGGGGTTACGCACCCTTCTTTGAGGGAGTGGCGAGGTTTCGCACCCTTCTTTGAGGGAGTGGCGGGTGTTCGCATCCTTCTTTGAGGGAGTGGCGGGGGGAAAGAGGGGTGGCGGGAGTTCGCACCTTTCTTTAAGGGAGTGGCGGGGTTACGCACCCTTCTTTGAGGGAGTGGCGGGTGTTCGCATCCTTCTTTGAGGGAGTGGCGGGGGAAAAGAGGGGTGGCGGGAGTTCGCACTGGACCTTCCTCCAGAAATACAATTCCCGGAGCCAAGTCATTTCTTGAGTTGTTCGCTTACTCTGTCGATCACTTAGATTTTCATTCACAGGAGCTGTTGCTTTCGTTGAAAATCAATTAGTTATATTTTTTGTTATGTTCCATTGTTGTTGTTTTACCTCTTTGATCTATATTCAAACAATCGATATCACACCATGTGAAACCTGTCTCTAATTCTCTCTATATATATACTAGCCGAATGACCCGGGCAACGCCCGTGTTTTACCCGATTGAATGTTTTTATTCAAATACTATTTGTTACAATTATAAATTGGCACCTTAAATAAATGCATATATTAGTTAATAACTATAGCCTATGTGCTTTATCTGTCTATTGTTATATTGGCTTCCGTAGGTGTCTCATACTGGGAAAAAGAAAGAGAGGATTCCATTTAGTTATTAACTAATATATGCATTTATTTAAGGAGCGACCCGCTCCAACACAATAGTTACAAAAAGGAAAAAGCGAGTGGGGGAGGCATGATGATGGGGGGGCAAAGGTGGCGTGATCGTAGCCAACCAATAGGAGGGCGCCATTCCAAAAAAAAAAAGCAAACCGTGACAGAGATGATTAGGAGATGAAGAATGACGCTCGTAACTATATAGAATATTTAAATTATATATATAGTTTAAAATATTATTTTTCTATATAAACAAAATAAATTTATAACATGATGCATTAGCGCGCCATCTGTTATATGAATTTTAAACTATTTTTGACGCGTATCTGTTTTTTATTTTATCATTTCAGTAAGGGCAAAATGTTATTTAAGAATAATAATACACCTAAAAAAATAGTTAAAATATCTTATAATAATATTTATTTTTTATATTATAAGATATTAAAATATCTTATTGTCACGAAGAAAAATAATTAAATAAACTTCCGAATTACTTAAAATATTTATTTAATTAGTTATAGGAAAGATTGTGAATTTGAAATAAAAGTTACTGTATACATGAGCCAAATCGACCCAGCAGTTAGAACAAGAGGGGAGAACTGTCCCCCTTCCACGTGGCGCCACTGTTTTCCCTGACCTGTCCGTCCAGTCAAGATAAGAGGGAATACCAGGAAACTCTGTCCTCTCCTTTCATTATTATCATTTTAATGAATGAAAGGAAGAAAAAATTGCAACGATAAAGAAACTCGTTGCAATTTTTTCTTCCTTTCATTCATTGAATATCTAATTGCAATTATTTAGGATTTTATTAAGCACTAGCCGAGTGACCCGGGCAACGCCCCGGGTTTACCCGAAGGACCCACAGGTGAGAAACTATAGAAGAAAAATTTTAACAAATCAGAAAATGAAATTGCAAACAACAGAACTACACTACTTTAAGGACATGAGAGCACATGCACTGTATCACCATACGTGTACCATTTTCAAAGACCCTGCTTAGGATTAAAACTTCTCAGAAGCATAACAATAGTACCAACCTAGAGGTTAACTGGTGTGGATGCATTCCTCTGGGAGTGAGACTATTGAGAAATTCAGTAGGGAGTTATTTTGCTTCTCCGCATTCTAACACTCCAACTGTTAACACTGTGGAAATACTACTCATGTTTGGTAAGCAATTTCAGGGAAGAAACTATAGACATTGGATTAAATAAATTATTAATTAAATTGCATTAAATAAAAATTATTAGATTTAAATAAATATTATTAGAGTGAAAAAAAAAGAAAGAAATTAACAAATTAGAAAATAAAATTTCGAAAAATACAACTATATTGCAGATAAGATAAGAGGACCTTATTAAAAAATACATAAACAAACTGTAATTCGACACTCGATAATTCGACACTTTCGATAATTCGACACTTTCGATAATTCGACCATTTTAAAAATCAAATTTACAAGGTTGATTGTTGTTTAAATACAACTTTGCTTTTGCATGCATAAACACAGGCTCTTGTAGCAAGAACCCAAATATTATTTATAGTCATAACAAAAGCCAACTTTAGTGAAAACTGATGCCTCTTCAGAATGAATGGAAGACTGAAATCTGAAGGAGCAGAAGATATGGGTCATTTATACTTTCACCAATGCCTTTAGGATCTTTGCGATGGAACGCGTATGGTGTTTCAGCGCATGTGCTCTCATGTCCTTGAAGCACATATACTGACAGTGCCCAAAGTTGAACACACTGTATAGTGTCTGAAATATCTTTGGCCCCTTCGGATACCAACCTTCGCTTCATTCTAGAGAGGTGTTAGTTTTCACTAAGGTTGGCTTTTGCTATGACTATAAATAAGGCTCAAGGCCAAACCTTGGCTACAAGAGCCTGTGTTTACGCACGGACAACTTTATATGTGGCTTTTTCAAGTGTGCGAACATTGGATAGCATACATGTAAAGATGACCCATATCTTCTGCTCCTTCAGATTTCAGTCTTCCATTCATTCTGAAGAGGCATCAGTTTTCACTAAAGTTGGCTTTTGCTATGACTATAAATAATATTTGGGTTCTTGCTACAAGAGCCTGTGTTTATGCATGCAAAAGCAAAGTTGTATTTAAACAACAATCAACCTTGTAAATTTGATTTTTAAAAGGGTCGAATTATCGAAAGTGTCGAATTATCGAGTGTCGAATTACAGTTTGTTTATGTATTTTTTAATAAGGTCCTCTTATCTTATCTGCAATATAGTTTTATTTTTCGAAATTTTATTTTCTAATTTGTTAATTTCTTTCTTTTTTTTTTTCACTCTAATAATATTTATTTAAATCTAATAATTTTTATTTAATGCAATTTAATTAATAATTTATTTAATCCAATGTCTATAGTTTCTTCCCTGAAATTGCTTACCAAACATGAGTCAGTGTTTCCACAGTGTTAACAGTTGGAGTGTTAGAATGCGGAGAAGCAAAATAACTCCCTACTGAATTTCTCAATAGTCTCACTCCCAGAGGAATGCATCCACACCAGTTAACCTCTAGGTTGGTACTATTGTTATGCTTCTGAGAAGTTTTAATCCTAAGCAGGGTCTTTGAAAATGGTACACGTATGGTAATACAGTGCATGTGCTCTCATGTCCTTAAAGTAGTGTAGTTCTGTTGTTTGCAATTTCATTTTCTGATTTGTTAAAATTTTTCTTCTATAGTTTCTCACCTGCGGGTCCTTCGGGTAAACCCGGGGCGTTGCCCGGGTCACTCGGCTAGTTTTTATTTAATGCAATTTAATTAATAATTTATTTAATCCAATGTCTATAGTTTCTTCCCTGAAATTGCTTACCAAACATGAGTCAGTATTTCCACAGTGTTAACAGTTGGAGTGTTAGAATGCGGAGAAGCAAAATAACTCCCTACTGAATTTCTCAATAGTCTCACTCCCAGAGGAATGCATCCACACCAGTTAACCTCTAGGTTGGTACTATTGTTATGCTTCTGAGAAGTTTTAATCCTAAGCAGGGTCTTTGAAAATGGTACACGTATGGTGATACAGTGCATGTGCTCTCATGTCCTTAAAGTAGTGTAGTTCTGTTGTTTGCAATTTCATTTTCTGATTTGTTAAAATTTTTCTTCTATAGTTTCTCACCTGCGGGTCCTTCGGGTAAACCCGGGGCGTTGCCCGGGTCACTCGGCTAGTATGTATATAAAAAAGCAAAGCCCAATTCTAAGCCCAAATATTTTTTTTATGAGAAGAACATCAACATATTGCATGATTACGGCAGTCCATAGCTTCCCTGACAAAAATTCACCAAGAAAGTTAAATATTCCAAAATTTTTCTGTGTGTAAATTGCTAAATATGTAAAAAAACATGTATACAAAAAAGCAAAGCCCAATTCCAAACCCAAATATTTTTTTTATGAGAAGAACATCAACATAATGCATGATTACGGCAGTCCATAGCTTCCTTGACAAAAATTCACCAAAAAAGTTAAATATTCCAAAAATATTTCTGTGTATATATTGCTAAATGTGTAAATAACATGTATATAAAAAAGCAAAGCTTAATTTTAAATTTCATTATCCTTTCCACAGGAAAAGCATCAAAATACTGCATAAGTACGGCACTTTTGCAGCCGCATGATTAATGCAGTCCATAGCTTCCCTGACAAAAATCCACCAAGAAAGTTAAATATTCCAAAATTTTTTTGTGTGTAAATTGCTAAATATGTAAAAAACATGTATACAAAAAAGCAAAGCCCAATTCCAAACCCAAATATTTTTTTTATGAGAAGAACATCAACATAATGCATGATTACGGCAGTCCATAGCTTCCCTGACAAAAATTCACCAAAAAAGTTAAATATTCCAAAAATATTTCTGTGTATATATTGCTAAATGTGTAAATAACATGTATATAAAAAAACAAAGCTTAATTTTAAATTTCATTATCCTTTCCACAGGAAAAGCATCAAAATACTGCATAAGTACGGCACTTTTGCAGCCGCATGATTACGGCAGTCCATAGCTTCCCTGACAAAAATTCACCAAGAAAGTTAAATATTCCAAAATTTTTCTGTGTGTAAATTGCTAAATATGTAAAAAAACATGTATACAAAAAAGCAAAGCCCAATTCCAAACCCAAATATTTTTTTTATGAGAAGAACATCAACATAATGCATGATTACGGCAGTCCATAGCTTCCCTGACAAAAATTCACCAAAAAAGTTAAATATTCCAAAAATATTTCTGTGTATATATTGCTAAATGTGTAAATAACATGTATATAAAAAAGCAAAGCTTAATTTTAAATTTCATTATCTTTTCCACAGGAAAAGCATCAAAATACTGCATAAGTACGGCACTTTTGCAGCCGCATGATTATGGCAGTCCATAGCTTCCCTGACAAAAATTCACCAAGAAAGTTAAATATTCCAAAATTTTTCTGTGTGTAAATTGCTAAATATGTAAAAAACATGTATACAAAAAAGCAAAGCCCAATTCCAAACCCAAATATTTTTTTTATGAGAAGAACATCAACATAATGCATGATTACAGCAGTCCATAGCTTCCCTGACAAAAATTCACCAAAAAAGTTAAATATTCCAAAAATATTTCTGTGTATATATTGCTAAATGTGTAAATAACATGTATATAAAAAAGCAAAGCTTAATTTTAAATTTCATTATCCTTTCCACAGGAAAAGCATCAAAATACTGCATAAGTACGGCACTTTTGCAGCCGCATGATTACGGCAGTCCATAGCTTCCCTGACAAAAATTCACCAATAAAGTTAAATATTCCAAAATTTTTCTGTGTGTAAATTGCTAAATATGTAAAAAACATGTATACAAAAAAGCAAAGCCCAATTCCAAACCCAAATATTTTTTTTATGAGAAGAACATCAACATAATGCATGATTACGGCAGTCCATAGCTTCCCTGACAAAAATTCACCAAAAAAGTTAAATATTCCAAAAATATTTCTGTGTATATATTGCTAAATGTGTAAATAACATGTATATAAAAAAGCAAAGCTTAATTTTAAATTTCATTATCCTTTCCACAGGAAAAGCATCAAAATACTGCATAAGTACGGCACTTTTGCAGCCGCATGATTACGGCAGTCCATAGCTTCCCTGACAAAAATTCACCAAGAAAGTTAAATATTCCTAAATTTTTCTGTGTGTAAATTGCTAAATATGTAAAAAACATGTATACAAAAAAGCAAAGCCCAATTCCAAACCCAAATATTTTTTTTTATGAGAAGAACATCAACATAATGCATGATTACGGCAGTCCATAGCTTCCCTGACAAAAATTCACCAAAAAAGTTAAATATTCCAAAAATATTTCTGTGTATATATTGCTAAATGTGTAAATAACATGTATATAAAAAAGCAAAGCTTAATTTTAAATTTCATTATCCTTTTCACAGGAAAAGCATCAAAATACTGCATAAGTACGGCACTTTTGCAGCCCCCCTGACAAAAATTCACTAAAAGAGGTAAGTATTCAAAAAAATATTTTGGTATATATATTGCTAAATGTGTAACAAACATGTATATAAAAAAGCAAAGCTTAATTCTAAGTTCTAATATTTTTTTTATAAGAAAAGCTACAAAAGCAAATAGGGAGAAGTGAAGCCATTTAGCCATTTTCAAAATCTGATTGTGAAAGAGTAAAAAAATGAGTAAATAAGAGCAAATATAAAGAAAAAGTATTGCTAAATGTGTAATAAACATGTATATAAAAAAGCAAAGCTTAATTCTAAGTTTTAATATAAAGAAGAAATAAGACACAAAAATGGAGCTAAATTCAAATTAAAAACTATAACAAATTAATAAAAAAAAATAACACCTAATCCAAATGCCACCATCATCAGACAAAAGAAAAAATGAGATTTTATTCTTTAGTTCATTTATTCTTCTGTCTGATGCTGTTGCTGAAACGTCACACACTATTAAATTATTTGGATTAGGTCTTATTAATGAGAAAAAAAAGATGCCAAAGAGAGATGAAAAGATGCCAAAAAAGATAACCAGATACAAAAATTGTGCTAAATTCAAATGAAAAACTAAAACAAACACTTATAAAAGATAATTATTATAGAATAAAAGTAATAATTCAATCTACAATTCGAAAAATTTATATATTTAAATGAAAAACTATAACAAAGTACTTACATAATCAAATGAATCAGAAATATATATTATTTCAAAACACATTTTTACGCATTTCAAAACAAATGAATTGATGATGATAAATGCAAAAAATCTACGATTGTAAAATAGATTAAATTGAAAAATAAAAATAACTGTTAACATTAGGAAAATAAAAACAGGCCTATCATACGAAGAAAAAAATAACGAAAATTTTGGTATATAGATTGTTATGTGTAGTTCAGAATCTTCGGAGGAGATAGCTCAGGACTTTACAATGGAAAACTCTGTTACGGTATTATCTATATAGATTATTTAAATGGAATTATCATTTTAAACCTATAGCGTGCGCAATATTTCTCAATAAATATATATGGGCAAAATAGTACAGAAGTAAAATTCCTTTTGAATATATATCTGTCGTATTGTATATGTTTTTATGTTGTATATAAAATCAAACTAATATGTAACTACAATATGGCGTCAATAAAATAGATACCCGGGAGAGAAAGAGACGGTGAGCCGGGAAGGATGGTATAAACAAGAGAGATTTATAGTCATGGCAGTCCCTTCTGGGAGGACCCTCTGACGTCACAATTAGGATATAAGCTGGGGCAGACAGGGAGGTCCAGACAAGGAGACCCAGATAAGGAGGTACCCAGACAGACACACCAAGAAAGTAGTCATGTAGTCATGTAGCGGTCCCAGTCTCATCCTTCCCGGGAACCACCCCTAAACTGAGGTAACCATGTTCCTATACGTGTGGTCTTCATTTGTCTTCAGGCTAGTGCGCCTCCATTTCCGGCCCTGACTGTATGTTGGATGACTGTGACCTTGTCGGCTCCACTCATCATCTTTTGTTATTATAACAACATATATATATGTCATAATTTATATATACCAAGATGTAACCCCACCACAATATATGTAATGTATGATCCAAAAAGTTTTTAATAAAAGTTAGGCCTCGCGAAACTGAGAGAACAGCCATTACCAGGATTTCATTATCCAGGAAGTAAAGGTTATTACCCAGGAACTATAAAACTAAGTTCAAAGACCTTCTTCTTCCTGGAGGATGGTAATCATGAAAAAGACAATGGAGGTACCAATATCCAATCAGAGTTCAGCATGAACAACTAACAGCCAACCAAAAGTAACCACGTAGACGATCTCAACCAATGAGAGGCATAGAGAGTTAACGAGGAAAATCTCGGACTCAAAGTTAGTCAGTAGGGAGCTCGACCTGACGAGGAGCAAGACGTGCTTAAGCCCTTCTCACAAAGGTAAAACATATTCTTTTCTCCGAGCATGTGAAAGTCAAGTCCTCCATTAGTTTCAAAACCTTCTCTCCCTTAATCGCCAGGTCCTATTTTCAACCCCATCCTGTGTTCCCTCTCGTTATTTCCCCTGTGAAAACCTACCATCTCGACCAAACGACTGCGCCATTTTTTATTTATTTATTTCAATTCAAAACGCTATGTCCCCCTAGGGACACTTGCGCTAAATGTACATACAAATATATATAACAAAGAAAATATTCAACATGGAAAGATACACAGAAAGCGACTTAGAAAGATTCAAAAATGTGCGCCATCAACCACCACAAGTCACCAACCCTACAGTAAGTCAACAGGGTCCTACATAGCAATCAACAAACAAAAAAGGGTCCAACCAAATCAAATCGAAATTATATCTGGAATAATTAAAATATCAACGAGAATAGTTGATATTTATTCCGATAGATGGCGCAAGCCATCCGCAACTTTCAGTTGCACGATAAGGAGATGCCTTTTTCTTAATTTATGCACCTTATCCCAGTAAAATGTAACATTTGTACTATTTTTTCACATTGCGTAGCGTCCTCACGCAATTCTGGCCTTAACTACCCGTTTCATGATTTTTCAGGATGCCTTAATGACCAATTTTTTTTTGGTCGTTGAGGTACAGCTTGCACCACGCTGATGAGGGCCAACAGCCCGAAACGCGTCCGTGGTTAGCTTTTCTTGATTAATCAAGAATGGGTATTTGGCCAATTCTGGAATAATTAAAAAATCAACGCAACGCAAGCCATCAGCAACTTTCAGTTGCACGATAAGGAGATGCCTTTTTCTTAATTTATGCACCTTATCCCAGTACAATGTAACATTTGTACTATTTTTTCATATATATATATATATATATATTACTAGACTAGACAAATTACCTGGCTTTACCCAGGTTTTCCACGGTTAATGTTTTCACAACAAATATTGTTTGAAACATTTTATTAATTATCAATATTATTACACTTATTATTAGCAACACTAGGGATTTATCAATATATTATCATCAATTTCAGAACCTAAAATATGTAAATTATTTCGTTATAGCATTAATTTGCATATTCTATATACAGTTACGAGCGTCATTCCTCATCTCCTAATCAATCAGTCATCAGTTTTCATCTCTGTCACCGTTTGCTTTTTTTTTTGGAATGGCGCCCTCCTATTGGTTGGCTACGGTCTCGCCACCTTTGCCCCCCACTCGCTATTTCGTCTTTGTAACTATTGTGTTGGAGCGGGTCGCTCCCTAAATAAATGCATATATTAGATATTTAAGTAATAATTCCTTCACTAAACTTTAAGAACGAAATACTTGATGAGGAAAGAGTTTCTTTATTACACAAAATTAGATCACAAGCCTTCGGGCACAATCACCCTTCTACTGGTGTAAAACGAGACAAAAGTAGAAGGGTGATTGTGCCCGAAGGCTTGTGATCTAATTTTGTGTAATAAAGAAACTCTTTCCTCATCAAGTATTTCGTTCTTAAAATACAGGGTGATCCAAAAGTCCCGCACAACTTTAAAAATTAATAACTCCGCGAATATTTGCGCTAGAGCAATGCGGTAAACACCATTGTGTTCAGGATGCAATAGGATTTTTTATGGCAAATAATGAAAAATTCGAAATTGATTTTAGTTACAATTTTATTCGCCAGATGGCGCACTACCAGAATCAGAGATTCAGCGGCCAAATTGTTTGATAAATTGAAAAATATAACTGATCGACACGTATTTTTCCTTTTTGAATACCAGGAAAGAACCCTAATAACATCAAACAACAAATTAATAAAACACCACTTCGCCAGAAGTATGAAGAATTGGTTAACAATTTTTAAATACAATCAGAGATATGTAAAATAGGTAAATGCAAATTAAAACATGTAGCAAAAAAAAAAATGATATTTTAGATACGGTTTGTGTTTCCGAAGATAATAAATTTCTAATATTTTTAATTCAACTCTCTCTCAGTATCGATTATATTTATTTTAATTCATTTGAAAAATATGTATCTATCTCTGATAATTTATTTTACTCTGGAATGCCGTTGTTGTTGTCGTGTCCAATAAAGAGCCTCAGATGTATCCATGCATCTCCATCACAGCAGCAACAATGTCCACTATCTTGGGTGTGTAAAGCTGCTGCTCTGGGTCTATGTCAAATTTCTGCAAGGCTGCGGCCATTGCTGGCTATGAGAATATGTGGGTAGGTGTAAGTTCCACAACAGGACAATTGTTGCATGCCCTATAGGTTATTGTGCCATCTGGATGTATTGTCATTCCTTTATAGTGTTTTGTTCTAAGTCTTGTTATAGTTTTTGTCATTTTTCTCTCAGAGTTTATTTCGCATTTTGATCTTTTCTTATTTATTGTTTAATTATCTTGTATTTTGACAAAGAATCAGCGTTAAATAATGACATTTGTTCTTTCCTTTGGCTCAACTTTCTGGCTTCCTTTGCCAATTCAAATGCCATTTCATTACCCCCGATCCCAGCATGGGCAGGGATCCATTGTAGAATGCAGTTATTCTCCAATGGTTCCAGTTGGGTAAGTAACGAGTGTATTTTCTGTATGATTTTAGTATTGCCCTTCTGAATTGCTTCTAGAGCGGATATGGAGTCGCTGTATATTAAATTTTCTTCTGCTTGATGCAGGGATGGTTGGTTAAGGCATTACATCAAGGGCTTTCCAGATAGCTGTCAGTTCACAAGTGAAGTTTGACGAAATCTGTCCTGCTCCTTCTTTGATTTTTATGTGCGTTCCTTCTTGCAGTATTATGTTAATTCCGGCCCCTCCATAACTCAGGGTAAGGTCTGAAGATCCATCTGTATATGCTGTTAAAGGGGGTGGCCTAGCATTTTTAATCAAGAATTTGTGCTATGAGGACATGGCCGTTAATATTTCAAACACATTAGACCTCGAACCCCAAGATATCAAAGTCTACCTCAATCAAAACAAAGCCATCAACATATACAATATGTATCACCCTCCAAACAATACACTTATTGACGATGGAACAATGGCTCAATTTCTTACAGACAACTCTTATTGTAGGTGACCTTAATGCCAAACATCAACTATGGGGATGTTCCACGCCGAACCCAAGAGGCAAAATACTTTCAAACATATTTGACGACAATGCCATCATGTGCTTAAATGATGGGAATCCTACCCATCATTCATACAGCTATAATACTGCACAAGCCCTTGATATAAGTTTTTACTATCCTGACATTTTGCACAAATGCAAATAGCAAATATTAAAAAGTATTGGAAGTGATCATTTGCCTAATTTGATAGAAATTAGCACCAAGACCAAAGCCAGCTCAAATAAAAAAAATTCTGGAACTTCAAAAAGGTTAATTGGATAGCTTTCGAAAACACCATTATTAAAGCAGCCACAGTTTCAATACCAAGAGGTAATATTATACACACCAGGCAAAAAATATTCAAAAATGTATAATTAAAAGAAATGAACTACAAAAAAGAGCATCCAAAACCAAACAAATTGTAGAACTGAACTGAACATTGTGAGTGCAAAAATAGAAAGATTATACGTAAATGTGAAAAGGGGAAAATGGAAACAAACTTGTGAAAACCTGAACCCAAGAAACCCAAATACAAAACTTTGGAATTTGGCAAAACAAATTGACAGATCCCAGTCACAAACCGAAAAAACTAATATGATTAAGAATACAGATGATACACCAGCAACTAATGACAAAATTGCTGCCAATCTTTTAGGTAATTCATATCAAATAAGTAGTAAAATCAAGGTTGAAACAAAGGCCCAAAGGATTATTCATGACTGTAAAAATGTCACCAGCACTCATAATATTTTCCATGAAAAAAATCAATATGAAAGAGCTAGCTTATGCATTAGAAAACACTTACCTAAACAAGACTCGGGCCAGATGGAATTCATGGCCGACTGATATCAAACTTGGGCAAAATTGGCAAAGAAAGACTTCTTAATATTTTCAATAACTCCTTAAAAACTGGAAAATTGCCTCAAGACTGTAAAATGCAACAATAATTCCCATTTAAAAACTTGACAAATCTGCTGATGACCCAAAAAACTACCGACCTATCTCCCTCACAAGTATTTGCTGAAAATTAATGGAAAAATGTATACTCAGACGACTCACCTACCACCCCGACACAAGAAATCTCTTACCAGAAGAACAATATGGATTTAGGAAAGGACATGGGACAATAGACCAACTCTTATTTTTCACACAAAAGGTAAAAGACGCACAAAACAGAAAACCAACTAACCACACAATAGCTGCTTTTTTAGACCTTACACAAGCTTTCGATAAGGTATTGAAAAACAAGTTAATTACAAAATTATACAAACATTTCAAAATAGATGGAAAAGCTATCACTTGGATAAATGATTTCCTTAAAAATAGATACATCAGGGTCAAATATAATGGCACTCTATCTAAAACCTTCAAATTGTATCAAGGATTACCACAAGGATCAGTCCTTAGCCCAAATCTCTTCACCCTATTTATTGCAGGCATAGAAGAAAAATTTTCACATAAAACCAATATTGGACTTTTCGCTGATGACATTATTCTATGGAGCAGCAGCACTAACTGGAAAAAAGCTGAAAGAGATTTGAACAAGACTCTTCTCCACCTAGAAAAATTTGCTAATAAACATAAATTAGAATTTAACCCCCAAAAATCTGAAACCTGTCTTTTTACTACCGATAAGAAACTATACAAAATAAGACCAAATATTATTCTGAAAGAACAACAATTGCAATATAATAAACATCCTAAATATCTCGGCTACACCTTGGATCCAGACATTAACTCCAGTAAACATATTGAAGGAGTTGTTAGAAAAGGAAGAGACCTACTAAAAATCTTGAAATGTATTTCAGGAAGAGTGGGGAGCTGAAGCAACAACACTAAAATTAACTTACACATCTCTAATGAGACCTATCTTGGAATATGGATATCAAATCTATGGTACAGCATCTGAAACAAATCTAAAATCACTGGAAAGGATACAACTAAATGCAGCTAGAATTATTACAGGTCTTCGAAATACCTGCCCTAATAATATTGTACTTTACGAGGCAGACATTATGCCCTTAAAGGATTGAAGAAGCTACAATCTGCCAAAATATATAAACAAAATCAAGAGTTATGAAAACAAACACAGAACTTTCAATTACATACTTAATTGGGAATCCAATATAAGACTCCAAAAAGAAGGCTCTACTCCTGGCCAAAAGAAATGGATTTTTAAAATATAAAGTGGAAAAATATTATTTAGCAGAAAAAATATCTCCATGCGAATCACTAACAAAATGTTATTTTTAATGCCACTTTAAATGAACCCTCCAACAAACAATACCAAAATCCAGAATACTTAAAACAATTATCATTAGAAATAATTAATATAAAATTCCTAAAAATGTAATAACTATCTATACCGATGGTAGCAGAGACGAGTTGGGACACACTGACAGTGACTCTCTCATTAAAACCACAAATGGCAATGAGAAAATAAACAGAAGAAACCCAGATTTTTGCTCAGTCTTCAGATCCGAACTTATAGCCATCTATGAAGCCTTAAAATCCATCAGAAACACTAAACATCACGATATATGGATTCTTACTGATAGTAGAAGTGCCATACAACACTTGAGTCACACAAGGGAACTTAGAGACAAAGTAAGCAGGAACAATTGGTTATCTCCAAAAACTCTCAATACCTCAAAAATTCACCTTCAATGGATACCCTTACATGTTAGCATTGAAGGCAATAAAGCTGCTGATGCGCTAGCGAAAAAAGGCACAAAAGAACCCTTGCTACAGAAAAGTAAACTTACATTTAAAGAAATAGAAACAGTAGCCAAAATAAACAAGAACTGGAGGATCCCACCTAAGTACAGTTGGTACACCCTAGAAGCAGATGGCCACCCAGACCTTTCGGTCTACAAGCCGGCATCCGAAGCATGCCCTTCGCTGCTATTCTGTTCAACTCATAAGTCAAGTAACGGTTTCCAAGCTAGTGCTTGGACATTGTACCTGGAAAAACCACCTCCCAGACAACGTGTCTGGAAGGATTTCTATACCGGTGGCCTTTAATCACAGCAAAATAGGAAACTATCTACTGTGTCCAGCAGGGACCGCGGGGAGGCAGCCCCCGGTCGAATCTGTTCACTCACAGCTGAGGAAAAGCTCAGCTGCCACGTCGTGGGCTTTCTCAAGAAGCTTGCTGTGGTTTCTCAGCAGCTTACTCTCGATCGCGCCCCTCGCCCTCCTTCTCTCTTCCTTCACACCCACTACCCTTGGACAATCCAAGACGTAGTGGCGTGCATCCACATCCCTTTCTTCTTAGTCGCAATCAGGGTTTCTCTTAATTTTAAATCTGTGGAGACTTGGGGAAGAGCCCATGTCCCGAACTACCCTAATGAATTTGTGGGACATTACCTTACAGAGGTACTTGGGTGTTGTTACCCAATTGAATACCTCTCTCCCTTCACACTTTTCCTCCATCTGTCCAACCATAAGTCCTGGACGTGCCCCCTGATCCTCCTATAAACTTATTTCTTGGTCACTGGGGTCCTCAGTGATCTACCTCTAAAGCATCCTGCCTTAGCGAGCCTGTCTGCGAACTCATTACCTTCGATGAGGCTGTGTCCCTTAACCCAATGGAGCTCCGGAGCCCGCGTTATCATCTCCAGCTCCTGGATTATTTGATGCGCGAGTTGCCCTTTCACCAGATTGATGGCGACGAGGGCCGACATACAATCTGAATAGAGGCGGTCCGGGCTGAAGTTCTTCTCGGCACACACTCTGAGGGCTACCCTGATCGCAACCAGCTCGGCTGAAAAGACCAATTCGTCCACTCTGAGTGTTAAGCTTTCTTGGAAGATCAGCTCTCCATTAGTGAAAATCACTACTCCAGCTCCAGTATTGGTTCCAGACTTACTACCATCAGTGAAAACCTCCGTGTCAGTCCCTGTCGGCCTTGTAGGACTCCAATTCCACTTTGGCAACCACTGCGGAGGCTTCCTTGGGTCCCTCTTCCATTCCAGGGCACCCGCTTCAAGTCCCAGGGCATCTTCACTGTTCTCCCTGATCTTCTGTCTGATGGTCTCCTCCTCTAGTTTCAATCCCAGGGGAATAAGCCCAGCGAGGACCAAAAAGGCCTCACTGCTGGTAGTGCGATATCCCCCTGTGATTCTGAGTGCCGCTGTCCTCTGCACGCTCTCTAGAGTTTTTGCCACCTTCTGATCCCTGTTATAGCAGGATTGGCTCGACACAGGAGAGGCAGAGGTTCCTAAAAATAGTACCCTCCTTCTCCCCCCCCCCTATTCAGAGCCAACCAGGACAGGCCTGCACAACGCCTCCCTGCCTCTCGTCACCATCTCCTCCGTCTGGTATTGCCAACCCATCTTGTCATCAATGACCATCCCCAGGATGGTCATCCTATTGACCAACGCTACCCTCCGTCCTTTCATCCGGATAGCCGGCTTGTGCTCCCATTTGATCCCTTTCCTTTTAGTTCTTATGTCCATAGGCTTAAAGCTGAGGGCTTTAGTTTTGGAGACATTGAACCTTAGGCCAGAGTCATGGACCCAGTTCGAGAGGATTTGGAGAGAAGCTTCAACACACTTCTCAGCCTTCGCTCTCGAAGCAGCCTCAATGATGAGGAACTGGTCGTCAGTATAGAGAACCAGCCAGGCTCCCTCAGGTAGCTCCTCCTGGAAAACGGTGTTTACCAGGATATTCCACAGAATAGTTCCGTAGCAAGAGCCCTGGGGGCAACCCCTAGCACAGTTTCTTTCCAACTTCCGCCCACCAAACCTGAGGCTAATCCGTCTATCCCTCAGGAAGTCACGAACCAAGCTGCACAAATTATCAGGACAACCCATGTCCATCAAATTTCATCAGCTTGTTCCAGCTCATGGAGTTGAACGCGCCATCAATGTCCAGGGCCACGAGAAGAACCCAAGCACCCTTATTTAAGCCCATCTCAACCCCTTCTAACACCTCGTTCAGAGCCGTGGTTGTGGAGTTCCCTTCCCTAAAACCATGTTGGAAAGAGGAAAGAAGCTCATTACTCTCTAGCCAGTGCTTCAGTCACTGAGCTAGTAGGCTATCCAGGACCATACCTAGACACACTAGTAAAGAAAGCGGACGATAATCATTAGGAGAATTACCCTTTCTACCAGACTTTTCGAGAAGCACTACTCGGGCAACCTTCCATGCCTCAGGAAAAGTACCAGTGTCCAGGCACCTATTGAAAAACCTGGCAAGAAGTGATGGGTGCATTCTTAACAGGGCTTTCACGACCGTGTTATCGATCCCTTCGGGACCAGGAGATTTCCTTTTCCCGAAATTGAAAGCCGTCAGATTCACCTCATTCTCAGAAAAGGGCGGATCCACCAAACTACAAGTGGTCAGAGAGATCTCGTCCTCTGGTTCCTCGTTTCCGAAGTGCCAATCCAAGTTGTTTTTATTTTATCTTCTGCTTTCGAGCGAGTAGGTCTAGAACACATTCTCTCTGAATTTTCTCATTGATGGTGGATGAAACAGCACCAGTGATTATATTTGGCCGCTTTTGCTTGAACACTGTCTAGTCTTGCTTTTAGTGATGAGATTGAGGGAACCCAGACCGGTGTTGCATATTCCATTATCGGCCTTATTAAGGTGATATATGTTGTTCTGAGAATTCTGGGTTTTTCTCCCCAATTTGTTCCACATAGCCATCTCAGAATGTTTAGTTTTCTGGTAGCTCTATTTGAGGTGCTAATTATGTGTTTTGAAAATATCAATTCCTCATCAATGACAGTTAAAATAATCTTATTGACATCTTGTCAATACATACAAAGTGCACAGTCTGCACTATTTAAAAAAAAGATAATATGCATTATATACACTATGTACAATGAATATGGCGCCTCTGCCAGCGCTGCAGAGTTTGGTTGAGAATCGCCAGTGGGTCTCCAGCGACACCACACATTTTGCGATCTACGATGAATACGTAGATCGCGTACTTCGCCGCTTAGGAAATGGTGATGGCGCGGTCCTCGAGATCAACTGGAAAGATCCAGGACTGCAGTATCACACCTAGGTATTTTGGATTTCTAATTTTATCAATTATTTGTTTGTTTATGCTTATTTTGTGGTTATATTTATGCCTTTTTTCCTGTCAGTGGAGAAGACGCATAGGTTTGGTTTTATTGGGTTTATGGTCATTTGTAGTTCCATTGTCCACTTCTCCAGTCCTCTCATTGATATGTTCAGTATTTTTTACGATTTTTCTATGCTGCAACTTGTGTGCCATATGGCTATATTGTCTGCATAACAGGCAACCTTTGAGTCTTCAGTGAGGTAAGGATGGATGTCGTTAATATATAGCAGATAGAGTAGAGGACTGAGCACAGAACTTTGAGGTACACCAGCCCATGTTCTTCCTTCCTTGGAAAATTCTCCATTGACCCAAACCTTTAACCTTCTTCCCCTTAAGAAGTCTGCAATCCAGGTAAAGGTTTCTCCTCTTACTCCGATGTTGTGCAGCTTTTCACGTAATTTCTCCCTCCAAACTCGATCAAAGGCTGAGGTCATATCAAGGAATATAGCCGTGGTCTTCTTTGGCGGTTTTTCCTGGAAAGAATCTATTATTGATTGACAAAAGTAGAACAGTTGATCAGTCGTACAGTGCTGGGATCTTTAGGCAGTTTGGTAGAGGTTTATTTTATTATTGTTAGTGAGCCAGACTATGAGCCTAGAGTTGATAATTCGTTCTGTTATTTCACAAAGTATGCTGGTGAGAGCAATTGGCCGATAGTTCTTGGATTCCTTGGCATCTTTGTTTGGTTTCAGTATTAGCACAGTAATTGATATCTTCCAATTCTTTGGTAGTTCACCAGTTTACCATGAAATGTTCAGTATTCGTAGGAGTCGTTTATTAGCTTTGTCTTCAAAGTGTTTAATCATTTGACCAAAGATTAGATTATCTCTTGGTGACCTCTTAGATTTTTTTATTGATGAGTTTAGCTCATTCAGTGTGAAGTCTCTCGAGAAAATATCTTGTTGATGGAAGTTTCTTGCTTGTTTAACTAACTGGTTTATATTATTTTTAGAGTCCTGTCTTCATTCGTATATTTGAGTATGGAAGTGCTTGAAAGATATTCAGCAATTATGTAAGTCATCTGTTTGTTCTCGTTTTTTTTTTCTCGCTGTTCTATTCATATCGGTTAGAGTATTGGAGGATTGGTGTTGGTTTTGATTATTTTCTAACACTCTAATCATATTCCAGTGTTGGCTGTCCTTTCTTGGATCCATTTTTTCGCAGAATTCTGCCATTTTTCTCTTGTTTGCATATCCAAATTTCTTGTTCTATTTTGTGACTATTTTCAATGTGTTACTTTCTCTTTTCTTCTGTTTTATTTTTTAAAGAATTTCATTGATATTGTCTCTCTCTGCAATCATTGCCTCGATGTTGTGGTCCTTCCAGTAAGGTATCCACAGGTGTAACGTCTCCTTCTAGGTATCGATGCTTTTGCAGCTTCTGATATATTCGAAGAGAAGTTTTCCAAGTTTTTGTCAAGCGTTCTGTAATTCAATTTTTCGTTGCACAGTTCTTCAAGCTTTTCTGTGAATTTTTTTCAAGTCGGCTTTCCAAAAGTTCCATGTTCTTTTATTATGTTGGACATTCTCAATTTTTAAGTTTAGGGTTGTTAAAATTGGTCTGTGGTCACTGATTGCACCTCTCAGGATTTTCCATTGTGTTGTGGGTGCGATGTTGAAATTTATCGCTATGATGTCTATTGCGGATTCTGTGCCTGTCGACCTGGATAGATAGGTGTTCTCTCCCTTATTTAATGGTGTAAGGTCGAGGTCGGTGACCTTTGTTATCCTGGACAGGTGATCTCCAAGTTGAACTTTTGGCGTTAAAATCGCCGAGTATGATTGTGATATCCGAAGAGGCTTCACTTAATGTATCTATTGTGTGTACCCATACAAAATTCAAAGATTTCACGAGCTGAAAGTTGGCGATTTTGAGATGCGTCAAGAATTCGCTGCATGGGTTTTCCGGAAAATTGATATTGATGAAAACTGGCTGTCGAATGTTCTGTGGACAGATGATGCTCACTTTTCTCTAAACGGAGAATCTAACATTCAAAACATCGCTTTTGGGGAACAGAAAATCCTAGGATTTTTACAGAAATGCCACTTTATCAGCCCAGAGTTAGTTTTGTGTGGGTTCACTTCTTCTTTTATTATTGGGCCATTTTTCTTTGAAAAATCAATGGTAGAACTTTTAAAACCGTTTTTGTAACTGGTGAACGTTATGTTCATATGGGGTATTCCCATATTGCAAGGAAAAAGCACTAAGCGAAATAACATTCATGAAAGTTGGAGGACCTCCTCATATCTCCCGAGGTGCCAAACAATTGCTGAAGGATACGTTCGTTGAAAATCGTGTGATAAGTTGCCACTTTATATACCAGTGGCCTCCAAGATCACCAGACTTGACGCCTTGCGAATTTTGTTTATGGGGTACATTAAATCGTGTGTTTATCGATGCTGGCCTACCACATTGGCCATGTTAAAGGCTTCTATCAGATGGCACGTTTTATCAATTTCAACAGATATGTTATTTAATGCTGTCCATTCTGTCATTTATCGTCTACAGGCGGTGATTGAGAATGAAGGGTGCCACATTGAGCAAGGATTGTGACCTAATACAAGAGAGAAGGCAGTTACCTCATGTGTTATATTTTGTAGCTCTTTGTGTTGGGATATGGGGATAATAAATGCTGTCCTCACATCTTGACTCTTTTTTTTTTGTGAACAGTAATATTTTGTTTGTCATTTGCTCACATATTATGTCGTGCAAACCAGAGTGTTATAACTTCTCGAATAACACTGGTACACACAATTTTTCCCCTTATGTTTAGTTTTTCGCTTTTCGCTCATTAGAAGAAATAGCATAAGGAATATTTTCTGTACACCAATAACTTTAGAAATTTTGTGCAAAAAAATAATACAAAATGATTTTACTACCACGTTTTTCAACGCAAAAGGTCGATTTGAAAAATATTTTTATTTGAGGGGACACATTTTTTAAAATTGGGTACAGTATGAGAGAGAGTTGAATTAAAAATATTAGAAATTTATTATCCTCGGAAACACAAACCGTATCTAAAATATCAATTTTCTTTTTGCTACATGTTTTAATTTGCATTTACCTATTTTACATATCTCTGATTGTATTTAAAAATTGTTAACCAATTCTTCATACTTTTGGCGAAGTGGTGTTTTATTAATTTGTTATTTGATGTTATTAGGGTTCTTTCCTGGTATTCAAAAAGGAAAAATACGTGTCGATCAGTTATATTTTTCAATTTATCAAACAATTTGGCCGCTGAATCTCTGATTCTGGTAGTGCGCCATCTGGCGAATAAAATTGTAACTAAAATCAATTTCGAATTTTTCATTATTTGCCATAAAAATTCCCATTGCATCCTGAACACAATGGTGTTTACCGCATTGCTCTAGCGCAAATATTCGCGGAGTTATTAATTTTTAAAATAGTGCGGGACTTTTGGATCACCCTGTATATTAGATAATAACCAAATGGAATCCTCTCTTTCTTTTTCCCAGTAAGAGACGCCTACGGAAGCCAACAGTACATAGACAGATAAAGCACATAGGCTATAGTTATTAACTAACATATGCAATTATTTAAGGCACCAATTTATAATTGTAACAAATAGTATTTGAATCAAAACATTCACACAATCGGGTAAAACACGGGCGTTGCCCGGGTCATTCGGCTAGTATACTATATGTTGAACTTCAGTTACCTACACTTGTGGGATTTCTTAATGGTTATTTTAATAGTTTTAGGGTGGAGAAAAGTGTTTTAAAAATATACCTCTATTAAGAATTTCATCTATATATATATATACAGGATGGAATACAGGAGAAAATATTCTATATTTTAAATTCCCAGAACTCTCTCTATCTCTTTTATGATAAAATGATTTTTAAAATGTTTGTTTTGATAAAATAAATCGATTTAAAAGGAGATTTAAGATGGTAAAATTTGAAAAGAAGACACACATTTAATTTTAGAATTGAATTTCTCCATTATGCTAAAATAAATAGCATCATCATCGGGGAAAATATAGTAGACATTACGGGGAGAGAACACCACCTTTAAGTAGCTTGAAAGACACCGTGTTTGTGAACACACAACCCGACACTACCCACAGATAGAATCATTGCTGAAATCAGTACAATAAGTCCAGGTAGACAAATGCCCTCTATAGAGTGCGACGTTCAAACTACTCATTATATTTATTCGTGTTATTTAACTCCGCCATTGCCGGTCCCAAACCTGGATGTAAAAGGAGGAAGGGGAGCAGTAACAAACTCGTTAAAAAACTAGGTTTCAGTTGGCTCGACTGATAGCACCCTGTAAGGGCTCCTATTCTTGGGTTACAGGATAATCAGCAGTGTCTGTTCTCCATGTTAGGAGCGTCTGCACAAGGCGTCTGTTCCTCATGTTAGAGGCGGCCATTTAATACCAGGTCAAAGTTCAAGTTACACCTCTCTGTAGGTGACCTCGGGGAAATGCTGGATAAAACCAGCGCTTTAACGTAACTGGCATATAACCTAAATGGAGTCTTGCACAATAGAAGAGAACCGAGAAGAGTTCTTAGGCTTCTTTATGAGCACGACCTCCAAGATCTAGTCTAATTTAGACTAAAAGGATAAGTAAAAAAATATTTCGTATTATTCTATTAATATTATCCTTATTTTCACGTATAAACCGTTTTCCAGCATTTTTGTATATCCATAGTACAGAACATAATCGTGGTAATAACTACAACATCAGTTTAGGTAAATTCAGGCAAAAAAACCAACAATCTGTATAACAGGGTTACAAGCTATGATCCTTATCAGTATAGGGTTTGGTTCTTTATTACCGCCATTACATTCTATACTTGGGTGACAAACAAAATTTATTTTATTCATGTATTTTTAAAAGGGGAAAATGTGTTACCATCCTGTTGTGTGTTTTATTCAAGTGTTTCGGGAAGAAGAAAATAATATAAAGTTGAATAAAGTACGAAATAATTCCCAATTAAATCTATTTGAAGAAGGTTTGAGCTTGTTTTTTTTGTAAATCTAAAAAGGAAAAAAAAAAAGAAACAAACGGAACGTTCATGGCAACATATTTGATAAGGAATATGGATGGTTTCCAAGAGCAGCTGTCATTATGGCCATAGTCCAGATGTACCAATCCATAACCCATTACGGGGGCTCTTACCAAGAACTGTGGAATTGATCTTGGAGCCACTTATGTAAATAAATTCTTCGTGGACTCCTCTCTATACGTTGAAGGCAGATATTGCACAACTGTATGGGATTTAAAACAACCTATTATTACACCATACACAAACAAAATTGTTGAACGACATTTGAAAATTATTCCGCATGTGTTTCTTTTGAACGAAAAATCGAAATTTATTTTAAAGAGAAATAACGATTATTTCTAACCTTAGGTATGAAGTATGAAAGGATGAATTGTGAAAGTGTCCAGGGATGGGAAACTCTCATTCTTCACAATTCATCCTATCATACTTTATCCCTAAGGTTAGAAATAATCGTTATTTCTCCTTAAAATAAATTTCTATTTTTCGTTCAAAAGAAACACATGCGGGATAATTTTCAAATGTCGTTCTACAATCATAAGCCGCATTATATTGTATTAGAAACAAAAGTCTTCTATGTAAATTTCCTTCCCATAAAACGTAGGTTGTCGAGTAACAGGCTCTTCAACAGACATTACTAACATAACTACATATCTACAAAATGGCCACTTTCTATTTTAATATTGAATATATGCTATAGAGGAAATAATTAAGTGTAATATATCAAAATTCGAAACTATTATAGACGCGTATGATTATTTTTAAAATAAAACAATTTCTAAAGGTAAAGACTCTTCTAGTAAGGTATATCAATTAAGAAGGTTCAGAAGATGAGTTTCTTTAATTGTAAAAAACGCTAAAGCTTTCGGGCAAAAGCCCTTCGACAGGCAAAATATAACTGTACTTGTACTTATTTTGTACTTAATTTCTACTGTCCTTACTGCAATAGAAAAATTAATGGGAGGGCCCTTAGCTCATCAGTGGTGAACCTTCCCAGCGGTTTCGCCAGTTTAATCTACAATTTTCATTGCAGTAAGGGAAGTAGAAATTGTTTTTTTTTTAAAGAATCATACGCGTCTATAATAGTTTCAAATTTTGATAACAGATGGCGCGCTAATGCATCTTTAAATATATCAATTTATCAAAAATACTAGAGCTCTAACTAGTAAAAGCTACTGTTTTAAATATTATGTTATAAAAAAATCTATTGAGAGAAACCAAAATTTGAATAAACTCTTGTTTTTACCTACTATTTTAAAGCTGTGAAAACATTATGTCATTTGATGATAGAAAAGTATATTGGACTTCACCTTTGAATGCGTACATACTTACCTTTTGAGAAAAAAAAATATTCAGGGAAAAGTGGCACGTTGAGATGACATCAGGGATTATAAGAAAAGTCTTTAGATTTTAGGATGAATATATTTCTGTGATGACAATTAGTATTTTGAAAATTGAAGCGATTTCCACTAATTGAAGAGATATTTTGCGCTTATTTCTAACATTTCTTTGTGTTCTTTGATTCTACACTAAAAATCGTTGGTTTTAATTAGAAACTTGAGAGATATTTAAAGGTTTAATTAAAAAGGCATATATTGGATCAAAATATAATTTATTTTACCAATATTTCAGTCAGCCAACCTTTATCAAGGTATTATAACATTTTAAAGTGTGTCAACAACAAACTCAGCGCCACATAACGTCAACAGAATTAAGTTTTAAAAAATGTTTGTTTTTGACACACTTTAAAATGTTATAACACCTTGATAAAGGTTGGCGTTCAGCCAACTGAAATATTGGTAAAATAAATGATATTTTGATCCAATATATGCCTTTTTAATTAAAGATTTATTTATGGATTGCTCTATTTTCAAAAAATATATATTTAAAAGTGTAATAGCGGTATTGCTCATTTACTTGTGCTAGGTATCGAACGAAGAGATTTTCATTATGCCTCTAGTGCTATATGTAACAGCTTATATCTACTCACAGACTTTGAACCTTTTGCTATCCACAGAATGTATACTTCTAATACAGAACATTTGTTGATATATCGTGAAAAAATATCGCGCTTAATATTCGTCTTTTGTATAGAAACATCTTGACCGGCCATGGTTACATTCAGGCAGACCTTGCAACGGTATCGAAAGAAGACCCAATTTGCCCCCACTGCCAAGATGAAGACCAAACCGTAGACCACCTCCTCTTCACTTGCCCAACCTTCCAATACCAAAGATTCCAGACAGACACTCTCCTAGGTATCACCAACATATGTCCAGCATCCCTAGAAAATCTCCCAAGAAAGAAATCTGCCTGGCGACACCTCATTAATTGGACTTCCACTGGCATTGTATATAAATCCAAGAAGACTTAGTTCAGAAGGACATCCCGGGTAGTTGGCGACTTTTGTACGCTCCAGGAACCTGGGTTACTTAAATAAATAATAATAATATAGAAACATTAAGAGATTAAAAAAGAAAAAGGCACGATTCAGTTGAACGATTAGGAGATGCCATTTCATTCATGATAAACCAATTTAAAAATTCCAGTTGCAAATATCCACGCGCGTATGTTTTGTAAATATTTCTTTTACGATATAGTCGATGTTTTATTAAGCCCGTTGAAGAGCGATTATCGCTTGAAAGCTAGCGTTTTGTAATAAAAAGAAACTCATTGTGAGGAAATATTTTGTAATTTTAAAAGATGCCTTAATTTATCCACCTATACCTAGTACAATTTCAATTTTTTACTATTTTTTTCATATTTTAAAAGATGGTCTATTTTTCTATAGTGTTATTGATAAGGCATAATTTGGATTATAGATTATAAAACAAGGTAATAAGACCAAATCCAAAATAACCTCTTAGGGCCATTGAAGTCTATAAAATTGATAAGGCACAATTTGGATTATAGATTATAAAACAAGGTAATAAGACCAAATCCAAAATAACTTCTTAGGGCCATTGAAGTCTATAAAATAGATAAGGCACAATTTGGATTATAGATTATAAAACAAGGTAATAAGACCAAATCCAAATTATTTGAATACAAACTGGTGCGAGGTTTCGAGCAAAAAACAGCCAAGGGCCATCGGACCTACAAAATAACCTACAAGACTGAAATTTGCATATAGCAGATCACCATATATAGTATTTACATAACAGAAGGCTCATCGCTGTGTTTTGCTCAAAACTTCACCCGTATTCATTCAAATGAAGAATTCTATCTCTTTAGAAAATATTAGGTAATCTCTCATATCGAGAAAATATTTTTCCTTAGGGGCTTAATGACGAGCAGCAATTCGCGTATACATTTATATTGTGGCGAAGAAATATTTTATTATTTAATTTAATATCATTCAATGAAAATATTCAACAGATTATAAAAATATATATTACTCTGTATTTGTTAAATCATATTTAAAATATTTCTTTGCTTGCTTGCTTAAGATTCCCTAGCTGTAGATAGTTTTGCTAACTTGTTAATAATTGTCGACTCCTCACTGTGACGTCATCAATAAATACTTTTACATCTTAGGATATTTAAAGGCTTGATTTCTACGCTACAATATGATAAATAAAGAATCGTACACATCGCTAGTATACCTTTCTGGAAATCTCGTAATATGCTTAAAATATATTCTTATTTTACTTGAAACCCCTGTGCATTATCACTCCAAGAATCCCTAGGATAGTGGATGGTATTAATGGCGGGAAGAGGTTTATGAGCGTTTGTACCGATAGTAGACAGAATGTCTAATCATGTAGACGCTCGCGTTAACCAAGACAAGATTTTCCTAAGCCTTGAGGCGAGTTAACGAAGTCCTTTTGATAATATGCGGGCGGACCTTCGTCGTTAGAGGAGTCTCCTCGACTGTATTTAATATTTTTGTTAATTTCGTCCTCTTTTACTTTGCTTCTTAAATTAATGTGTTTTGTTGGATGCTAATATAATCGCTGAAAATCTTATGGATGTACAAAGATGGCAGAGTCCATATTTCACCAAAAATCAATCGCTGTTTCCATTTAAAGCCACGAGATCTTAAAACAGCTTTAGAGCGATACGTTTCTTACACCGTCTAATTGGGTCATCAGCTTTCAATGCAATGGCTCTTCATCATGTCCCTACGTGCGATAAAAATAACTTGATTCATTTGTATTATCAACTCTTGTGTTCTCAGCGCTTATGTTTAATTTTCTCTATTCTTAAAGAAAAACCTGCAATCTGAGACCAGTAGTTGTTCGTTAATGAGTTAAAATAGGAACATTTAGTTCATATTGATCTGTTAAATCCCAGTATCGACATTTGTAAGTTTCGGCTATAGGAGATGTCATTAAATGTCGCCAAGTTGTTGTTATATCGAAGCTGTGTCCAAGCTGTACTCACGCGTGCAGAACGGGATGTCCTGGTCCCACTCTCCGCTGGCCAAGCACGTCAGATTCAGCCGGCCCTTCAGCTCGTAGCCGATGGAACATCCGAAGGAGACCACGGATCCCATCTTGTGGACTCCTGACGATCGAATCTCGCCGTTCTCCGGGACTTTCGGCTCCTTACATCCTGCACGCCATATATGGAACCCCGTCATTTACTCTCCGTCAAATCTAGGCGAATACATATTCCAGTGTACCCAACCTAGAAAATAATCAGACAATGACAATCGAAGGGGCAGACACACATTTCATACAGAACTGGGAATATGGGTAATCCATAATACCATTATAGACGGGGATTAATATAGATATTCCAATTTTGCAAATACAGCAGAACCACTCAGTAAAGAACAACACCTTATTGCAGAGTCAAAGTGTTCTTTAGAAAAAGGTGTCCTCTTACCGAAGAGTAGTTAAATAGTAAAAGTGGTAATTTTGGCAATTAAAATGTCCTTTGTAGGGAGGTGTCCTCTAACGCGAATGTCCTCTCATGGAAGTTCTACTGTATTTCAAAAGATCAATATTTTATAAAAAATACAAAACAAGCCCCATCTATAAAATACATATAACTATATTTTAAAATTCAATTTGGGAGTATGAAAAGAGATATGCAAATAATATGTGCGATTCATATAACCTGAATAAAAAACGCTTTAATATATATATATAGAAGCATAGGGCGCCTCTCCCGTCAAAATAAACGTCAAAACCTAACGCCATCAATTGACCGTCGCCGCAACTAGTGGCCTCGGGTCGGTGACAAAGCCACAACATCAGCTTTGGCAAACTGAGAAGCGTCCACCTAAAGACCATGTTTACGGGCTAATGGCCCTTGCTAAAGGCCGCTAGTTGCGGCGACGGTCAATAGATGGCGTCAGGTTTTGACGGGAGAGGCGCCCTATTCTTCTATATCAGGATGCCTTAAAAATAAGCTAATTTTCAAAAATAAACCTCAATGCTTATCCTAGTAGTAATGATTATTGGAGAAGATCGGGTTCTATATAATAGGGGAACTATACGGGATTCTGACCTCTGCAGAAGTGGACGAGCGGCAAGGGCTCGAGACCACCGGCCAGGCCACCCAGGATATCGGGCCATGCAAAGATCTCAACCATGCCGTAAGGAGCGCAGGTAGAGGCCAGCACCATGACGTCGGAAGGCTGCAGCTCTACCGGCCATACGTAGAGCTGGGCGATCTCCCCCATGAAGGCTTCAGGATCGTTGAAGCCTCCTCCTAGGATATCTTGATCTTGACCCACCACAAGGATGCCTCCACCTGCGCAGAAACCATCGTTGACACGGAAGTTTAAACCTCCCTGAAGTGACCCATCACTATTTTTCTTATTATTTTTAGCACACTTGGCACAGGCCATGATAATAATGATGGGTAGTTAGCGACTTCTATTTACTTTAAGAGTACCACATGTCTACACACGTAGTTCAGTAGTTTAATATTTGCACTTACAAGTGTGCCAAAGTATCGTTTGGTTACTTGCAGAATTCACTGCTGGTGTTGGACTTTTGCAAGAATCGGGGCCATTGAAGTAACTTTCTATTTAGTAAAAAAGTAATTAATACAGTATTCAATCCCAAGTCGTGACTGTAGAAAATCAACAGTTTATACCCCTCCTGTGTGATACACCCTGAATATATCATAGCCATCGAGATTTTTCGAATTGTAATTAAAGGCCTAGAGAGAGAGAGAGATTGAAACAACTTTTATTGATCGCCCATGTAAAATTATATAACCACCAAGAAAAAAAAAAGAAAAAATTATATTACATATTTATAAAAGAAAGTAAAATATATATAAAAATTAATAGGCCTAGAGAGAGCGAAGACTCTCGGGAAACGAATAATGTGTTTTACACTAAGAGAAAATGAAATGAAAAGGATTTGAAGAAAGAGTTAGACTTCCCATCTAAAGAATAACTACTTCCTTGAGCGAGCGATCATTTTGATAACCTGACTTGGACTAACCTAATCCAACTTCTAATGCCAGGCTACCTCCAGGGGGAAACCCACAAGTAGCCATGTTCTAGGCTATAACATTAAATGAAAAAGATTGGAAGAGAGCGTTAGACTTCCCATCTAAAGAATAACTACTTCCCTGAGAGAGCGATCATTTTGGTAACCTGACTTAGACTAACCCATTCCAGCTTCTAATGCCAGGCTAACTCCAGTAGAAAACCCACAAGTAGCCATGTTCTAGGCTATAACATTAAATGAAAAAGATTGGAAGAGAGCGTTAGACTTCCCATCTAAAGAATAACTACTTCCCTGAGCGAGCGATCATTTTGGTAACCTGACTTAGACTAACCCATTCCAGCTTCTAATGCCAGGCTAACTCCAGTAGAAAACCCACAATTAGCCATGTTCTAGGCTAGAGTCAACAAGTTATACAGAAGAGAGCCAACATAGGAAAGGTGGAGTTGGACATTGAATTAATGTTTAGTTTCTAGTGAACACTTCGGAATATGGGGAGAACTGTAATTTTGTCTTGTGTGAAATATGCAAAGTAAAAGAATGTAGAAATTGCATTGTGTTTTGACATAAGTAAACAATCAATCGTTCATATCATTGCTGTTATTTAGTATAATAAACAGCTATTATAGACGCGTATGATTCTTTTGAAAATTAAACAATTTCTACTGCCTTTACTGCAATGGAAAAATTAAAGGGATGGCCTGGCTCATCAGTGGGGGAACCCTCCCAGCGGTTTCGCCAGTTTAATCTACCATACCGCTGTTATATTGCATTTTTGGAACTTCCTTTTATAGTGATACTGATGCTATCAATATTCCAAAAATGCAATATAACAGCGGTATGGTTGATTAAACTGGCGAAACCGCTGGGAGGGTTCACCACTGATGAGCCAGGCCATCCCTTTAATTTTTCCATTGCAGTAAAGACAGTATAAATTGTTTAATTTTCAAAAGAATCATACGCGTCTATATTAGTTTCGAATATTCATAACAGATGGCGCGCTATACATCATAATAAACAACTGCATATCTTAGGCTCTCTCTGGCTCAATTTCTCTCTATCGTATTAAAAATGAGAGGTAAAGCGGATCCCACCACAGAAAGATGCACCACGTACCAGGAATGACAACCCCAGGAGACAAGTCCGTCCCATAAGCCTTCTGAGCTCCGTCCATGTAGACCGCCCAGTCTCCATTTTGGGAAGTCCAGGTGACGCAGATGTGATGCCACAGTCCGTCAGTGGCCGTGACGTCGGTAACGAAGCGGTTGTTGGCCACGTACAGTACGAATCTGCAGCATTTTCAGAGCTTCTTGACACTGGGGAGTCGACAACGTGAGTGGACAAGAAGGTTTCACAAGGAGTTATTCAAATAAAAGTTGATCATCTAAAAACGCGGGCCGTCATATAACATCGGAGTATCTAATAAACATATAACGTTAAAAGGAAGAAGTTTATCCAAGAAAAGTATAGTGTTCAAAAGAAGCAGGATGTCCAAGAAAGACATAGTATTTGAAAGAAGCAGGATGTCCAAGAAAAGTATAGTGTTCAAAAGAAGCAGGATGGCCAAGAAAAGTATAGTGTTCAAAAGAAGCAGGATGTCCAAGAAAAGTATAGTGTTCAAAAGAAGCAGGATGTCCAAGAAAAGTATAGTGTTCAAAAGAAGCAGGATGGCCAAGAAAAGAATAGTGTTCAAAAGAAGCAGGATGTCCAAGAAAAGCATAGTGTTCAAAAGAAGCAGGATGTCCAAGAAAAGTATAGTGTTCAAAAGAAGCAGGATGGCCAAGAAAAGCATAGTGTTCAAAAGAAGCAGGATGTCCAAGAAAAGCATAGTGTTCAAAAGAAGCAGGATGTCCAAGAAAAGCATAGTGTTCAAAAGAAGCAGGATGGCCAAGAAAGATATAGTGTTCAAAAGAAGCAGGATGTCCAAGAAAAGCATAGTGTTCAAAAGAAGCAGGATGTCCAAGAAAAGCATAGTGTTCAAAAGAAGCAGGATGTCCAAGAAAGGTGAAGTCATCAAAAGAAGCAGGATGTCCAAGAAAGGCATAGTATTTGAAAGAAACAGTATGTCCATGAAAGGTGAAGTGTTCAAAAGAAGCAGGATGTCCAAGAAAGGTATAGGATTCAAAAGAAACAGAATTTCCAAACAAAGTATAATATACAAATAGAGGAGAATGTCCACAAAATATATAATGTTCAAAAGAAGCAGGATGTCCAACAAAACAATGATTTAAAAAATAATAATAATTTTCTAGACTGAAAGGATGTTTAAAAACAGAATATTTGAATAAAGAGAAGGATGTCTAACATCAAGAATATTCATTAAAAGCAGATAGCCCCAAGCAAAAACTTGCTGTATGAGGCCAAGACAACAAGGTTGCACACGTACGGGCACCTCTTGCTCAATATAAGTCTGCATCGACCTGTATTATTCTCAGCCACTTGTCTCAAACTGCCGAATGGTCGTTTTAAGACCTCCTTCACAGAAGTGGTATAGATTTGAGACAGGTAAAGAATAGATCATGCTGAGATTTAACTGTGTTTAGGATTTATTATTTATTTTTTCAACACACAAAACGCGATATCCCGGCTTGGGTTAATTGCGTCGATTTACATTTTTTAAAAACCGAAACAGTTATAAACATATTATACAAGAAAAAATAATCGAAATAAAAGAGAAACAATAATATATATTAGAAACCTAAACCTTTCAGGTTTGAAAGATAATCATAAATATATCTACAAAAATAGTTAAACCTATGATAATTCTCTCTGCTATTTACAAATTGATATAGATCTACAACATTGTCTGTTGTCTAGCGGTGAAGAAGAGTGAACATTCCAGCAGTAGGTGTCATGAGTCCTGGAATTCTTTGCCACAATGACAGCTAGAGTCTTCAACCGCGCCAATTTTTGATAAAAATCCCTTAAAATTTCCATGGTTCGTTATAAACTGGGTGTTATAAAAATTGGAGCGGAAATATGTTGGAATTCCAAACAGGAAAAAGCTATAGGATTTATTATATGAGGTTATTTTAATCCCATAAAAAGAGAAGGGAGAAATCTAGGGAAGTAACCTAATATAGACTTATCCATAGTTGAGACAGCTACCCGTTGTAGTCCATGACGGTGAACATGTTGTCGAAGCCCGGGGTGGCGTACGACAGCGCCGTGCCGTAGTTCTCCGTGTCGTTCGAAGCCATCCAGAAACACGCCGAGATGTTCTCCAGAGGCTCTAAGCCCAGAGCATCTTGGATCATTCCGTAGGTCTTCCGATTAGCCGGTGGGAACTGGAGCAGGAAGTCTGGAGGGATCTCTGCACAACCAGGTTAGGTTTGGTAGTATGCTAGCGTATCATGCTGACTTTGTTTCGACTGAACATCGCACACATGATGTTTAACACATACCTTTCTTATGGCCTGAAGTAATCTATAGGACATCAGGTCGCTCAAGTAAAGGGTCGTCCATTACATGACAACATCAATAACATCACAGCTATGTTACCTGCAGAAATATATAGCATAGAAAGGTCATGCCAGCTATAGCATGCAACATTAGGTTCTCACAGCATCAAGAATATCAAAGCTATGATATTGAATTGAATGATAAAAACCTTAGTAAGTGGTCTAAAGAAATCTGAAGTATAAGGACATCATGTCGTTCCATTATTAGGATGATCCATGGATTGCTGGCATCACAGTCTCACAGATAGACAGCAGGCCATATTCTCACTATGAGCGACCTAAAGAAATAAATAGAGAGAGAGAATCAGGTTATCCTAAAGGATAAGTAGAAAAACCCACACACAACACAGTTCGTATAGAGCAGGGTTTACCATAAGGCGCATTTTTACCAATAGGTAAAAAGATGGAATTTCAAACATTCATCTCTGGCAAATATTTATGAAAACCCTAACAAAAGATGAAGGGATAAAAACACATCATCTTTCTCTTAGAACATTGCAAGGCCATAATTATATATGTATATGTGGCAATATAATAAGGTGGGAAGAGAAATAAACACACCACAAGTTTGGAAGAGGAACCCAGGCAACCAGAGAGAGAGGGAGAGAGCCGGGCCCGGCTAAGCCGGGCGGCTGTTCGTGTCGCACACAATCCCCAACTGTCTTAAAATTCCCAAGGTGTTAAGTGACGGACCCCAGTAGTCGCCTCTTGGAATGTCGCTGATGTCTAAAGTGACCGGACCTTACCCTCCCGTCTCTCTCTGGGTTGACTGTAGGTTTGCTTTATTATTCCTGGAAGAGTATATATTATGACATATATATATGAGAGAGATCATTTGATAAAGATAAAATACAAGGAAGACTAGCGATGTAAGAAATCGTAACCGTCGTGTGTTCGAGCCTCCAACGGGCAGGCCAATATATTCTATATCGTGACAAAAATGATTGCAAAATTCTTTACAATCGAATATACTTTAGCTAGAAAACTTCAAATCCTGAAACAAGGAAGAGAAGATATGTACCTCTGCTAAGAGACATGAACTACCAGAGAAGTTAAGAGAGACCGACCTCTCTCACAGAGCACCCCGGAGAAGCCCGGAGGACAGACACACTTGAAGCCCCCGGGCTGATCCTGGCACACGGCGCCGTTCAGGCATGGGTAGGGCTGGCAGTCGTCGACGTCCACCTCGCACAGTAGCCCGCTGTACCCGGCCGGGCACTCACACCTGGACACCGTCGCACGGTGTTACATTCACTGTCACGTGAAATACACACTTTATCGCGTGAAGTAAGCACAGGTTGTCATATGAGAAAACAATTCTGGGAGTTAGGAATCAACTTGGATTTAAAACCGCCTTTCGAATTGGTCTTAAATCGATAATCAGATGTAATTCAAATGCTATATACTTAGACAAATAACTTTTATTAAAACTTTCTTTTAAACCATACCATACTAAATACAAGAAACTCAACCATTAATCATTTTTTTAAAAGATAATACATCTCCTACTACAATGGAAAATATTTGTAAGGGTCCCTGTGGCGAACTATCCCAGCGGTTTCGCCAGTTTAGTCTATTATATACCGCTCTACTATAGCACGCATGGATCTACTATCAAATTATATTGACAAATATTCGCAATTTTATCTTAGATTTTAGTGGGAAGAATTTTGTTTTCGTTTGTTAGTGAACCAATCTCTCCCGCCTTCTCATTGGACGAATGTGGCCATGTTTGTATATAAAGGGGGGGCTATGGTATTGCGAGAAAGAGTGTGGTGGATATTTGTGTGGACACGCTTAAAGTGTTCTCTGCGTGCTTTATTCGTGTCTGGTGATCTCCTCGCATACCTGTGTAAACCCGGTCCGATCCCTATCAACGCTACAATAAAGATAAGTACTGTTTTGTTTTTATATAGCAAATCGTGCGTTTCTTTTTTTGCTCCTTTTTATTGTTGTTGTTGTTGTACTCCTAAGTGCACGCTTTTCTATGTGTTAGTTACTATTACGGTAGGCCCCAGTTTATTGCAACTTTGTGTGTTTTCCCGTAAATAGTAACTTTTGTCACTACCGTGGTATTTTCTGCTTATATAGCCGGATAAATGCTCCCTGCCAAACGTCTACCACCTTTGGCCGAAAAGTTAACAAACAAAGACGCTGTAAGGTATTATAGCGGCAGCTGTATTTAAGAACCTATGTCATTTTGATCTCCTTTTTTTCAAATTAAACCTACTGTCCTTACTGCGATGGAAAAATATTGTAACAAAGTATTTATTAATTTTATTTATGTAACATAGTATTTATTATTTTTATTATTTTTTTATTAACAGAGTGGTCATTTTTTTATGTTTATATCTTGCGACTCTGTAAATTTTCCTCGTTGCTTATCTTTTGTTTACAATTCATAGTTTGTCCTTCCTTGAAATAAATTTTGTTTCCTCCTGAAGTTTTTGACTTCCCTAATTTTCCACGTGGCAATATTGAGAAGGTCTTGCTCAGCGGTTTCTCCTATGTAATCTAGAATATCGTTTTTTAATATATTGTGGTTCTTTACCATGCCTTCTCAAGGTCAGCTCAGGTACTGTTAGAACTCTGCTCTAGATATATCCTGTCGAGATACACTCATGGACAAAAGGAAGTGGAAAGTCTTTGATATCGCTGGTCGTCTGTTCTTTTTTTTTTTTTTTTTCTTCAAGGAGACAGAGGCAATTTTTGCTCACACTTGGTTATCTCGTGTATCTTTAATAGAGGTCACTGTAATATCTTTCAGAGTTATTGTCTGAATCCCGATATACATGCTAAAAGGTACAACTTGCTTAAGTTTTGTCCATGAGGGTAAAAATAAATATGTTTAGAAAGAAGAGTGTCTCTCAGTATGGCGAGGTACCAGAAGGTATTATGGCCATCCCGACAGGCCGCCTTGTTGTGACAGGGCTCCGACAGACAGTCGTCGATGTCCTGCTCGCACAGTTTCCCAGTGAACCCGGGGGGACACTGGCAGCTGAAGTCTGCGGTTAGGTCCCTGCAGGTGGCGTTGTTGAGGCAGGGGCTGCTGGCACATTCGTCGGTCTCCACCTCACAGCGGGGCCCTGGGGAACAGATACACCTCAGTTCACCAGGGGAATGTATCCTTTGTTATATTTGGCGAACACAATCCTTGGTCTAATTCTAGAAAACGGCTCTAACGATTTGGACCCTATTTTCTATATTCATTGGTGTCGTTTCTTGTTAAATCAGTTTTCATTATACAATTCTTTATAAATAATAGCACCACTTTATGAAAATATTGATAACTTTGATGCCAAAGATGAAGAATATTTAAGAAAAAAGCATCTCCTTATCGTGCAACTGAAAGTTGCTGATGGCTTGCGCCATCTATCGGAATAAATATCAACTATTCTCTGTGAAGAAGGTTGAAATCATCTGAAGAATGTAAGTAATAGATTCAAGGCATACGAGGATGCGTATCTTATAAGTTTTAATAAAGGCGAGCTTTCGGGTCAATAACCCTTCTACAGGAGATCATATCTGACTAAACTTGCAACTTATATACATATCCATATTGAGAAAATTAGCATATATACAAAAATAAAGGTATTAGCAAATGTAGCCTTAAACTGAATCGTAGCTTAATTGTATAGTTTCTTATGTTTTTCCTACTTAATATACCCAAAACACGCAGATATTTCTTACTATTACTTTTTTCACTAATTTGCTAATACGTTTATTTTTGTATATATGCTAATTTTCTCAATATGGATATGTATATAAGTTGCAAGTTTAGTCAGATATGATGTCCTGTAGAAGGGTTATTGACCCGAAAGCTCGCCTTTATTAAAACTTATAAGATACGCATCCTCGTATGCCTTGAATCTATTACTTACTTATCAACTATTCTCGTTGATTTTTAATTATTCCAGAATTGGCCAAATACCCAATTCTTGATTAATCAAGAAAAGCTAACCACGGACGCGTTTCGGGCTGTTGGCCCTTATCAGCGTGGTACAAGCTGTACCTAAACGACCAAAAAATTGGTCATTAAGGCATCCTGAAAAATCATGAAACGGGTAGTTATAAGGCCAGAATTTTTAATAATAGGTTGTATTGTAAACATTGTAAACTTGCAAAATCTGAATTTCACCCACAAGGAAATGGCTTAAAAGGAAGGGTGAGTGTATGCCACATCACCTTCAAAACCCAGAGGACAGATGCACTCGTAGTCCGCCTCGCGGTCCAGACACGTAGCGCCGTGCAGACAAGGCGCGGACTCGCACTCATCCAGGTCGTACTCGCAGGTGAGGCCGGCGTACCCAGGTCCGCAGTTGCACGTGAAGCCAGCCACTAGGTCCAGACAGGTCCCGCCGTGAAGGCAGGGCGTGGAGGAACACTCGTCTACCTCAGTCTCACAGTACAGACCTGAACATCGCTCTTGTTATGACAAATTTATTTATTTATGCTTATGAGGTGATACAGCAACGTCTTTACAATAAGAGAGGAGACAAAATGAATCAAATCTAGAAAAAAGAAGTGAGGACTTCTCGGTCATTAAAGTCTGAGAGGCAAGGCCTTCAGCCAGATATCATGGGTGCATAATGTAGCTGCTGTATTGTCCGTGAGGTCAAGAGACGTACGGACCTCTATGGTGTTGATCTCCTGGCGGAACGACTTGGAAGTCGGACTCGGGCCCCCCCACTACGGCAAAGTGGATCAACATGACAAATGTTACTTTGTACGGGTTAACACAAAATGCAATAAACTAGGGCCTAAAGTAATAGTAACTAAACATACAAAAAGCGTACACTAAAGAGTACAACAAAGAAAGAGATAAATAATAAATCACAATTTGTTAAATAAAATTTAAAAAACACACACACACACAGTACTTATCTTTATTGTTGCGTTGGTAGGGATCGGACCAGGGTTACACAGGTATGCGAGGGGATAGCCAGACACGGATAAAGCACGTAGAGAACACTTTAAGCGTCTCCACACGATAATCCACCACACTCCTCTCTCGCAATACCATAGCCCCCTTATATATACAGACATGGCCACATTCGTCCAATGAGAAGGCGGGAGATATTGGTTCACTATCAAACGAAAACAAAATCCTTCCCATGAGATAATATTTAAAAAATGCAAATATTTGTCAATATAATCTGACAGTTATATAACTGAGTACACCAGTATCAGGGTTCTGGCCCAATAGATGTACAAATAACTCTTGCTACATACAATTAACTCTTATTAGAAATGTACACTGATTTTGCTAGAAAATGATCATTTTTGACTTATAACAAATTCTACTCAGCCTTTACTACGATAAAAAAAAATATTATCCCTAGTACACGTGGTACAGGCCATGATAATCATGGTGGATAGTTGTTGGCGACTGCTTTTACTGTAAGTATACCACGTTTACACATGTGGAAAGCAGTTCGACATTTGCATTTACAAATGTGCCAGAGCCCCGTTTGGTTACTTGCACTCGCTGTTGGGGTTGAACTTTCGCAATAATCACAAACATTGGAGCATTTTTAATTATAAATAACTAGCGGATGTACCCGGCTTCGCCCGAGGTTTTACCCGAGTAAAGGTTTGTCTAACGAACATTTGTTAAAACAATTCTCTATAAACTTATTTAAAAAAAGATATATTTTGATAATTTGAAACTCGTAAATTTGAATCTCTCGATAAAGTGAACATTTTTTCCCGGTCCCTGTGTGCCGTGTCATCCTGAATTTTGTCTTTCCTAATTTTCTACATTACAAAATCATCGTTTTATCTAGTGAACATATTTTCCCGGTCCCTTGAAAAATACTCGATAAGTTGAATAAAATCATGGTCGTGAATCTCTCGATAAAGTGATTATTTTTTCCCGGTCCCTGTGTGACGTGTCATTCTGAATTTTGTCTTTCCTAATTTTCTCCATTACAAAATCATCGTTTTATCTGGTGAACACATTTTCCCGGTCCCTTGAAAAATAGTCGATAAGTTGAATAAAATCATGGTCATTCATGGAAGATGGACGTAGTTCCCGGAGGTCACCCGCGAAACTCGAGGCCGCCAAGATAGAACTCTACTAAACCTATCAAGGAGTTTGTCCGATAGACGGCACACCTACCAGTGAATCCAGGACGGCAGGTACACACGACTCCCAAGTCCAGCGCCTGGCAGGACGCCCCGTGTTGACAAGGGACGGAGAAACAGCTGTCCACAGGGAGGTCCTCGAGCTCCTCTGGCTTGTCCTCGTATCCTGGACAACCCTTGTCAGGGAAAATATACCTGTCTAGCTAACACCGCGATGTCTCTATATTCACAAACATATTCCATATATGTTCAAATCAATATGCTTGAGGGATAAGTCTCTTTTAAATACTTTTATTTCAAGCTTTCGGGCTCAACCGCCCTTCGACAGGAAACATTATATTAGCTACTGAAGTTTTTGAATCTAATCTATAAATACATTTGTGAGACGCCTGTGTCTCGAGTGTAATGCGAGGCTTGCCGCGGGAGGGGATGAGATCTTTGAAAAAGATGGCCGTTTAGCCCCTTGAAATATCGGAAATAAAAGATTATTTATTGAATCGCAGAGTATTCCATATATATTATTGTTTCTTTTTTTAAATTACTTTTTCTTGTATAATATATTAATAACTGTTTCTGTTTTAAAAAATGTAAATCGACGCAATTATCCCTAGCCGGGATATCGCGTTTTGTGTGTTGAAATAAATAAAATATATATATATTCTACCATATATGATTTTTAAAAAGAATTTAGAGGTCAAATTCGAAACAGAGAGATCTGTATTACATTCACAATTCAAATAGTCCCAAATAATGTTTATGCTGAAATTAGATGTATATGGCTAAAATATCCTGTCGTTTGCCTCAGACTTTCTGTGTGGGAAGCCCCTGTGGACAGAAAGAGGATTTACCAGGACACTCCGAAGGTCTCAAGGGTCCGGGGGCAGGACACCGACGACACGAGGTTTTCCCAGCGTCGGGCTGGAAGTACCCTGGGGGACAGGGGAAGCAAGGGGCTGCTCCGGAGCGGGAGACTTCTCCGGGGAGACACAGTTCTGTGGACATAGGGGAGTTACCCATACATTACTCATGTTGCAACTGTAAGTAGGACCTTGCACTGTCTCACATTCCGGATAATACAGGGGACCCTCTATAAAACCCTGATATATAATTTTATGCTTATGAACATGCGCTCAAAACGTGAAATTTGATTGAGATAAAATTAGAGGACAAGAGGTTACTGCTGCTACCCCAATTTCAATTTCTTTACACCGCGCGTACTAAAAAATCTCATTGTCAAATTATTTTGATTATTAATTTTGATATTTGTGTGTGTGTGTGTGTGTGTGTGTGTGTATTTTGCTACTCTTTCAACTTCCCCCATTGCCTCTCTGGTATTTTATAAATGTGGATTTGCTCTCACCTTAAATAAATTGCTGTGAGGTTAAACTTTCCTAATTTTCTATGTTAAATTTTGGTAGAGATGCTCTGGGTAGTTTAGGGAAGACAAACTGAAGCTTGTCGAGCAGACTTTGAGGCCATGGGTGCTGTGAACCACATTTTCCTCGACTGACTCCAGGATTCTACCGCTGGGTCAAAGCCAAGATTTCCCTCAAACGATAAGGCGACAAACCCGATCTTTACATCGCAATAAGAAGGACGCAAAGGTACTAGGGACAAAGTTCTAAGACTCCGAGGGAATACTTGACCTCAGATCCATGCCAGTAACAACAAGTGTTTAAGCGAAATCACAGCTCCCATAGGTAAGGGGCTATGTAACAAAACATTTATTATTTTATTAATTCATTTTTGAGTAAAAATATCATTCCTCCAGGGAAAAGTATCTTTTCAAAAACTTTTTTATTCTCTAGCTTTCGGGCACAAACGCCCTTCTACAGGAGAAAACATGGTATAATTGGTTTTTTATTTATATATTTATTGTTATATTTTGCTATCTGTGAACTTCCCTCATTTTTCACTTCACTCATCCTCTCTGATATTTTTTCTTTTATATTTATTTTTCTTTTATTCTTCGGCATTTTTTTTATTCTTTTGTCTGATGATAGTGACAATGCTGTTGCCGAAACGTCACACACTATTAATTTATCTGGATTAGGTCTTCTTTTCTTTTATATTTCTCTTTTCCCCCCTGTATTCTACATGTATATCTCCCTATTGGATTATTCTTGATTATTATATGTATACACACATATATATAGGTTTATATATATGATCTATTTATTTTTTCTCCTTTAATATTTTAAGAGACTTAACTTATTCTGATTGTAACTTTTATAATAATTTTTACATGCACAAATTTCCCCCCACCTACTTTGTATTTTTAAAATTATTTTAAGTGTGATATTATAACACTATGAGTTTGTTTATACAAAAATGTAATGCCTTGATAAAGGTTTGGCGTTCAGCAAACCGAAATATGGGAAAATAATCTTTTATTAAATCCAAAATACGCCTTTTTATTATTTAATATATGATCTAAGTAATATATTATTGGGCAACTCTGTGCTTCACTTCCATCAATAATTGACAATATGACCCAGAATAAGTATATTGCTACGGCGTTTTATGGTTTCCACAAGTCCATATCTCAGAAGAAGGCCAAGTGACACTCACTCCTCACTTTCTTACTGCTACTCTTTTTGTGATGCTTTTATTGCTTCCCTCTTTCTCTTTCTTGATTTTTTTCTTCTTTTTCTTCTGTCTATATCGTTGTTTCCTTTGTCTCACTGCTTTGTTCTTATGCATACCTCTGGTGAATCCTGTATAGGGTCAGTTTCCCTAAATAAAGGCTTTTTGTTGTTGTTGTTAAGTAATATATTATTGGGATTTTTAGCCGAATGGTAACATAATGAAATTTTGATCGTTGCTGATGGCCGAGTTCAATCTATCGGAAGGAATCTCGACTGAACAAGAACTATTTTAAAAAATAAAGTGTGTTTGCCCATCTGTACCTCATCTGAAACGGTGAATAATGATGTGGATATTTAGCCAGAAGTGGCTGGAATTTCTCTCTAGGTCAGCTATTTTATTTTCTACTTTCAAATATCGACATTGGCTTCAATTGATTTAGAAATCTCCTGAATATAAATAATACAACAGGTTTCTGAAGTTTCTTTTTATTTTCATTAACGCAATCTCCAGATTTCAGTCATTTCTGCCCTTCTACAAAAGTACTAAATTATGAACTCCGCCTTTGCCGGTCCCAAGCCCGGATTTTTTCATCCTCGTATGTAGACATAAATGGAAATGTAGACAACAATTGAAATGTCGACAACATTGATAATGTAGAACAACAATGAAAATGTAAAAAACAAAAATTAAAATGTAGTCAACAGTGATAATGTAGGCTACAATTAAAATGTCGACAACAATGAAAATGTAGACAACAATGAGAATGTCGAAAAAAATAAAATGCCGACAAAAAGGTAGATGTAAACAATAATAGGAATTTAAAAAACAATGAAAATGTACACAACAATTAAAATATAGACAACAATTAACATATTAGCATATATGAAGGGGGAGCAGTAACAAGCTCGATAAAAAAAAAACCTGGGTTCAGCTGGCCCTGCTGATAGTACCCTGTAAGGGCTCCTGATCCAAGGATACAAGATGAGCAGTGTTTGTACTCCATGTTAGGAGCGGCTGCACATGGTGTCTGTTCCTCATGTCAGAGGCGGCCATTTCTTTTGGAGCTAAGTCGGCCTGCCACTGAGTAGTGCTCCCAGTCTTAATGACAAAGGTAGACGCATTCTACTTCACCCAGTCATGATGGTTGTCAAACAGACACCATTAAGGGTCACAATTTGATATCCTAATATGATTGAGTGGAGATAAGAAAGAAGAAGTAGAAGACTAAATTATGTACTCCTGTAAGAAGGGCAGAAATGACTGGAAGCTTGAGATTGCTTTAATTAAAATGAAAAGAAACACATATCCAGAAACCTGTTGCATTATTTAATTTACATAGCCTTATTTACATAGAGACACGGTTAATTCTTATATTAAAACATACAAGTATCAGAGTCATCAACAATCAAATCTGTCATCGTTTGCTTTTGTGAATGGAATAAATACCCAAATATGGCCATTTCTTATAAGCATCGGTGGTTCAGTGGTAGAATGCTCGCCTGCCAGGCGGGCGGCCCGGGTTCGATTCCCGGCCTATGCATTTTTTTTTTTACAATTTTTAAAACTCATTTATATTATACTAGGGTAAAACCCGGGCGAAGCCGGGTACATCCGCTAGTAGTTTAATAATAATGAAGATAACGCTTTGAATATAATATTGTCACGGATTTCCCTGTAAAATAAGTACTAGGAATCACGCGAACGGTAGTTTTCTATTGAAAGTTTATTCTACCTTCATGCCAAAACAAGATTCTTTTATATAGACAATTTTGGCTACTATTTGCACAATAATTATTGAAAAAATGAAAGAAAAAATTAAAGATAAAAAGATCAGGTGTTGAAATAAAAAATAAAAATGGCATATCCTGACCAGGAGCACATGTGCTTTATAGAAGGCAGAACTCCATCTGGTGGAGCAGAAATCAACTAATCATTGATAAAAAATATTTTTGGTGGCAGTGGTACAGCCTACTCCACGCTGACGAGCGCCAAAATGCGCGAAACGCGTTCGTGGATGGCTTTTCTTGATTTATCAAGAAATTGGGTTGGCCAAATATCAGGGAACAAGCTAAATCAATGTATAGTTGATTTCTGTTCCACACCAGATGGCGTTCTGCCTTCTGTAAAGTACATGTGCTCCTGGTCAGGATATGCCATTTTTATTTTTGATAATAATTATTATATGATGCACTAGCGCGCCATCTGTTATCAAAATTCGAAACTATTTTAAAGGCGTAAGATTCTTTTTGAAATTAAACAATTTCTACTGCCCTTACTGCAATGGAAAAATTAAAGGGAGGGCCTGGCTCATCAGTGGTGAACCCTCCCAGGCCCTCCTTTTAATTTTTCCATTGCAGTAAGGACAGTAGAAATTGTTTAATTTAAAAAAGAATCTTACGCCTTTAAAATAGTTTCGAATTTTAATAATTATATATGAAAATTTACATGATGAATTGAAAAATATATAGGCAAATATTATACAGTGCCAATATAACATGTAGGTTAGGTGGACTTTCAGCCGGTTCTTTCTTCTATAGCAATAGGGACCATATTCAAAAAAGCTACCTACGTCTGTGTAAGAACTATTTCAGACCGAAGTATTCTATTCAAATAGAATATTACTACAGTAAGGCGCAATCCACATATATGATATTCAAAATATAAATTGTGCTAGGAATAAATAAGCTTAACGGATGTTTGAAAAGTTGTAAACAACTTTATAAAAAGCCTTTTTATCCTAATGTATCTTCGATATGTAGAAAGTTACTTTTAAAAACTAAAAAAAAAAAAAAATAGATTGTGTGCAAATTTTATTTTAATAACTTTTTAAGAAAGTATAAATCCTAATTTGATTGTAATCCGTTTTAAATATGTTGATTAAAAAGGGTAAAAACAGTTTTTTTAAAGACATTTCTATGAAAAAGTATATTTTAAGATTGATATTTCTCGTTGACATGAGGGAAAAGATATGTATATTTAAAGATAGTCCTAATAAAGTATTTTACATTCGAATCAAACCTACGAAGAGTTACCTATCAGATAGTCGAGTACATTTGTAAGAGCAAAAAAATAACCTAATTTAACACCGTCCAACCTCCACTAAGAAACCACCTTCAGAAGCAACAACAACAAAAGCATTTATTGGGCACACGTGCCATACAGGATTCTCCCGGTAGGACAAAATAAATAAATAACAGATTAGCATCATAGTTATATACAAATATTGGGTATTGACCTCGACCAATTATCGAGTTGGATCCGGTGTCTGTGCTAAACATTTTGATTGAGCTGATTTCCAGTATTTATAAAAAGCTAATGCAAAGGGTCTGGATTTTACGACTTTTGCCATTAAAACATAAGGCGAATTGCTGCACCTTCAGAAGCTACCCGAAAGTTTATATGGCCCTGTGGTGTCTTTCTTGGGAGATTCTACTGATATGGCCAACTTTCGGAAATACTTTTAGCTCAGCTATACCCAGCTGTACCCCATCATTGTATTTTATGATGTACTAGCGCGCCATCTGTTATCAAAATTCGAAACTATTTTAGACGCGTAAGATTCTTTTTGAAATTAAACAATTTCTACTGCCCTTACTGTAAAAGAAAGTTCCAAAAATGCAATATAACGGCGGTATGGTAGATTAAACTGGCGAAACTGCTGGGAGGGTTCACCACTGATAAGCCAGGCCCTCCCATTCATTTTTCCATTGCAGTAAGGGCAGTAGAAATTGTTTAATTTCAAAAGAATCTTACGCCTTTAAAATAGTTTCGAATTGTATTTTATGTTGTCTTTCAATCAAATTACGTTTCTCGAAATAATTCATCTAAAAGATAAAGTGGATTATATGAATGGGAAACCTTATATAAAGACATATATAGTGTAAAGGTATGGAAGGAATTCTTTTACTTAAAGGAACTCTTCTCTCCATTTTATAATGTACTAAAACAATATATTTTTATTATTCCTGTGCATCGAACGCGCATTCTTAGCTTCACATAAAGGAATAGGGGGTCGGTGGAAGGCTGGTTAAACCGTTTGGTTTTCGACCACTACGACCCGGGTTCGATTCCCGCATTGGACACTTTTTTCTGTTAAAAAAAAATTCTCCAATTTAACCCGATTCTTGCAAAAGTCCAACCCCACCAGCGAGTGCAAGTAACCAAACGGGGCTCTGGCACATTTGTAAGTGCAAAGTCGAAATGCTTTTCACATGTGTAGACATGTGGTGCGCTTACAGTAAAAGCAGTCGCTAAGTACCCACCATGAATATCATGGCCTGTACCGCGTGTACTAGGGATAAGCAAAAAAAAAAACATAAAGGAATAACTCTTCGGAAAAAAACTCGGCTTATTTTGTGCTCGTTTTCAATAAAAATAATTGACGCTCACGAATTTCTGTATAGCTTTAATTATTAAAGAATATGGCACAACACTAGCCTTAGACAATTATGACAAGGCTAACAACATGTATACCATGGTTCTGTACTATGGCTATCATAAATATAGGGACGGCTTCGATTTTATAACATAACGTGAGAGAAGTTATGAAATCGGTCGAATTGCCAAAAAGGTGTTTAAGCTATCGAAACCATGGTGTACATGTTGGAATCTGTCTTAATTTGTTAATGCTGGCACTTTCCTTTTACGTTCTATACATGGGCGAGAGAGTTGCGCGTTTTTCTCTTCTTCTGCCACCTTTGTTGTTGTTGTTGTTGTCGTGTCCAAAGAAGAGTCTCAGATGTCTCCATGCATCTCCATCACAGCAGCAACAATATCCACTATCTTGGGCGTTCTGTCACTTTTTGGTATATGAATACCATCCTCCCAAAACTCCAGGATATTAAAAATATTTTATCTCCTTTTTTGTCAAAATTGAAATGCACTGGACAATTCTAACAATAAATCCTTCTAATAATAATGTGTCTTCTGTGTAAAGTGGCGTTTATATAGAATGTGGTAAAGTAAGTTTTGTGGCTGTCCCTTGATGAAGAAATCACCGCATTGGGAAAAATATGATTTGAAAATAAATTTGGCTGTCATTTCAATAGTTGTCCGTGCCCTAGGCAGATGGATGCTTGGGAAAGCGACCTCTACTGACAGGTTTTACGGTATCAACTTACCTTTGCAATGTTCAGGCTTTCGGGCGCCTCGTCGGAGTGTGGTGGAACCCGCGGGACAAAGGGAACACAGGGAGCTGGCGTAGCGGGGCTCGTAGGTCCCCAGGGGGCAGGTCTCACAAGGCTCCAGGCCTGTGGGAGAGTAACTGCCGGGGAGACACTGGGCTAGAGACACAACTCTCTGTCAATCCTCTTGAAGAACATTCTTGTAAGAATCACAAAAAATATAATATGTCGATTAAAACATGATATTTCACATTTTCACGCTCGTATCATTAATTCAAATGACCCTTAGCCGTAGAAGGGGAAAGTTATATGCCTTCTTCATTGACCTAAGGAAGGCCTTTGATACTGTGCCGCACCATCTACTTTGGAAAAAATTAGCTTTAAATGGTCTGAGCTGTCGATTTATTAAACTAATTAAGAACTATTATACCCAAATGACGGCAACAGTCAGATGGCGGGGTTCCTTCACGGAGGCTATCAAAATACAAGCGGGAGTATTGCAGGGAGAGCCGTTGTCACCTTATTTATTCATTCTCTTCCTAAACGATCTGGTACCCCTGTTCGATGAATCAGAATTGCCAGGCATAAATCTTGAGAATTATGGAACTATACACCTTTTACTGTATGCAGACGACATAGTGATCTTAGGAGAATCGAAAATAAATTTGCAATTGAAGATTAACTTACTTAAAAAGTACTTAGAAGAGAACTGCCTAACGTTAAACCAAAATAAATCTAAAATAATGGTGTTTAGAAATGGTGGAAGAACAGCTCGCTCCGAGACATGGTTTTGGGGTCAGCAACCCCTGACAATAGTAGCTAAGTATACATATCTGGGTTACCCTCTGGCTACAAAAATTTCGACCCAATATGCTTCCCAATACTTTAGAAACAAAGCACTGAATGCAATTAATGCACTTTGGAGAATCCTTACAAAGGCGCGAATAAAGTCCTTTACCTCAGTGATGAAACTTCTTGACACTATTGTTCTTCCTACGTTACTATATGCGGCACCAATGTGGGCAATTAACCAGCTGATGACAGTCAATAATACACAAGATGCATTTCTTCGTCGTCTCTTAGACTTACCAAACTTCACACCAGGATATATCCTCAGAAGAGAATGTGGAAGAATATCAACTGAACTTAATGCTGCAAAACTCACATTAAGGTTTTGGGTCAGGATTTTAAAAATGGAGACGAGCAGATTACCAAATGCTTGCTTAAACTATCTCTGGAAATTCACCGCGAAAAAGAAAATAGAAAACAGTTTTACTCAAAATTTAATAAAAATTCTAGACTCTAAGGGATATTCCTTTCTTAAGGGCTGCGAAGACTACTTAGCCATACAGAAAGAATTGCCAGGCATAATTAGAACCACCACAGACCAACTAATTCAAAGCGATCAGATGAAAATCATTGATTCAACCCACTTTGCTCACTACAAATTTTTGAGTGAATCATTCATGACAGAGGAGTACCTACGATTAAATATCTCGCTTCCCAACAAAAGACTAGTTGCACAACATAGAGTTTTATGGCAATTTTTCAGGGAAGAAAGAAAAGACTTCTGGAAAGAAAATGGCCGGAACTGTTTACTTTGTAAGGATCTCATGGATGATAATTTGGTTCACTATTTCTTCCAATGCCCTCTCTTAACAGAAAAACGTACTGAAATTTTCCTAAGCCCTAACTCTGGTCAATTTAGATACCATCGCATATGTCAACTTCTCTCTTCAGCTCTGAATGATGAATTACTGATTGTTAGATACTTTAAGTTCTGCACAGAAGCTGGGCGCATGAGAAAGAATGCAGGGCAAAGGATACTGGAGGATGAACTATCTGTAAATAGGTAACTGAATGTGAGACAAACCTTATTTTGTTGTAAATGTTTCCTCTTCCCTCTCCTCTTGTTGACGTGTAAATACGGCGAATCCTGTATGGGGCGGAATGCCCTGAATAAAGGCTTTTGTTGTTGTTGTTGTTGTTGTAAACATGATATTTGAAAAAGTGCATATCCTTATAGAGGAAGTTGCAGTTTTTTATTTATTCCAGAATATAGGTCAAAGATCTTTCTTAATAAGAAAATTCAAACACTTTTTTCTAAAATTGGCTCCTTGATCCGTATATTTTAAAAATGTGTTATATTTTTTATATAACATTTATAGAGCTGAGATATAGCCACGTTTGAAGTGTAAAAGGGAGATCAAGAGGAACGTGGTGAGTTTCTTTATTGAGAGGTACACAAGCTTTCGGACGTCACCCGTCCTTCATCAGGTGTTGACATGAATAATAAGGAGATGCTATATTTATAAGCGACAGTTTAAAAGTATTAAAAATATTAAAAACAATCTGATGCACGCCCGCGAGAGCACATGCTAATAACAAAATATTTTCAATTTTACTTTGAGTTTGTATAAAGAGAGGTGAAGACAAAAGCAAGAAAAAACAAAAATAAAAAATAAAAATAGAAAATCAGTGGAATAAAGATAAAGTTAAAAGTTACGAAGAAGATAAAGTTAAAAGTTACGAAGAAGGTGTATCTGAGGTAGAATAAAAAACAGAATATTGGGGCGGGAGGTCAATCTTTCTGTTGAGGCTGGGGGTAGTATTAGAAACAAGGGCCTCAAGAACTAAGCGTTGGTATTTGTTTGCTATATCGCTATAAACGGGGGTTGTATTGTTGAGATTGAAGATTGAGATAGCAAACAAATACCAACGCTTAGTTCTTGAGGCCCTTGTTTCTAATACTACCCCCAGCCTCAACAGAAAGATTGACCTCCCGCCCCAATATTCTGTTTTTTATTCTACCTCAGATACACCTTCTTCGTAACTTTTAACTTTATCTTCTTCGTAACTTTTAACTTTATCTTTATTCCACTGATTTCCCCGTTTATAGCGATATAGCAAACAAATACCAACGCTTAGTTCTTGAGGCCCTTGTTTCTAATACTACCCCCAGCCTCAACAGAAAGATTGACCTCCCGCCCCAATATTCTGTTTTTTATTCTACCTCAGATACACCTTCTTCGTAACTTTTAACTTTATCTTCTTCGTAACTTTTAACTTTATCTTTATTCCACTGATTTTCTATTTTTATTTTTTATTTTTGTTTTTTCTTGCTTTTGTCTTCACCTCTCTTTATACAAACTCAAAGTAAAATTGAAAATATTTTGTTATTAGCATGTGCTCTCGCGGGCGTGCATCAGATTGTTTTTAATATTTTTAATACTTTTAAACTGTCGCTTATAAATATAGCATCTCCTTATTATTCATGTCAACACCTGATGAAGGACGGGTGACGTCCGAAAGCTTGTGTACCTCTCAATAAAGAAACTCACCACGTTCCTCTTGATCTCCCATTTATAGAGCTACAGTTGAAACTTGCAGTTGAAGGAACACAAAAAATTATTCAATAATACAGACTATCTCCTAACACAAACTTGTGCATACAAGTACTGGGTGGCTAGGTAGTTTTACCCGCAGCCAACAGGTTTCCAGTTAACGACTCGCTTAAGAGAGGTTTTCCTGTCTCTTGCAAAATTGAATTTTCTCTCAATAGAGAGAGAATAGTGTCTCATGCGTATATAAATTTCAGGTGTATTTCAATCTTAAGACTGGTGTACCTTCTCAATCAGGCTCCTCTAAGATGTTCAATCCATAGCCATAGTTTTCAGGCTCCTCTAAGATGTTCAATCCATAGCCATAGTTTTAATGCTCCTCTAAGATGTTCAATCCATAGCCATAGTTTTCAGGCTCCTCTAAGATGTTCAATCCATAGCCATAGTTTTAATGCTCCTCTAAGATGTTCAATCCATAGCCATAGTTTTCAGGCTTCTCTAAGATGTTCAATTCATATCCATAGTTTTCAGGCTCCTCTAAGATGTTCAATCCATAGCCATAGTTTTCAGGCTCCTCTAAGATATTCAATCCATAGCCATATTTTTCAGGCTTCTCTTAGATGTTCAATCCATAGCCATAGTTTTCAGGCTCCTCTAAGATATTCAATCTATAGCCATATTTTTCAGGCTTCTCTTAGATGTTCAATCCATAGCCATAGTTTTCAGGCTCCTCTAATATGTTCAGTCCATAGCCATAGTTTTCAGGCTCCTCTAAGATGTTCAATCCATAGCCATAGTTTTCAGGCTCCTCTAAGATGTTCAATCCATAGCCATAGTTTTCAGGCTCCTCTAAGATGTTCAATCCATAGCCATAGTTTTCAGGCTCCTCTAAGATGTTCAATCCATAGCCATAGTTTTCAGGCTCCTCTAAGATGTTCAATTCATAGACATTGTTTACAACTGGTGGAAAGACTTGGTGCTGTCTTGGTTTCTCTCAATGGTTGATCTACAAAGTTAATACAAGGGTGTTATCTTGACAAGAGGACCTTCGATCGATATTTTGAGTAGGCTATCTTAGCATATAGCATCTCCAATTCATCTATTCAAGTATTTTAATATGAGACATCTGTTCTCTCCTGCTAGCGCTAACATCTCGTCATGTCGCGTACAGTCACGTATGTTCCATATTGACGTGTAGGGAAGTATTACCTTTGCATTCCCCTAGACTCTTGGAGTTGTTGGAGAGTGTGGAAGTGTGTTCTGGACAGACGAGACAAGCCAGCTGTCCTTCCTGGAACTGGTAGGTCCCCTGGGGACAGGAGAGACATTTGACTCCGTTGAGGACATCGAAGTGGGTCCCCACAGGGCACAAGACTGGACACATCCACTACATTTCTCTCTATCCAGTATTAGCTATTAGTTACAACTTGGTTTATTGGTCTTCTCAGAAATATGGGGTTCTCTTAGAAGACATCTGTATAATGATTGTAACGGCAGCTGGAATGCCTATATAGTAAATTATCAGTGAGCACATCACTGATGGTACTCTGTGGAGTTGTCTTTTTGACTTATTGTAATATATATCCACATGTAAACTTATGTCGGTGGTTAGCCTAAAGGAAATAAAGACTTTTCTTTTTAAACTTCCAAATACTTCTTGCTGATTAACATCAACTAACAAACTCGAGGATGTTACAATGATGAAGACACGGTTTATATTTGTTATAGAAACATGTCACAGGTAAGGGGAAAGAACTTGACGGCTAGCTATGCAAGTATGAAGCTCAAACATGTTGCGGTTGGCGGTTTATCGTTCTTTCACTCGTGTTGGCTGCCGTCTTTCCTGAACATGTTGCAACCACCCCACAAACACAAGTGATAACAAAACAATATATCTATTTTCTCCAAATATATTCCATTTTTTCCCCTGCTCAAATTCAACACAAAAGGAACTGAAAACAATGTTAAAAATTATAAACATTGTTTTCAGCTCCTTGTGTGTTGAATTTGATATTATATATTATAAAATTTCCAGACATTTCTTTCTTTTGTACACAGTTTTCTGTTATCTTTTTTTTTTTTCTCTCTCTCCCGCTCTTTCTCCTTGTTAATATCATATGACTGTTCTCTTTACGGCCTAAAAGTATTGTAAATATATATGTATAGCAAATGTAAAGACATACATGTATGACAGTGCAAGTGTCCCTAGGGGGGACATAGCGCTTTAAATTGAAATAAATGAATAAATAATACAATATTATATATGGAACACTTTGGGTTCGTTTCCCATCCCTGGACACTTTTATTTTTCCGTTTATCATTACTCTTCACAATTCATCCTTTCATACCTCATCCCTAAGGTTAGAAATAATCGTTATTTCTATTTAAAATAAATTTTGATTTTTCGTTCAAAAGAAACACATGCGGGATAATTTTTAAATGTCGTTTTACAAATAAATAAATATAAAATGAAAGAATTAAAAAGTACGAATGTTTCTTTTATACATAATACAAACTTCTACTGCCCTTACTGCGATGAAAAAAATATATTGGGAGGGCTTGGCTCATCAGTGGTGAACTCTCCCAGCGGTTTCGCCAACTTAATCCACCAGACCGCTTTTCAGAGCTCTAATACTGTATTGGACGATTCTGCTTATATACGCAGCACTGAAGAATGAAATCTCAGAAATGGTTTTCAAGAAAACTATGGACATAAGCTTATAGGACAGTAGGACTACATTCAAATACTTGCATCGAGCAATGCTCTTCCGCAAGGCCAGTTAAGCATAAATTAACATTGTATTATGTATAAAAGAAACATTCGTGCTTTTAAATCCTTTCATTTTATATGTATAGATGGCGCGTTAAATAAATCAATGTAGAGGCGCATTCACAACATGATGCCATCTGGACCACCACCAATTCACCTACCGCAGGAGTGATTGACTGCCAGAGCCCCGGGCTGACATTGGTAGGACTGCCCGTCTACCTCGAAGTCCGCCACGTGGAGCTGGTTCCCACCCAGGGCGACATCGAGGGTACCGTTCAGCACCGCCTCTTTGATCTGATTGGCTACATCCGTCATGGAATCGTTTAGCCCCGCCTCCTTGCGTTGAGTACCTGGCCACGCCCATACAAACATACGTCCCACAATAATCTCTTAGATATATCCCTCTACATATTGAAAAAAAAAACCATTAAAATGAAAATTAATCGAAAACAATTTACCAATACAGTAAACTCTCCTATAACGCGATTAATGTGTTCCGTGTTGTATGAAATCGCGTTATAGGAATTCGCGTTGTACGAAATAAAACTTGTATAACGCGAATGTTGTTAGGGTAAATTGTTTTATTTTATAACGTGTTATACGAAAATTCGCGTTGTATAAATAAATTTGTCGCATTTTTTTTTATCGCTTTGTACGAAATCGCGTTGTAAAAACTCGCGTTATAGGAGAGTCTACTGTATTTTAGTTGTCTGAACCTTTGTCAAGGTACAACAACGTATTTATGTTGTATAAACAAGCTTAGAGACGAGACTGTAGAAAGTGCATCTTAGTTTCTGTTGCTAGAGATCTAAGATCTTCACCTCTTCCTTTGTTCCGCCTCAATTAAATATATCGTTTGAAGATGATATAGATGTAAATTAGGGAAGCAGATATGAAATATCTGACATAAATGACAGTATTTGTGATAACCAAAGTGTTTCAGAAACTTTGTGTTCACATCACCCTGTTGTTTTCAAGAGTATATTTGAAAAAGCATTTACCTCTCAAAAGTCATGTGTATTTCTAAAGACATGTGATGTATATAGTTGTGTGTGTGTTTATTTGTTTTGTCTATTTTTCATTTATAAATTAATCTCATAATTTAGTCTGTGAAAATAAAAATATTGGACCGGTGACGAAAACAAAACTGAAAATAGATGGCTTAATGTTATATAGTTATGATATATAATTAATTGTGATGGGTATATGTAATTTTGATCTTCATTGAGAATAAAATATATAAAGTTTAAATGTGTTTTAAACTTTAATAACAAGCACAAAACAACATGTTGTTTGCTCTAGTAGAACAAAGATCTAGAACTTTATAAAATTAATCAAGCAAACATGATGTATACCTTAAAGTAAAGAGGTGCATTTTTTATACCTTGAAAATACTTATCGAATTAGATATCATTTAGATATTTTTTTATGATTGCATATTCATTAGGAATAGAATATCAGAGTAGTCTATTATATAAAGCCACCCCTATATATTTCTTCAAATAAAAGACACTTCGGCCAGTAAATCTTTTTATATAAAAATTTACTGGCCGCAGTTTATTTGAAGAACTATGAATGCCGGCCAGGCAGCCTCTTATCTTTACCCCACTATATTGTTACAATGTAAATTTTAGTTTTATTCTTGAAATACCTATCAATACCGTGATTCCCCAACGAGGGAAATAAAGTGAACTTACCGGTGACTTCAAGATCCATTTCAATCCTTCTGGTGCCATTGGAGACCTCCAGAGGTACGATAAGGCTATCGTTGTCTGGCCGGGTGATGTTGGAGGTAATGAGGTTGATGGAGAGATCGTCATCATGGCGGGAGGTACCTGAGATGGACCAATCCACAGTCACCATGGTGCCAGGACTGCTGGTGGTGGTGGTACTGTGGTAACTCCAAAGGTCATCATCTTCGATGGAGTTGATGGATTCTGGTTCTTCATTTGTCTGGGATGTCTTGGTCCTTCCCCCTTTCTGGCCGAAAGTATCCCATGGATCATCTGGGTTGCCAGTCATTTGGTCGCCACCTTGACCTTGTGTGACTTGACCTGGTGTCCAGGTTCCACCACTTTGACCTTGTGTGACTTGACCTGGTGTCCAGGTTCCACCACTTTGACCTTGTGTGACTTGACCTGGTGTCCAGGTTCCACCACTTTGACCTTGTGTGACTTGACCTGGTGTCCAGGTTCCACCACTTTGACCTTGTGTGACTTGACCTGGTGTCCAGGTTCCACCACTTTGACCTTGTGTGACTTGACCTGGTGTCCAGGTTCCACCACGTTGACCCGGTTGGGTCACTCCACCTTGTGTCCAAGTCCCTCCGCTTTGACCTTGACTCCAGCGTGTGGGACCACTTCCACTTTGACCATGCGTCCAGTTTCCACCGCTTTGACTCCAGCGCGTGGTGCCACCTCCACTTTGGCCATGCGTCCAGTTTCCACCGCTTTGACTCCAGCGTGTGGGACCACTTCCACTTTGACCATGCGTCCAGTTTCCACCGCTTTGACTCCAGCGTGTGGGACCACTTCCACTTTGGCCATGCGTCCAGTTTCCACCGCTTTGAGTCCAGCGTGTGGGACCACTTCCACTTTGACCATGCGTCCAGTTTCCACCGCTTTGACTCCAGCGTGTGGGACCACTTCCACTTTGACCATGCGTCCAGTTTCCACCGCTTTGACTCCAGCGTGTGGGACCACTTCCACTTTGACCATGCGTCCAGGATCCACCACTTTGACCTTGTGGCAAACTTCCACCGCTTTGACCTTGAGTCCAGCTTCCGCCACTTTGACCTTGAGTCCAGCTCCCACCACTTTGACCTTGTGGCAAACTTCCACCGCTTTGACCTTGAGTCCAGCTTCCGCCACTTTGACCTTGAGTCCAGCTCCCACCGCTTTGACCTTGTGGCCAACTTCCACCACTTTGACCTTGAGTCCAGCTCCCACCACTTTGACCTTGAGTCCAGCTTCCACTGCTTTGACCTTGTGGCCAACTTCCACCACTTTGACCTTGAGTCCAACTCCCACCGCTTTGACCTTGAGTCCAACTCCCACCGCTTTGACCTTGAGTCCCGCTCCCACCACTTTGACCTTGTGGCCAACTCCCACCACTTTGACCTTGAGTCCAGCTCCCACCACTTTGACCTTGTGGCCAACTTCCACCACTTTGACCTTGAGTCCAACTCCCACCGCTTTGACCTTGAGTCCCGCTCCCACCACTTTGACCTTGAGTCCAACTTCCACCGCTTTGACCTTGAGTCCCGCTCCCACCACTTTGACCTTGAGTCCAACTTCCACCGCTTTGACCTTGAGTCCAGGTTCCACCACTTTGACTCTGTGTCCAGGTTCCACCACTCTGACCTGTTTGAACATGCCTGACATTGGTTTGAGTCACTTCTCTTTGACCTGTTCCCGGATATCGGACATTTGTTGTAACAACCTCGCGTTGACCTGTTCCACCAGGATATTGGGTGCGAGTAATCTCTCTTTGACCTGTTCCAACGTGTTGAACATTGGTTTGGGTTCCTCCATCTGGACCAAGTGCAGGATACCGGGTGCGTGTTACTTCCCTTTGACCTGTTCCACCAGGATATTGGGTGCGCGTTACTTCCCTTTGACCTGTTCCAACTTGTCGGACATTGGTTTGAGTCACTTCCCTTTGACCTGTTCCCGGATATCGGACATTTGTGGTAACAACCTCCCTTTGGACCGTTCCACCAGGATATTGGGTGTGCGTTACTTCCCTTTGACCTGTTCCAGTTTGTCGAACATTGGTTTGAGTCGATCCTCCAGAACCAGGTGCGGGGTGTCGGAAATCTCTGTCTGGACCTACAAATTCGATTTGCCTCATATCATCTGAATCCCGAGAACCGGTTTGACTGCTTCCCTGTTGTTGACTGAAAGTTCGGCTTTCTGTTACTGTTGTTCTTTGGCCATTCCCGGTCTGTCTATGTCGGAAATCCCGCGCGTTGAGAATCTGACTATCTTCATCACTCTCAGGGAAGACAACCTTTCCATCTTGGCTATCATCGATTGTCTGAAGTCTTTCTACCCTATGTCTGTTGATTCCCGATCCTTGATCATTTTTGGTTGGGATCTTTTTGTTGAATTTCGAAATCCCGCTGCCGGAGCTGGATGTTTGATGGGTGGTCTTGGAGTAGCCAGTACTGGATCCAGAGATGAAGGTCCTGGAGGAGGAGGAAGAATCGGAGGATGTTCTGTGGGTGAGATCTCCCTGCTGTAGGGAGTGGGGAGAAGGAGCTGTCGAGGCATACCGTTTTCTACGGCGTCCATAAGGAATTAAGTTGTTCTCTGGACACACCCCAGAAACAGATCAATCGCACAGGACTTTAGAATGCTAATTTTAATACAAAAAAACTTCATATGGTCTACACACATATGACAATATATTTCTTACCTGAGTGTTTAATCCCTGTGTAAACATGAAAAAAAATAGACTTCACCTAACATAACCCAAACCTCAATCAGAAACAAGCCTCCTGAAGATATCAGGTGAAGTATTCGTGTTTTTACACGGTCTTTAAGGTCTATTAAAATTGACTTGTAGTGTAATACAAGAGGAAGGTATTATGTATCGAAAAGGGCACCTCTCCCATTAAAAATGCATTCGAACAATGTATCGCCCCATCACAGAACGTACTGTTGCTGATTGAGAATATACCCCAACACCATCTATGAAATATTCAGACAAAAAGTTCAATATTCCGAGCGGCTATTGGGGGGGGGGGGGGACAGAGTATCCTTTGTTGTGCCCGGATCCTTTTCGTTTGAAATGGAAGGTTAAGTTGCAAGAAGGTATAAATTATCGTGACTAGCCAATACTACAGGATCAATCTCTACCCCATATTTACATATTGGTGAGCTTACCTTGTAAGATGGTGCGACAACGAGCCATAACCTTCCTGACGTGACACTCCATTTTGTTCTCGCATACCAGAGACACCTGCACAATGCAAACACATGGTCATTCTAACGTGAAAAATATTTAATAAAAAAGCGAAGTATATAGATATAAAAGTAAGTGCAAAGTCGAACTGCTTTTCACATGTGTAGACATGTGGTGCGCTTACAGTAAAAGCAGTCGCTAACTACCCACCATGATTATCATGGCCTGTACCACGTGTACTAGGGATAAGCAAAAAATAATAATAACAATTTTATTTTAATATATGTCACATATTCGTTTAAATGGCGCATATTCGTTTAAAGTTTTGAGATATTATGTAAATATGGTAGAGAATATATAAAAGGAAGTTTTTTTTTTTGGCCAAGAGAGTCGTGTAATAAATGAGATTTTTCAATTGTTTCCTAGCGTGATGTACAATTTATATGATCATTCTATAGCGTCCAGCTCCCACCACTTTGACCTTGTGGCAAACTTCCACCGCTTTGACTTTGAATCCAGCTCCCACCACTTTGACCTTGTGGCAAACTTCCACCGCTTTGACCTTGACTCCAGCTCCCACCACTTTGACCTTGTGGCAAACTTCCACCGCTTTAACCTTGACTCCAGCTCCCACCACTTTGACCTTGTGGCAAACTTCCATCGCTTTGACCCTGCGTCCAGGATTCACCGCTTTGACCCTGCGTCCAGCTCCCACCACTTTGACCTTTTTGAAAAGTGTTATGTATTAATATTCCAATTTATTATGTATCTACTTAAAAGATTATGATGCAACGCTAGCCATTTTTGCATACATACATTTTAATTAAAAACAAAGTATTTATACAGCAAATGATGATGATAAACAATCTCTGAAAATATTAATACATAACAAAAAGTTACATTATGGATGAGCTTATACCAGGGGTTGGCAAACTGCGGATCGCGAGCCACATGCGGCTCTCTGGATGTGAAGCTGCGGTTCTTTATATAGTTCCATACGTAAATATTATTTATACTATTTATTGTTGGCAAGAAAAAAATTTGTGACTCTTTAAAAACTTTGAAATTTTATCAAATGTCATATTTGACTCTTCCGACTCAAAAGTTTGCCAACCCCTGACTTATACGTACTGTGTGTGAGACAACCACACTTCAGAAACAATTACCTACTTATGATAGAAATTTAAAGAAACTTTGAGTGTGTGTTAAACGATTTAAGAGAACTATATGTTTTTAAAAGAGGAACCTAAGTGTTTTAAGAGAACTATGGACATATGCTTCTAGAGAACTATTTATAAATATATATTTAATTATAAATTTGAAAACTCATTTCCTGCATTCCCCTTAGCGAATCTATAAGACAAACAGCAATATGATATATACCATATAGTGGTCTGTGGATTGGCGAAACCGCTAGGAGGGTTAACCTCTGATGAGTCATGCTACCTTTTCTCGAATTTTACCCATTGCAGTATAAGAGAGGCTTGTATAAATGGCTTTTAATTATGTGAATAATAATAAGGTAGCGTTATATAAAAATTAGAACCAATTTTAAAGAATACTTCCTCGTATACCACCAAAAAGAAACACACTGATATGTATTCGGTATTAAAGAAGCCTTCTCCAAAGTATATACTGGTAAATACTAGTAGGCGTGTTCTCCTTCTCCTTAAATTACCAAATACACTCATAGACGCCGGTAGTCTGTTTTTTTTTTTTTGAAGGAGACAGAGACAATTTTTTTCACACTTGGTTATCTCGTGTGTCTTTAATAAAGAAAGGTCACTGTAATATCTTTCAGAGTTATAGTCTGAATCCCGATATAAATGTGGCAAACTTCACCGCTTTGACCCTGCGTCCAGCTCCCACCACTTTGACCTTGACTCCAGCTCCCACCACTTTGACCTTGTGGCAAACTTCCACCGCTTTGACCCTGCGTCCAGCTCCAACCACTTTGACCTTGAGTCCAGCTCCCACCACTTTGACCTTGTGGCAAACTTCCAACGTTTTGACCTTGAGTCCAGCTCCTACCACTTTGACCTTGTGGCAAACTTTCACCACTTTGAGCCTGCGTCCAGCTCCCACCACTTTGACCTTGACTCCAGCTCCCACCACTTTGACCTTGTGGCAAACTTCCACCGCTTTGACCCTGCGTCCAGCTACAACCACTTTGACCTTGAGTCCAGCTCACACCACTTTGACCTTGTGGCAAACTTCCACCACTTTGACCTTGACTCCAGCTCCCACCACTTTGACCTTGAGTCCAGCTCCCACCACTTTGACCTTGTGGCAAACTTCCACCGCTTTGACCTTGACTCCAGCTCCCACCAATTTGACCTTGAGTCCAGCTCCCACCACTTTGACCTTGTGGTAAACTTCCACCGCTTTGACCCTGCGTCCAGCTCCCACCACTTTGACCTTGTGGCAAACTTCCACCGCTTTGACCCTGCGTCCAGGATCCACCACTTTGACCTTGACTCCAGCTCCCACCACTTTGACCTTGTGGCAAACTTCCACCACTTTGACCCTGCGTCCAGGACCCACCACTTTGACCTTGACTCCAGCTCCCACCACTTTGACCTTGTGGCAAACTTTCACCACTTTGACCTTGACTCCAGCTCCCACCACTTTGACCTTGAGTCCAGCTCCCACCACTTTGACCTTGTGGCAAACTTTCAACACTTTGACCCTGCGTCCAGGATCCACCACTTTGACCTTGAGTCCAGCTCCCACCACAAAAGTTATTGTCTGAATCCCGATAAACATGCTAAAATACCTTTTATTGGTAATATTAATACGAACTTCCCGCCCCCTCTCAATTTTTGTCTCCATGAGTGTATTCATAAAATGAATATATTCTGCCGTTATATTTAATATAAACCCGTATAGATGAGTAAATTCGCGCCGTGCCAAAGCTTTTTTTTTTCTTTAGTAAAAAAAAAGAAACTTATTATTATTTTTATTGAAAGTTTATAATTAATCTTCATAACAATGATATCTAATATAATTAATTTTTAATTAAACCGGAGTTTTCCTTTTTTCTTATAAGTTTCTATAAATAGGAAATACTGTATAAAATGGGGAAAAAAGCGTTTAAGCGGGATTTGTAGTGTATTATAAGCGGGATGATTTGTATAGCAAAATGTAACTTGGGACCCAATTCTACTGTACACGACGTACCTTGTCTTCCAACTTCTTGAGCACAAACAGCTCCAGTTGTTCAATCAAGAACGGCTCCACGCAGTAGTCCAGAGATGGGGTAATAACAGACAGGGTCCCCATTAACGTGATAGCGCTTGGATCCAGGGTTTCTGGAAAACCAGTATCACAACATCTTGACATTGTCTTACATGGGATAAAACTATATACCGTGTATGTTCAATAGGTTTCTTTGAATAGTGTATAAACCACTGTGGCACTCTTGAACCTGTGATACAATTAAACTTCAACAATCCTGACAGTCTAGGCAGACTATGCAAAGATACAGAAAAAACCATCCAATTTGCTACCATTTCCAAAATGAATACAAAACCGTAGACCACCTTCTTTTCACCTGTCCGGCTTCAAATACCAAAGATTCCAGATAGCTATCCTCCTTGGAGTCACTAAGCCCTGGGAAATCTTCCAAGAAAAAAAAACCTGCCTGGCGCCAACTCATGAATTAGACCTATGCTTTCATTGTGAATAAAACAAAAAATATACTTAGGTCTGTAGGACAGGTAGGTAGTTTGAGACTTCTATACATGGCTCTAGGAACCTGGGTTATAACCAAATAATTAATAAATGCGCAATTAAATAGATAAAATCGATACAATTCGAAAAGCTATAATGGCAACTAAAAATAAAATAATGGCTCAAGAGAGAGAAATTCAGACAACCCAGGTTCCTGGAGAGCAGAACGCCAACTAACCGGGCTGTCCAGCTCGTACTAGCAGGGTAAGGGTATTAGAAGATTTGAGGGTAGTGGGAAAAGGTGTCTACAGGGAAAAGGGTAAAGACAGATTTGGGGGAAGTAGGGATAGGATGTATATACAGGGAAAAGGGTAAAGACAGATTTGAGGGAAGTAGGGATAGGAGGTATCTACAGGGAAAAGACAGATTTGAGGGAATTGGGGATAAGGTATCTACAGGGAAAAGGGAAAATACATATTTGAGGGAAGTAGGGATAAGGTATCTACAGAGAAAAGAGCAAAGACAGATTTGAGGAAAATAGGGATAGGAGGTATCGACAGGGTAAAGACTAGAAAATTTGAGGAAAGTGGGGATAAGGTATCTACAGAGAAAAGAGCAAAGACAGATTTGAGGAAAGTAGGGATAGGAGGTATCGACAGGGTAAAGACTAGAAAATTTGAGGAAAGTGGGGATAAGGTATCTACAGAGAAAAGAGCAAAGACAGATTTGAGGAAAGTAGGGATAGGAGGTATCTACAGAGAAAAGAGCAAAGACAGATTTGAGGAAAGTAGGGATAGGAGGTATCTACAGGGTAAAGACTAGACAATTTGAGGAAATTGGGGATAAGGTAGCTACAGGGAAAAGGGCAAAGACAGATTTGAGGAAAGTAGGGATAGGAGGTATCTACAGGGTAAAGACTAGAAGATTTGAGGAAAGTGGGGATAAGGTAGCTACAGGGAAAAGGGCAAAGACAGATTTGAGGAAAGTAGGGATAGGAGGTATCTACAGTGTAAAGACTAGAAGATTTGAGGAAAGTAGGGATAGGAGGTATCTACAGTGTAAAGACTAGAAGATTTGAGGGAAGTGGGGATAAGGTATCTACAGAGAAAAGGGAAAAGACATATTTGAGGAAAGTAGGGATAGGAGGTATCTACAGGGAAAAGGGTAAAGACAGATTTGAGGGAAGTAGGGATAGGAGGTAACTACAGGGAAACGACTAGACGATTTGAGGAAAGTGGGGATAAGGTAGCTACAGGGAAAAGGGTAAAGACAGATTTGAGGAAAGTAGGGGCATAAGGTATCTACAGGGAAAAGGGTAAAGATTACAAGATTTGAGGAAATTCGTTGTAGACGTTAGCTAGGGGTATATGATGGAAACAAGTCCAGTATTTTAACCAATAAATTTTTAAAAAATGTACAAACAAAATGTCAAATCCACAATCATATGCAACCAACGTTTATTTTCACTAATACCATCAAATAAAGTTAAATTGGAAGGCATAGATGGATCCATATGGATAAATGTTGTATATCCTGATTGACCACTGGGGAAAGGTTAATGATCACACTACGAGAGGGTTAAAAGAAGGCGGATAGAAGAAAATTTGAGGTAATTGGTGGTATATGGTGTTTATAGGAAGAGAGAAGATGGCGGGCGACCTAAGAGATTAATAGGACGGTGAATACGAAAGAAGATGGAGACCTAATTTGAAAAAAATGTTGGTAGGTAGTGAAAAGGAAAAAGGAGAAGGGCCTAAAATATTTGATAAAATTTGTATCAGCCGGTGACCTGTAATGAAGGTGGATACTAAATTTGGGGTAATTGATAGTTGGCGGTGACAAAGAAGGAAGGAAGGAAGGTGAACGATTCAAGATAATTGACGGTAGAATAAGTTTAGGCATGTAGGTAGAGCTTCAAAATATTTAAAGAAATTGATAATAGGGCGTGATTGAGAAATGTGATGGAGCCTAGAGAAAGTTTGTGCAAGGTGGTGACAAGGAAAGGCTTACGTGAGCAGTCAGGAAAGGCGGGCTGAGGTCTCCAGATCCCCTCCCCCAGGCGACAAACAGTCACGGTGGGCAGGGGACCGGCCCCCGGTGCCAGGCCGTACCCCTCGTGACAGGAGGGGCGGCAGGTCACTGCTCCAGCGCGGTACTCGCAGTGAGGATCCAGGTTACGGATGTTTACAGGAACCGTGCATCCATGCTCTGTGAAACAATGTTATTTTTCAATACTTTAAATACTTATATCACCTATGTCCATGTGAAGACTTCTAATTATGTATTTTTGTTGTTTCATTCTCAAGGCAGATAACACACAAATACCGATTGTTCAGTTTTAATTGGTTCCATGACGACTAGCAACCAATACTCATCAAAATACCACCATTATTTTAACTTGCGTAGAAACAATACAGTTAAAGGAAGGATGAAGCCTCAGAAATAAGCGTGACAGCCTGGCTCCATATCATTCCAAAGTTCCGACCATTGTCCCCGGTTGAGGAAAAACCCGGCTATAAAAGAGGCTGGGAGCTTGGTAAAGACAGTTGGTTTTAGGTTCAAATGAGACGTGTAGACAGCCTAAAACAAACTACTCTCTAAAGACGAAGAATGCATGGTTTATAAAGACGATTTGAATGCTGGTGATTGGCTGCATCCTCAGTATAGCTGGGGTACATGATACAACCCATTGAAGAAAACTAAAACAATTTACTTGCTTCCTTTGACCCTCAATGTGGATTCTTACTTTATTCTGTATTTTTTTAAAGTAAACGCTAAACTACAATATACAGGGTGTCCCAAAATAACGGAGTTAAACATTTCGAGTCATAATATTATTGAACAAAAAAAGTGAACTACATTTTTTTAACAATGGGTAAGAATAATATGGATACTCTCTCTCTCTCTCTCGCATGCTTCCATGGTGTAATGGTTAGCACTCTGGACTCTGAATCCAGCGATACGAGTTCAAATCTCTCTCTCTCTCTAACTAACAATTAATTCAGCCGGTTTAAAATTGGCCTCCCTTGGCGGCGATACATAGGTCTTTGGACCTGAAATGTGACTTGAAATTTTTTGCTACGGGCTGCAGGTCCTCCGGCGACAATCGGTCCCATTCTCGGCGCAGCGATCGCTTCAGCGACTTCAAACTTTGTGGTATGTAGCACAGGCCTTGGCCTGCAAAATATATCACATACTGTAATCCATCGGGTGTGAGTAGGGCGGCCATTCCGCCGTGAAGTCCGTAAAATGGCCCTGCACCAGTTCTGAGTCAATTTTGTCTTGCGACCCAGAGCGGAGTTAGGCTGTAACGTCCTATCCGAATCGCCGAAGTGTTGTTTAGCCCACGGGAGTACTGTGGCCTCGAGAATGTCGCGGCGATACACTTCTTGGTTGATTTTGAAACCATAAATCCACGAAAATAAGGAGGGTCTTTCCACTGGCGCAAATCCCGGCCCATACCATAACCGACTGCGGATTTTGGCGGTGTTCGACGATCGCCAATGTACCGAATGCCTCAGCCGACCAGCTCCTGTCGTTTTGATGGTTGTGAGCCTGCTCGAGGGTAAACAGCTTCTCGTCAGTGAAGAGGATGCGCTCCCATCGCTGACCAGTGGCTCTATGTTTGAGTCGGCGACATTTCTCCAGCCGTACGCGCTTGTTCTCATCCGTGAGGAGCTTGTACGCCTTGAGGTTAAGTTCCTTTTTCGCTATTCGATGTCCCTACGACTTGTTTATGCCGATCTCACGGGCAATCTTTCTCATGGACACCCTTGAATTTCGTTGAAATCTCTCTTTGATGATCTTACGGTTGGCGGAAGTGTTGGCGGCGCGCTTTCTTTCTCCTCCGGCACGGTCGTCTTTATGACCAAGATCATTGAAGCGATGACCTTGGACACAGTTTGTTGAAATACTTTGAGAAACCTAACAATTTCACATTGACGTTTTCCTTAACAAACAGCTCAATAATTACGTTAGTTTGACATCCTAAAAACACGACAAAATATAAGTCAGCACAAAGTCGAAACTTAACATAATGGTACATAAAAACATGGAGAATCCGACAAAATATATATATTAATTTATTGCGGTTCAATACTTTAGTGTTAGAATAAAAAAAATAAACATTGACTCCGTTATTTTGGGACACCCTGTAAATAGGCTCTAATCAGATCATATGTATATTACAAATAGAACAGCTCCAGAGTATGTGAAGAAGACTTACCCTCCACCCGGACAACGATGTGACACGTGTTGTTATTCCCCGCCCCATCCTGAACTTCATAGGTGACGTGGGTCTCCCCACGGGGGAACTCAGCCCCAGGGGAGTGGGAACGGATGACAGTCAGGGGCCCGGGGGCGTTGTCAGAAAACAGAGGCTCCGCCCATATGACCGGAGCAGCCAGATCCATACTGTAGACGGCCTCCGGGGATAGGCAACTGTCAACTGTGGGCGGTTCCTCGTCTGTCGCAGGCCCCGCCTACTTTACTTCCTCTTTGGAGAGACATGGAATATAAAAATACAAAATGTTGAGGAAGACTATAGTGCAATTGATATTTTGAATTTATTCAATAATAGGACGTGTGTATATATATATATTGCCACTTGGAAAATTAGGGAAGACCAACTTCGGGATGAGACAACAATTTATTTCAGGCAAGAACAAACTATGAGTGATAAACGAAAGATAAGCAAAAGAGGGAAGTGTACAGAGTATAGCAAAATATAAACATAAAAAATAATACTCTGCTAATAAAATAATAAATACTTTGTTACAATATATATTGGATTATTTTGGTTAAAGGGTTTATTTAAATCCACAATAAACGTTTTATTTCGAGAGGATGTTCGTTTTTCTTTTTCAAGAAAAATCCCATACCCCAACAGCATCATAAACAAAAATATGACCTGGCCCTAGACAAAACATCATCAAAATATTCGTTGCTGTAACATAGAGGCGGCCACTTGACTTGTGATTTTGTTGAAAAAAAAGAAACGAACAGAGACTCTAGAAATATCGCCTTTATTTTGATCTGAATAAACTTTTATAACTCGATCCTAAATACTCTCTATCTATATAAATTTATAAATCTAATATACTTTTTTATTCTTCTATCTTATAATGGAGATTAATGTCAAAGAATACTCTTTATTGATATCAGTCACAATCTTTTCATAAGAATTATATTTTAATACCTTTTTACCGTAAGGCTTTAAAATATATATTGGAAGTTTAGGGTCTTTCTTTATACCACTCTTCTGAATACCGTTGTTTCGGGCTATTGCCCTCACCAGTACAGCTTCGATCTCACAAAATCCTAGAAGATGAGTTAAGACATAGGTCAAATTGGCCATATATACATAAGACTCGGAGGATCACAATACATTATAAAGCCGAAACATTTCTTCATTGTAATACTGCAAGCTTTAGATCCAAAGATCAAGGACGGGCTCCTAAAACAAAATAATAAAAATTTTATCTAATCTAATAGAAAGACAAACGCATCGCTATTATAATGTGTTGTGCTTTATATACATATTTGGGTAATTTTTGTATGTGGTATAATACTGTAAAATTCAAAAAATGGCTAGAGAGACAGATGTATATGGAAACGTTGTAAACCACCTCACCTCTGACGTGGATACGGAAGGTGCAGGAGGCGTCATTCCCCGCCGGATCGGTGGCCTTGTAATTGAGGTGGGAGGAGCCTATGGGGAACCAATAGGGAGAGCTGACAGCAGGGACTAATGAGAGGGCCACAGTCGCTCCACTGTTGTCAGAGGTCTGGGGGGCGGGCCATGTCACCTGAGACCCCGCCTCCCCCTCGCTCGCCCTCACCACCACGTCGTCCGGGCACTCCAATTGGGGCGGTTCCACATCTAGGCCACGCCCACTTTCAGCATGGAGGCGGGGCATAAGTATTATAAATACAAACCTTGTTGTCAGATCTCAGATACGCTTCAATATATTCAAGTAGATAATAAAGTTTTGCACAACACACAAACATTTTGAAGTAAATTAAGAAAAATGCTTCCCCTGATCGTGCAACTAAAAGTTGCTGATGGCTTGCGCCATCTGTCGTTTATAATATATATTAAGAAATGTATTTTTGGCCGATCTTGGAATAATTTAAAAAAATCAGCGATTAGTTACATTTATTCCGACATATGGCACAAGCCATTTATTTTCCCAAGTGGACGTGGTATAGACCATGATGATCATGGTGGGTAGAAGTTGGCGACTGCTTTTATTGTAAGTGAACCACATATCTACACATGTGAAAAGCAGTTCGAATTTTGCATTTACAGCCAGAGCATCGTTTGGTTACTTGCACTTGCTGGTGGGGTTGGACTTTGGCAAGAATCGGGGGCCATTGGAGCATTTTTTTTTTTCAGAAAAAAAGGTGCCCAATGAGAGATTCGTAGCGGTCTAAAATCAACGGTTTAGACCATCGACCCCCCCTATAAGCAACTTTTAGTTGGACGACCAGGAAATGCCTTTTTCTTTATTTATCCACCTAATCCCAGTACAATTTCACTTTTTTTACTATTTGTTTCATATAAATTGATAGTTAAGTTTCATTTTCCCAAGATAATATTTTGAGTGAATCAACTGATACAATTTTTTACAAAGCATACTATTTCAATTCTAGCAAGCAAGCATTTTAAAATATACAAAGCATATATCTCTAAATCCCTCATCGTTCTATTTCTCTTAAAGAATGCTTTGTTTGAAAATTTAAATTCTCAACTTTAAAAAAATTCCAATTTTTTTTTTTATGAATAGGTGTAGAACGACATTTGAAAATTATCCCGCATGTGTTTCTTTTGAACGAAAAATCGAAATTTATTTTAAGGAGAAATAACTACTATTTCCAGCCTTAGGATGAAGTATGAAAGGATGAATTTTGAAGAGTAATGATGAACTGAAAAATAAAAGTGTCCTGGGATGGGAATAATAAATTACTTTCCTTTCATACTTCATCCCTAAAGTTAGAAATAATCGTTATTTCTCCTTAAAATAAATTTCGATTTTTCGTCCAAAAGAAACACATGCGGGATAATTTTCAAATGTCGCTCTACAATCATAAGCCGCATTATATTGTATTATTAATAGTTGTATATTGTATTCAAAGTATGCTAAATAGGCTCTTGACATGAGATTTTCTGGAAAACTGCAAGTTTTGAAACTTAGCAAATAGTCTTTCTATGTACCTAGAAGCCTATGAACAGAAAGTTCCCCCATTTTCCTAAGGTATATAAGCCTTAGAATTTGTACACTCTCTCTCTACGAGTTTAATCCAAACAGCACAAAACAATAGTAAAGGTAGATGTATAGTTGCACCAGGTTGCGGCTTGGCAAACTCTTCAACCTTGATTCTCTCCTGTGCCGGGTCTTGTATCTTACCAGAGCGTGTTTCAACCATCCTACAAATTTATATAAGGGAATAATGAGATAACTTTAAGTAGCCTCCAGAATAATTTATTTATTTCTCACATCAAAGAGAGCAGTGAAGTCACACGTGTACCTAAATACAAATGATGATTCTATAATACATATATTCTGTTTATAATACATATATTCTGTTTAATAAAATAAATAAATATAAAATATAATTTTGAATTTAAAATATATGAAAAATAATATTACAAATTAAAATAAAATAGGTTCATTAGCCATGATGCAACAATATATAAAGGGAATATCTTTAAGAGCTGTTTTATATCGTAGTTAGGGCCGTGAATAAGATCTTTGTTTGAAAGCTCGTAGCCCAGTTTTATCGGAATATAAATAAATAAATCGTTATAACGTGGTTTAAATAGAGTGTAGAGAAAGCGGTGTCTGAAGATCCCAGTTTAACTGAAAGATTTCCTGAGTCCATTTACCCATTCTCCTTTCATTGCTTCAATTTCTGAGGAGGATATGTATATAAGGGAATACTGAATGTGTGTGAAGTTCTTCTTTATTTACATATATAGCTCGAGTTTTCGGACGTGACGCTCTTTGACAGGCTGAGCACTGAGTTCCTAGCCTGTACAAAGGCGTCCTGATCGAAAGCTCGAGTTATATGTCAAATAAAGAAGCACTTACCCCTTTCATTTAGTGTTCTCCTCTATAGTTTCAATTATACTAGAAAAACAAATCTCGGGGGTTTCGTAATCTAGTATTGAAGGGACATTTCTCATTTATATGAATTTCTTTATTTTTAAAATGTTTCGGTGAATATAGCATTCTTCAGGATTGAAAATAAGTTAGAAGTGCAGCAGGTATCAAATATTCAATTGTCAAACCGTGAGGGAGCTTCAGCATATCTCCCATTGCCCAACATATGGATACTGACCATGGCAGACAAGGGAGTTGTTTCCAGGAATCCATTTGCCATCTGGACCACACTCCAGATGACTGGGTCCCCGGAGCTGGAATCCTGGGATACAGACGGCGGTACAGGACTCCCCGTGGGTGGAGCGGGATGACTGGCATCTGGGAGGGTCCAGGGTTCCGTGGTCCATGAGTGGGAGGGGCTTGCAGGTAGCAGCTGTCACACCTCTCAATGTATACTTCAGCATAACTTGAAAATATGTCATGTGTTCAATGCTAATATTCTATTGAAATAACTGGTAGAAAGCATGTATATAGCTTTTATATATATATACTTTTTATAATTATTTTTGTTGTTGTTGACGTGTCCAATGAAGAGCCTCAGATGTCTCCGGGCATCTCTATCACAGCAATGTTCTCTATCTTAGGTGTGTAAAGCTTCTGTTCTGGATCTATGTCAATTCTTAGGACTAAAAATGCAAGAATTTATACGGCCACGCCCGAAGGAGGTGGCTTGGGACTACCTAGGCAAGTGACGCCCCTGCGTCCCATAATTGTTAACAGCCATTGCACAAAATCTTTGTATACAGGTCATCTTCTCAACATTATTTCTATGGTGGTAGAACAGAGACTTTACTGATATTTTAAGTTATATCTCGTCACACATGTATATTTCAGGGGATCATTGCTGGTATTCTCTGTACCTTTGTTCTGGTTATCTATCAAAAGAAATTTCGGATGATTATAAATGTAAATTATAAATATTTTTAGCGCTACATTTATTTTAAAATATAGATAACTAGACGGGTGACACGGGCTTCGCCCCGGGATTGACCCGTGTGCATATCTACCCGAGTGATATATATTTAGATAAGATTTTTTTTATATAATTGTTTGTTATTAGCATTATCTATTTGTTTGCTTCAGCATAATTTAATCTAATCTTTGATAGAGGGCGCTGTTCGTGAGCTAAGTAGAATAATTTGAATATATAGTTTTAATAATTGATTTATATATATTTTTAAATAGCCTATCGTCTTCCCCGTATTTTTGACGTGACAACGTCTTAAATTAGGTTGCGGCTGGGAGTCACTTATGAAAAAGTGTAACGCCCGGTAACGTTACGATGAGTCACCGAACGAGAGTGCTGCGCGCGCAGAGCTAGAGAATTAGGCGCATTGAATCGGCGCATGCTTGTCTCTGTCTTTGTCTTTCTCGAACGTTCTTGGCGTTGGAAAAACAAGAAAGCGTCATAATACAAGTTCACACGTGTGGTTAAAGTATCGTCAGCTGTGTCTGTAGTGAAAATGTGGAGTGCTTAGATTCGTCATTTACAACAACTACAACAATAAAGGTAAATAATTGTACACTGATATTTCATTATCGTAAACTATGATTGATTGATTAATTGTTAGATTGACACAAAAGTTGAGAAACTGAGTTTATAGGTTATGTCATACTATTGATAAATGTTGATAGTGTTAAGTAAATTATTAGTTTAAAATTAAATAATTAATTAATTATTATTTTACAAATTTTAAATAGTTTCAAATTTATTTAGCAAAAATTTGAACCTTCGATCTGAATAAATGTTTTGATTTTCGAATTGATTATTTAAAATAACAAATATTAAGAAAAAGTGGCAGATATAAGAAAACCTTATTTAAACTGTGTTGAGCAAGAATTTTAACATCTAATATAAGTAAATGTTTTAATTTTCAACTTCATCATTTACAATTACAAATTTTATTTAATTTCAAATTTATTTAGCAAAAATTTGAACCTTCGATCTGAATAAGTGTTTTGATGAGTTAATTTTCATTCAATTCCTTGTTCCTATTGTGCAATTTAATTATATTCATATCAATAAATATTCTACCGTTGTCACGTAAAATCTTCGCCCGTAAAACCGACTTTACAGGCAACCATTGTTTTTTTTTTATCTATGTATGGAAATTTTGGTTTGAATTAGTGAACTACTGCGAATTTGTATACCGGACATACAAACAAACAAACATATACAAACATTGATTTATATATATATATATAGATTAATTAGATGCTATATTTCCACAGGCCTTTAACCTTTTTTTTACAACAAAAACCTTTATTAAAACACTATTGTTTTACAAGGGAATTCCCCTAAAAGGTTATATATGTACATGAGTGAGGAGGAAAAGCAATTTTTAAATAAAGGAATAAAAGGCAAAAGATATAAAGAAATAATAATACTTGGCGAGAGCCGTAGTTACCTGCTGCTTCTTCGGTTCGCCACCTAGCGAGGAATCCCCACAGGTCTTAAACTATACAATTAATAAGAATTGAAAGAGTAGGGGCAAGGCTCATCATGCCTATTTTCCTCCCTCTTTGCATTTTTATCTATTGCAGGTATATATTAATTATATATCTTTTTTTTTAAAGAGAAATGTAAGGTTATAAAATAGTGTTATAATTGTATACGATAGATGACGCTGAGAGAATTTATGAATATATTTGATGTAATGAATTGAGAATTAGGATGATGGCGAGAAGTTTGTTACCCCTGCAGAAAGCCCGCAAGCCATCCCACATGGCCACCGCCAGACAACTCCTGCTGGAACTCCCGACCAGGACATAGCCACGTTCACAGGCAAACTTGCACTCCGTGTCAAACCTGAAGTCGTCAGTGGAGCAGTTCACGGTTCCGTGGTGTGGGGCGGTGAGCGGGGAGCACTGCCTTACTGTGAGGGCAGTGTCAGGGGATTACTGTGGCGACTGTCTACCGGGTGGTCTACCTACCGACACACACGGCCTCCTGCCCCGTCCACTTGCTGTCCGCTCCACAGACGCGGATACTGCTGCCCTGGAGCTCGTAGCCCGGGTCGCAGATAGCTCCGCACGCCGCGTGGAAGATATGGTCGCAGGGGGCCACGAACTTGCCGTTTGTTGGAGCTTCCAGAGCGGGACATTTGGTCACTGAAACAGAGAAAGTAGAAAAAAACTATATACGCATTAAAACCCTTTTTATGGTAGACTTAACTGGTTAAATCATTGGGAGGGGTATCCCTGATGAGCCAGGCTCTTTTAATAATTTTCCTCATAGCAGTAGAGGCAGTAGGAAATTATTTTTTAATTTGAAAATAAAGTTAAACTAATATCAATTCTTGATCAAACTGACGCCCTTTATCTACAGTAAAACTTGTCAACAAAGATCACAAGGGATTCGTTATCACTGACCACTCTAAGCGAAGCCTCTGCAGGGGATTAATCCACATTCTAGTTAAAACGGCCGGGGTGACGATGTTGTTGTTGCCTGGAAGATAGGACCACTAAGCAAATGTCTTGAAATCACAATAACGGACGATCATCTCAAAATTTGACCATTTCAGGTAGTTTTTTGTAGCTCTTGATAGATTTTATTGAGTTTAATTGACTTGCAAACAAAAGAAAATCTCTAGAAAATCTAAAAAAATGGGTAAATCGGGTAAATCATTTTTGCCAGAGGATCACGCAATTTATATTAGTTGATATGTCATTGCATCAGAGTTTTGATAAATTCGATAAAGCCAACCCAGGATTTCGGACTACGGACGTTATCTGTACAGGACGGTGACTCGAGCTAGTGATCTACTTTCTGAAAAGCTGAGATCAGCGGAACTTGCCCGAGAGATGTTTTTGCTGGTGGTATTAGGTATTTAGACAGATATACATTGTAATTTTGCAAGGATGATAATCATGTTAAAAAAAATCAACTCCTTTAAATTTTTTGTTTGCACATTTTTAAAAAGCAAATTAACCTATTTTTTACAATTTCTTAAGATTCACCTGTTCATTTAACAATACACACATGATTTGCCAAATTAAAATATTTAAAAATACAACCATATTTAATACTATAGAATTAGTATGTCGTCTATATATCTATATGACAGCGAGAAATATATGACTATCATATAAACCAAGATACTAAACTTGTTCATATCTTTAGCTTTACTTAGAAATAGACAACAGTAAATTATACTTGGAGCTTTCATGTTTAAAATACAGCACGTCCTATGTTATTATATTGTAGCAAAGCATTTATTATTTTATTAACAGAGTATCATTTTTGATGTGCTTATATATTTGTTATTCTGTAAACTTCCCTCATTGCTTATCTTTTGTTTATCATTCATAGTTTGTTGTTGCCTTAAATGAAAATTGCTGTGTCATCCCGAAGTTTGTCTTTCCTAATTTTCCACGTGTCAATATTTATAACACACATTCGTCGAAGTTCGGTAATCGAACTGCGTACGTAACTTTAGAAATGATCCCTTGAAGTAAGGTCATTCAGCAATATTTATAACAACTTACTATCGCACGCAGTTCCATTCCACGTGAATCCTTTAGAGCAGGTGCAGTTCTGGATCGAAAAAGATCCAACGGGACTTGTATGGTGGGGATCGGGGCATGGATGGCAGAAGGTTTCGTTCTGTGGTCTATATTTGCCCGCTGGACAAGCTGTAAGCAATAACAACACTTATCAGCCCTTATCTAAGCAAATACTTCAACACCCTCTCCTCTCAAATCCATTTTAAAAGTACGAGCTCTTTAAGCCGGACAAACCTCTCGAATACATCTTCAAGGGGATTCCTATTGAATTAAAATACATGTCATAGATGAAAATGGTAATGCTAAGGGCTTTCGAGATGTTATGCGGAATGATGCCAAAGACTTCAAAAAAAGTAATGAAGATGTCTGGAAAATAATGGAGAAGAGATATGACCTATTGGAGACGATTGAGAGGATGAGGAGAACTAGCATGTTAGACAGCTTGCCCGACACTCTGAGAGGATAAATGTATTACTGGAGGGATGTATGGAAGGAATACCAGAAAATGTAAAAGGCCTTGAATGGAATTCAAGAACAATTTTGGGAGAAGACCCTAAATTACCATCAAAAGAATACTCATAGAAAGGAAGTTCTGAGAGAGGACAAAAATACTTCTAGCCACCAACCTACGGGTTGAAGAGAAATAGATAATTTTATCACATAATCGGTATAATAAAGTAGACAGTTTAATTGGAATTTGAAAAAGAGTTAAACAGAGCGTGTCAAATTAAGATCGTTACAATGTATATCCCATATAGCACTCCTTCTTCAGCCCGTGCTACAAACTCATGTGTTAAATTGGTGGAGCAAACTTTCCCTTTACATTCCTTCTTTTCTTTTCCTCCATTGTATAAGGACCTGGTAAACCTTTGTTCACATTACTCATACATACACACATGTTACGTTTATTAATGTATTTAAAGAATTTAAAATTACTATATTAAGCTTAATTTGATCATATAAATGAAATATGGTTTTTACGATCATATATAGGTTTGAATATACCTCTGAACTGATAGTTTGATATATTCTTTTGAAGGTGAAGATGTTCTTTGAGCAAAGATTTATTTAAGCAAAATAACGATATGGTATCCTACAGACTTATATCGTCTCTGCAAGAATACTTTCTGTAGTTATGAAGGAAGAGAGTCTGTCTTAAGCAGTGACTTAATGGACAGAAACAGAATGGATGTACAGCACATGTTATCTCTCAACACAGCTACATGTACTAGATAACTACTGGAGACTTCTTGTATTGAGGACTTCTGTTTAAAACAGGGTCTACTGTATACGTATATTTTGGCCTCCCCTACCACGCCTTGAAATGTTTATCCTCAGGACAACGACGAAGAAGAAAGGCCAAGATCAAACTAGATTGAAGACATCAAGACCAACTCATCTCTAAAACAACTAAAGGCAAAATATCACCTAAGACAACAACATTTAGTGAGATAGAAACATTTAATTTGAACAGATATACTAAATGTAAGACTATGGGGGGTTGACATTGGGATATTTAAACTTACGTTCGCATTGTCCGTGTAGCCCAACACCGTGGTATCCAGGCGGACACTGGCACACGAAATGTCCTGTATGGGTGCCACACGCGCACGTAGCTGATATATCGCAGCAGTTACCGTCCTCCGGGCAGAGTATAACACACGCGTCTGGGTTCTGGGCTTCAAACATTCCAGTCTGGAGATCTACGAGCAACAGAATTGTCAGACTTCACTCGCAGCTTAAAGGGATTTCCTCACCTTCATGCAAGGCCCTTCGTGCTAGGGCTTCGAACTCCTCGAAGGAGTCCACGATGAAGGAATGCTCTGCTCTCGGCTCAGCTGCCATGTCCCACAGTTCCCGGATATTCCCGTGGCGTATCCCAAAGGTGAAGACCTCCACTCCGGCCTCCCGTAGGTCCCTGGCTGCTGGGCGTGGGTCTCCTCCGTTGGAATAGCCGTCCGTCACCAGGAAAACTGCCTGATCCGCTTCAGGCCGAGCATTCCGGAGAATATTCTAAATAACAAAGTAGTCTGCGCTGTTTCAAATATTTGAATAATTTTGAAGTTCAAATGTATTATTTGATTAAAGTGAAAACTAAGGGTTATATAACCTTATTTTAAAAAAGGTTAGTCATACGTGAGTACTAGCTAGCAGTCCAGCGAGTCTTGCTAACATCCTGAAGTACTCGGTCTTGAGGCAATTAAAACCTACCTAAGTATTCAACACGTAATTAGAGTATTCAACCCAGAACAAGGTAAGACCTACCTCAGTATCCAACCCGGAACAAAGTAAGACCTACCTCAGTATCCAACTCGGAACAATGTAAAACCTACCTCAGTATCCAACCCGGAACAAGGTAAGACCTACCTCAGTATCCAACCCGGAACAAGGTAAGACCTACCTCAGTATCCAACCCGGAACAAAGTAAGACCTACCTCAGTATCCAACCCGGAACAAGGTAAGACAAGGAAGACCTACCCGTGTCTCCAACAGAACAGGAGACAAGAAAGACCTACCTGAGCCTCCAACATGGCACCTAAGGTGTAGGTTCCTCCTCCAGAGTATCCAATGCCGGGGAGCTGATGCTCCAATAGTTCGCACTTGTTGGAAGGCTCCGAGAGATGATCCACATGGGTGACAACACGTCCCTTGGAGCTGAATGTCACCACGCCGACTCGCGTAGCGTTCCGCGAGACTGTGAAGTCCGCTAGGAGTTTCCTGACAAACCTCAGTTCGTCGGCAAAGTTGTCTGCGCCGACACTGGAAGAGCTGTCCACAAGGAACACCAGTTCCGCCGTTGATGCACGCCTCAGTCGCGCTACGTGCACCTTCAGCAGGGCCCCCAACTCCTCCACGCGGCTGTGAGACCCCGTGGAGGGCCCGGGGGGCAAGGGACCCTCTTCTTCGGCCCCCACAGCTACCAGCAAGATGGCTAGTACCCCCCATCCGACCGTCATCGTCTGAAACAGCCTTCAGTTAATCAACTCATCATTGACCTATTTGAGTCATCATCTTCTCACCACCTTAAGGTCAACGCTCGACTTCATTAAATTGTTGATCAATTTGTTTGTCCTCTACATCAGGTCCAATAAGTGAACTGCAGGTCTCTCACGACTTCAAGCTTTTGTTGGAGAGAGATATTTTCTAATGTTCTTCTCTAGGATGCACAAATCACATACACTATCTAGACTTCATATTCATGTATCAGTGATTTGAGAATTATAATTTATTTTAAATTACCCTAAAAAAAATTCTCTATATATCTGGTGGTTTAAATAGAATAAATTTCTTGATTTTTCATGAAGCCCCTTGAACGAAATATTTGGTCGTTGAGTTACGGCCTACATCACGTGACGAGGGTCTACAGCCCGAAACGCATTCGTGGTGGGCTTTTCTTGATTTATCAAGAAACTGGGTTGGCCAAAATTAAATCAACCTTTAGTTTATTTTTGTTCCATTAGATGTGTTTCCATCAAAATGCTCGCGTGAGTGGTCAGAATACGCCTTTTTTTTTTTGTTTTTAAAATACTCTGTAAAGTCCACCGCAAGATGTCGCGGCTTTCCCAATATAAATCCATTGTTGTTTCCCGTTGGCCTTTTTTTTTTTTTACCCGGCGATGATCCCCTGGCCACCCATCCCCAGGCCCCTCCAACAATGGAATGTATATAACGCTCTGTATATATTCCACTTTATGCGTCCATTGGGGCTCAAAATCATCCATTTTGGTTAGCAGCCCAGTAAATAAAGATAATTCCATTTCCCGTTGGTCGGCTCAAATTTTTTTGTACATATGTAAATATGTAATCTTTTATTTTCCTCTTCAAGTCTCAAGTAAGGTAATAATTCTAATTCCAAAATCAGCAAAAAATATTTTTAGTAATATATAAATGCATATAAAAGTCAAATTCTATCGGTATATGCCGGACGGAAACATTCTGATATATAGAATGTTTATAAATATTCTAATGATTATATATCTATATATATAAAATTGAATGTCTGTGTGTGTGTGTGTCCTCTATGGATTCAAAAACCATACATCCAATCGCCGTGAAATTTTGGGATATTATTAGGTGTATCTCCGGAAAGGTTTACGAAAAATAATTTCTTGAATATCTTTAATATCCTTAGAGTTATTTGCAGATTTGTAGCTTTAACTCGCAAGCAACGCCATCTTGCCACGGAGATCTGCCCCCCCCCCCCCCCCTCACCGTCCGGCCGCCGGCCAGTTGGTTGGACATTCCAAGTTCCCACCGACCAATCAGAGGGATCAAGAGCCTTCTCCCCCCCCCCCCCCCCCCCCGTCCGGCCGCCGGCCAATCAGAGTGATCAAGAGGTCCTGGCGCGCGGGGGGCGGGTGACCTCCGGGAACTACGTCCATCTTCCATAAACGACCATGATTTTATTCAACTTATCGAGTATTTTTCAAGGGACCGGGAAAATATGTTCACTAGATAAAACGATGATTTTGTAATGTATAAAATTATGAAAAACAAAATTCAGGATGACACGGCTCACAGGGACCGAGAAACAATGTTCACTTTATCGAGAGATTCAAATTTACGAGTTTAAAATTATCAAAATATATATATTTTTTAATAGGTTTATAGAAAATTGTTTTACCAAATGTTCGTTAGACAAACCTTTACTCGTGTAAAACCTCGGGCGAAGCCGGGTACGTCCGCTAGTATATATATATAGTTGAACTTAAAAAATTGGTGGATCAAGCATTCCCTCTGTTAAATACTAGGCGAAGCCGGGGACCCTACACAACTCTATATAAAAAGAACAATTGATCCGAAATAGGCTTTTTATTCTTAATAAATTTCTAATTTATCAATCTATATATTTCATATGTTTTAAACCTAAAGGAGGTGGAAAATTCGGTGCATAAAAACATCTACAGCTTTTAATAAATGCATTCAAATGCATGATGGCCAAAAAAAAACCTCTATATAAAGTCAATAAAAACAAAATATACATTAACTAGATAATTTGGCCACATATGTGAGACGGATCACTTCAAGAATAATTAAACTTTTAAATTTAATTTACCAATATATATTTGTTTTGAAAACATATTTTGCGGAAGAGCTTTGCCTGATGCAATACCTTGAAATTATATGTATGTACCGCTACAGACCTATAAGCTTATGTCCATAGTTCACTAAACACCCCTAAGCTGCCTTCCATAGAAAATACAGGGTATACCCCAAACCAATCCAATACAATAGTAGAGCGGTCTAGAGATTAATTTGGCGAAACCGCTGAGAGGGTTCATTACTGATGAGCCAAGCCCTCTCATTCAATAACTCATATCATTGCAGTAAGGTCTGTAGAGATAATATTTGATTATATTTAAAAGAAGCGCATTGCCAGTAAATTTATTTGTGTAAACTTTTAACGATAGATGACAATTAAATTTAATAAACTTATAAATGTCTCGATATAACTATAATAGAATCGAACCATTCCTACACCACTAACATTACAGAATAAGGAGATAAAAAGCGCGTCAGATATCTATAATACAAAGATGTTTTTTAAAAAGCGAATATCAAAATAATTGATAAATGCAACTCTGAAATAAATTGTTTTCTAAAAATTACAGCTAGAATGAAAAACATAAAAATATTTCCCATATTAAGAGACAATTTGAAATTGAAAATAATTTATTGATATGTTGTCAATAAAATGACAAAGTGCACGCAGTCTTCACTAATTAATAAATGATAATTATCATTATATAATGATTTAAAATATGATATGATGAAAGAGAACTTCCTAAAACTGAATCTTATATTTAATATAGAGTTTCGTTTCTCATTGCCTCTGAGCTAAACAAAAACTGCATATTAATTGACTAATAACTAGCCAGGCAGATTTTTGGTAGTAACTTTTTTTTCTAACGTCAAATTCTGAAAGTGTATTTTGGGAAATGGCTAAAACTGATTTAATATTGTTCAAAAGCTTTAAAATATTTTACACCTTTTTTAGCTATTTATACTTTTTAAAACAAATTTGTTAATTCCTATTTTTTATTAAATGTAAAAATTTGGGTTAAAATAGCTTCCGAGTAAAAATCGTTTTATATATATATATATAATAAAAATGGCATATCCTGACCAGGAGCACATGTGCTTTACAGAAGGCAGAACGCCATCTGGTGGAACAGAAATCAACTAAACATTGATTTAACCTGTTCCCTGATATTTGGCCAACCCAATTTCTTGATAAATCAAGAAAAGCCATCCACGAACGCGTTTCGCGCTTTTTGGCGCTCGTCAGCGTGGAATAGGCTGAACCATTGAGACCAAAAAAGATTTTTTGATCCCAATGGCTTCCTGAAAAACCAAGAAATGGGTATTTAAGGCCAAACTTGCGTAAATACGCTTAGCACATTAAAAAACGAAATAAAAAAATAAAAGATAAAAAGATCAGGTGTTGAAATCAATAATAAAAATGGCATATCCTGACCAGGAGCACATGTGCTTTACAGAAGGCAGAACGCCATCTGGTGGAACAGAAATCAACTAAACATTGATTTAACCTGTTCCCTGATATTTGGCCAACCCAATTTCTTGATAAATCAAGAAAAGCCATCCACGAACGCGTTTCGCGCTTTTTGGCGCTCGTCAGCGTGGAATAGGCTGAACCATTGAGACCAAAAAAGATTTTTTGATCCCAATGGCTTCCTGAAAAACCAAGAAATGGGTATTTAAGGCCAAACTTGCGTAAATACGCTTAGCACATTAAAAAACGAAATAAAAAAATAAAAGATAAAAAGATCAGGTGTTGAAATCAATAATAAAAATGGCATATCCTGACCAGGAGCACATGTGCTTTACAGAAGGCAGAACGCCATCTGGTGGAACAGAAATCAACTAAACATTGATTTAACCTGTTCCCTGATATTTGGCCAACCCAATTTCTTGATAAATCAAGAAAAGCCATCCACGAACGCGTTTCGCGCTTTTTGGCGCTCGTCAGCGTGGAATAGGCTGAACCATTGAGACCAAAAAAGATTTTTTGATCCCAATGGCTTCCTGAAAAACCAAGAAATGGGTATTTAAGGCCAAACTTGCGTAAATACGCTTAGCACATTAAAATCTTTTTTGGTCTCAATGGTTCAGCCTATTCCACGCTGACGAGCGCCAAAAAGCGCGAAACGCATTCGTGGATGGCTTTTCTTGATTTATCAAGAAATTGGGTTGGCCAAATATCAGGGAACAGGTTAAATCAATGTTTAGTTGATTTCTGTTCCACCAGATGGCGTTCTGCCTTCTGTAAAGCACATGTGCTCCTGGTCAGGATATGCCATTTTTATTATTGATTTCAACACCTGATCTTTTTATCTTTTATTTTTTTATTTCGTTTTTTAATGTGCTAAGCGTATTTACGCAAGTTTGGCCTTAAATACCCATTTCTTGGTTTTTCAGGAAGCCATTGGGATCAAAAAATCTTTTTTGGTCTCAATGGTTCAGCCTATTCCACGCTGACGAGCGCCAAAAAGCGCGAAACGCGTTCGTGGATGGCTTTTCTTGATTTATCAAGAAATTGGGTTGGCCAAATATCAGGGAACAGGTTAAATCAATGTTTAGTTGATTTCTGTTCCACCAGATGGCGTTCTGCCTTCTGTAAAGCACATGTGCTCCTGGTCAGGATATGCCATTTTTATTATTGATTTCAACACCTGATCTTTTTATCTTTTATTTTTTTATTTCGTTTTTTAATATATATATATATATATGAATAACATATTAATAGAGAATTAACAATTTCAAGAATCAGAACAGGACATTTTAAAGGAATGAGGATAAACCCAGACATGACTAGATCCTACCGGAACTGTAATAACTTTTACAACACCCAACTCACTCCGGACCATATATACCCGGCCATTCTTGCAGCCCTCTATATGGCAGACACCAATCCAGAAGAGGACATCCATACGAACGAACAAGACACCTCAGTAGGCCGGTATTGTGATCAGGGTGCATGGACCGATCTGATCTGCTTCATGGACAAGACACCACCATGAATAACATGTACAATGTTAGTTTTAGATCAATTAATATAAATTTTGGGAATTAGGAAAAGTGTTTATTTATGAGACCATCTTTACATGACAAATTCAGGCTTCTTTCTTTTTTACCAGCGAACGTGTAAAACATAGGTTTGCGAGCCAATATGTGTTAAATTTTGTCGTGAGAGAATATGGCATTGGAAGGGATCCCGTATATGCAACTAAGTATATTGCTTCTCTGACTTTTGGTTTGGTATCACAAAGAAGTGTTTATTATTGTGATTTTTGGTAACAATACTGCCATAGTTTGACACCTAAGTTTAAACTATAACATTTTATGCTATTTAAAATACACTCATGGACAAAAGGAAGTTTAACCTTTTAGCATGAATATCGGGTTTCAGACAATACACTCATGGACAAAACTTAAGGAAGTTTAACCTTTTAGCATGAATATCGGGTTTCAGACAATACACTCATGGACAAAACTTAAGGAAGTTTAACCTTTTAGCATGTATATTGGGATTAAGACAATATTTCTGAAAGATATTACAGTGACCTTTATTGAAGACACATGATATAACCAAGTGTGAACATAATTGTCTCTGTATCCAAAAATAAAATGACGACCTGGGACATCACCGACCGTTATTGTCGGAAACAGTCTTCAGTTTTGTTCGTGAGTGTATAATATTTAATAGCCGATATTAAATGTAAACATGAAAAAAAAAAGATATTTATTATAAAATGTTGTAAGATCATATTGCCACTTGGAAAATTAGAGAAGACCAACTTCGGGATGGGACAACAATTTATTTCAGGCAAGAACAAACTATGAGTGATAAACAAAAGAGGAAAATTTACAGAGTAGCAAAATATAAACATTAAAAAATGACCACTCTGTTAATAAAAATAATAAAATTAATAAATACTTGGTTACAATATAAAGAAGAAGGTATTGAAACTGTGTCGGTAGTATCTCCACATTCTACTGTGTGAGATTTAGGATTGAGGGAAAATATAATAAGAGTAATAAACAAAAAAAAAACATCTTTTGAAGATGGGTTTGTTATTTTATATTCATCAAAGGCATTCAGGTATCACAAACTCAGGTACTCAGGAATCATATGATCCTGTAGAAGGATTTGTGATACCCAAAAGCTTGAAATGAATTTAAAATAAAACAAGAAATACATCGAAAGAAGTTGTTTATTATTTATATGTATAACGCAGAGAGGATTTTCCGAATAATAAAAATAAGACTTATGATGCAGGTTATGTACAAAATCTATGTGATACTTTCACCAAAGGGAAATATGATGTATTAGTGCGCCATATGAGAATTTGAAATTATTTTATACGGGTATGATTATTTTTAAATTTTAAACAAATATATCTACTGCCCTTACTACATTGAAAAATTAATGGGAGGGTTCATCAGGTCCATATTAAGACTATGGGGGTAACATGTCGGTCTTCTCGGCAGTTAGTGATAGCGAGGATCCAGTATGTTATTCCTATGACCGTCCTATCGATTCTATACTCTGCTAACAGTCCTGGGATCTCGACAGACGCGAGCAGCAATACTGTGGTACGATAAACCGCAATCTTGGTAGGCTACAATTCTAGCTCTATCAAACTCTGAAATGTGTTGGTGAGCATTTATCCTTTTTACACGAGGCATAACGGAATCTTCAACGACGAAGCAACGTTTCAAATGTAATTTCTGTACGAGAGAAACACAGCTGTACAATCTCTTCCTTTCAACACATTTTAGGTGTCGCTACCGGCGCTTATTTTGTATAAATGAGTTGAAAATTTAATCATTTGCATATCACAGCATCTTCTTCCTAGCGCAGGGGTCTTTGATACAAAAAGTAAACGATGTTTCTTTTACTAACGAGAATATGAAATATTCAAGCATAGGAGCTCTTCCTCGGACGTTAAGTAACGCGCTTACAATAAGTAAAAATGGTGTTACATCGATAATTCACCGGTATCAATTTTACAGAAGATACCTTCGGCATCAGAAGATGCGCAACACCGTGTGTAACCTATCAACAGTCGTAACAGTTCAGCAGACTCGGTGATAGAGCCATAATAAAATATTTGGTTGATTCGGAACTTCCACCATGGCTTCAGGCTATGGTACTCATCAACCTAGGATCACTTCCTAATTGATCAAATATATAGCATTGGTGTATTTCAGTTCAAAAAACGTTATTGAGCAGGGCTAAAGAAGATCATCATAGCTAACTGTTAAAATGGTAGTAGTCCCTCCGCCTCTAATACCTGCCCCGACGACCCAGGAGTTGCAGGAAATGGAACGTGTGAACGTGTGTATATAACCGAGGGACGACCATTAATGATGTCGCGTGGGCGGTCCTGTACTGTCCATCTTAGGGAGAGTTTCCTAGCGGATACCTTACCTAAACACAAGATTATTCTTGTCAAGTTTCTAAACACAGTCATCGAGCATGCTGGGGACACGGATTCCATAACTCGCAAGTCTGAACTCAAGACGATTCTAAGCTCCTGATAGGATCCAGACGTACCTTCGGAGAAGGCCTCGTCTGGTGTATATATTTTTCTCTACTATTTTAAACTCTGTAAACTCTCTCTTGGCCATTGACTAGATGTCAATAAACCATTTTCAATTGTCAACTGTTAAAATGGTTGGGATAACTTATTGACTAAGCTATATAAGATTTTGGTAACCAATCTTAAGCGAAAAAAAGCTACTCTCCGGTCAAAATTAAACCATTGAAGATCAGTTTGCGTAGTAGTACTCACCGGATATAGAAAGTTTCACAGTAACTCGAATTTATCCTGCTAGTAGAGCACACCCAAGTAGTACAGTCCATCCAGACTTCTATCTCGGCGCCGCTGTTTACAGTACTTTATCTCGGCTGTCGCCTGGACTGTCAGCAGCTACGTCATGGTGTACCAGCTAATGAGAACGGTACACTTAACCCTACACACTTCTATTATACTACACTTTAAACACCAATGGTACACATACGCTAGTGGCAGTAACGATGGAACACAACGAAAAACCAAAGTACATTTATAAAAGTAAAATAAAATTGACGAATTCTGGAAGGTGCTTTTTATTATCAAAATCGGCTAGCTTTATCCAAGCATAAGCTCTTTATCAGCTAATCGATTTAAAAATATAAAGAAGCATCTTGAAACTCGTCCTTTTATTTTACTACCATTGAGTATTATGTGCAAGTATCTTTAGATTATAGGAATAAGTACAATAATAGGTATTCTAGAATGAAACTATGCATATAGGAAATTATTTAGGTATAGTCGAAGAGGCTCCCTTTAAAGATAAAGACCTTATCCTCTAGATCAGGGGTCGGTAAACTTTTGAGTCGGAGGAGTCAAAAATTACAATTTACAAAATTTCAAAGTTTTTAAAGAGCCACAAAACTTTTTCTTGCCAACAATAAATAGTACTCTCTTAAATAATATTTGCGTATAGACCTACAAGGTGTGTCCAATAAATAATGAGACTGGTCAAAATAAAGAAAAAATAGAATGATAAAAAAAGAATTATAAGTATTTTTCAAAATGTCCCCTCCCGCATCTATACATAATTTGCATCTCTTCTCCCATGATTTAAAACATTTAGAAAAGTCATCTTTCGGATGTTCTTTAAGACCTTTTTCGAATCCGTTATGATGGACTCTCTAGTGTCAAATCTCCTTCCTTTTAGAGCCATTTTGAGTTTTAGAAAGAGAAAAAAATCATTTGGAGCTAGGTCTGGGGAATAGGGAGGTTGTGTTGAAGTATTTGGATGCCGTGTTTAGCCAAATAAGTCAGTACAGATGTAGCGGTGTGTGGTGGTGCATTATCATGATGGATAATCCAATTTTTGGAACTCCACATTTCACTTCTTTTCAGACGAATTGATTCACGTATACGTCTCATAATGTTTAAATAAGACTCCTTATTGATTGTTTGACCTTCCTCTAGATATTCATAATGCACAATTCCCTTTATGTCAAAGAACGTGACCAATAAGACTTTGTTTTTTGACTTGCAAAGTCGGGATTTCTTCGTTCATGGTTCATCTTTTCCTTTCCACTCCATGGATTGGCATTTTGTTTCCGGGTCATACCTGTAAACCCATGTCTCGTCTCCAGTTATTACTTTTTCCTTCCAATTAGGGTTTTCTTCCACCATTCAAGCATTTTTTGGCAACTTCAACGCGATTCTCCTTTTGTTGGATTGTGAGCATTTTACGGACAAATTTTGAAGGTGTCTTCTTTAACTGCAAGTCTTCTTTAATTATCGATCCAACTAATGATTTTGATATCCCTGTTTCTTCCTCAATGTCCCGTAACCCTATTCGTGGATTTTCTTTTATCAAATTTTAAATTTGCTCACCTTTTCAGGGTTCATGTGCAGAATTGGACGTCCAACACGCTTCTCATCTTTCACCGATTCCATTCCATTTTTAAATCGTGAAAACCATCTGAATGTGGTGGGCTTATTTACATTTTCATTTCCAAATGCCAATTTCAACAAATCTAAAGTTTCTGAAGCCGATTTCCCAATTTTGTAGCAAAATTTAATACAAATTCGTTTTTCGAATTTTGTATCCATTACAAATTAGAAGTTGTTATGCAAGGTGTTCTTTTTACAAACTTACAATTTATAGACTGCGCGCGCAATCACGTGATGTGATATACCGCAGTGTAGCTGAAGCTTTCTATTTTTTTAATAGACTTTTTAAAAAATATATCATTTCATTTTTTCTTTGTTTTTGACCAGTCTCATTATTTATTGGACACACCTTGTATATAAAGAGCTTCACATCCAAAGAGCCGCAGTTTGCCGACCTCTGATCTAGACAATCATAGCTCCGTTAACTATACTATGAAATATGTAACCGAACTTCAACGTCAGAATAGCTATCACAATTAAATTTAATGTCCTGAATAATGTCCTCTCTTTCTAAATCTGACCATTGACCACTATATTTGCTTCTTGAAGTTACGATTTAGTTTGTAAATTGTCCTGGATACGTATGTGGACCCATTTTAAAACCATTATTGGTTTTTTGTATATATATATATTAAATTATCTAATTGTTTAGCTATACACAAGGTCGTGGAAACTGGATGCATGGATTAAATTATTTATAATCTTGGTAGGATTGGCATATAGAGAGATCCTGTCCCATACATTCCAAAAGGTGGTTTGGTGAGGCTTCTTTGGTCCTGCATATAGTGCATTGTAGGAAGGTCTTGACACCATTATGGAAAAGGAGCGGTCTTGTATGGTCAAATTTTGAGCCTGAAAATACAGGTTGCTTTCTGTCAGTTCATCCCACATTCCAGGATAGCTTCAGGCTTTTGGTTTAGATACCAATGATGGAATGTTGACTACTGTATTTTTGCCTGGATGTTTCTCTTTTTGTAGACATTTGTAGAGGGGGAAAGTCTGACTGTCACCTCCTATTGTTTTTTTTTTTTTTTTGCTTATCCCTAGTACACGTGGTACAGGCCATGATAATCATGGTGGGTAGTTAGCGACTGTTTTTACTGTAAGCGCACCACATGTCTACACATGTGAAAAGCAGTTCGACTTTGCACTTACAAAATGTGCCAGAGCCCCGTTTGGTTACTTGCACTCGCTGGTGGGGTTGGACTTTTGCAAAAATCGGGGGCCATTGGAGCATTTTTTTTTATATCAGAAAAAAAGTGTCCAATGCGGGACTCGAACCCGTGTCGTAGTGGTCGAAAACCAAACGGTTTAATCAGCCTTCCACCGACCCCCTAGGCTTTTGGTTTAGATGCCAATGATGGAATGTTGACTACTGTATTTTTGCCTGGATGTTTCTCTTTTTGTAGACATTTGTAGAGGGGAAAAGTCTGACTGTCACTTATTATTGGTGCAGATGGATAGCCAACCAACGACAGAATATTTTTTTATCCACCATGGGGGAAGACATATAGACCCATCATCATTCTTATCAATATAAAAGGCACATTCTTCTATAATTTCAGAAAATATATGCTTTATTTTTCACGAATACGCATTTTTAAAACTAACTCAAGAAGTTTAATCATTTGAGTAACGTGTCGATTTCGAACTTTGTCTTATAAACAAATAAGTACGAGCTAGAGCAAAAAGCCATCTTGATCACTTTTTAATTGTAGGCTTTTGAAATAAATCCTCTTTATCGAGTTAATGCATCAAAGGAATATTTATAAAAAGATTTGTAATTTAATTCTGAATAGATTTATAAAGGATGTATTCACACATATATACTACAATAATAATTCATTAATTAATTAAAGTATGAAATAGAGATAAGAAGGAGAAAATTAGTCGAGTTAACAGTATGGCACTTCCTGGGGTCTTTGCTGAAACTCCTCCAAAGACATTGACCATTTAATTTGCGTTTTAATTCACGAATATAGAATTCATTTTATAAATTCTATATTACTGTGAAAAATATATAATTTATGTGTACATTTTTCAAGTAATTCAAAATAAAAACTACTTGATGGGTAAATAATTATCTTTCCTATTTTTACGACTGCACCTTCAATTCTCTATCTTTTTCAACAACAAAAAACAAAATATTCATAATATATATATATATATTAAAAATAAAGAAGGCATCTCCTGACCACGAGCATATGTGCTTTTTAGATGAAAGAATCTAAAAATCACATGTGCTCGTGGTCAGGAGATGCCTTCTTTTTTTTTTTTTTAATATCAACACCTGACCCACTTATCTTTTATTTTTTCTATTATTTTTTTCATATATATATATATATCACTTTCAACGGTTTAGAGGATTGATATTGAACAAGAGCACAACTTACTAGACACCGTTGTCAAATAGATAAAAGTTTATTCTTCGACATTTTTTTACCAGACAACTGACCCGGCGCTTTGTCCATGTTCTTCTCAAGCCAATCTTTGTCGAACCTATGTTATTTTATAATAAAAGTTTGTTATTAGCAATAGTAGTAGTGAAGACACACATTTAATATATTAGTATCGCATACTTATCTTCTTTGCACCCCGAATATACAAATTAATCTGAAAACGGATTAATTAGTACAATATGGGGATTGAAACTTTGGCTGATAGCTTTTAGAATTGAAATTCTTAGTCGTTTCAAAGATCCATCTGAATAGGTCGGTTATTCCGGAGATGTGGGCGGAACAAAGAGAATATGCAAATTAGCCTGTTTACTGAGACTATTGGGTTTATTATAGACAAGAAATCCCTAAATACTTTCGTCCAAAATTTTATAATACTCAATTTGTTACAAACCACGGAAATTTCAAAAGTTTTTTTTTTAAATAGAATTAAGGCAGTGGAGGATTCAAGTTGCTTTTGTGGTATTGCGGAACAAACCTCAAAACGTCTACTGATCGATTGCCCAGCATTTCAAGATTATAGAATGAAGAAAGAACTAGTTGTTTGTGAACTTAACGATTTGATTTCCGATAAAAAATCATATTTAAAATTCAATTCATTTCGTAAATACATTCTAAACTTTCTACAAAATCTGGATCTCTAATGTTTTCATGCGTTGAATAATGTAAATAACTTATGTGAATAAACTTTTCTCCTTGTTTGGCGCAAGTATCCCTTACGGGATATAGCGCTTTGGAAATAAAATAATTGGTAATATTTTATTGACATTCTTAGCCAATTATAGAGTTGAAGCTATGTCAGTGAATACACAGACACAAAGTCTTTATTAAAACACCATTCTAATACAGATTCTCCTCTCTGATTGCCGGCTTGCAACGATATCCTCAAGATGATCAATCACCATCATGTAGTGGAGTAGATAAATCCAAGTTATTTTTCCTACTTACTGATTTGTAAAAGTTATATAGGGAACAGAACAATCATTCGACTTAATATGGCGCTGGTTAAAATACTTTGTACTGAGGTAAGTTGTGGCTGTCGTTTTTGCTTTTGAGAAGAACATCTCTCTTTCTTGGCTAATATACTGAGACTCAAAGATGTAATGAGATATTTTAATATTTATTTTTTCTTTGCAAAGATGGCATATTGTATCTCCTCACTGAAGATTTTGGTATAGTTTTTCATATAAAAAAACGAATGGAGCATCATCTGTTGTGCAATATAGCATTTTACTGGAAATAGAGGGTCGCTAAGTAAATAGCTTTCAGTCAAAAAGGAACTAGGTAAGTGTACTTAATGTCAGTGAATAGATATGACCTGAATCTATATCGGAGTTACACCGGATAGATTTAATGTTGATGAAACGTTATCGGACAAATTTGCATAGTCCCTACTTAAAACTACGGCAGTTAATCCTTCTAACCAACTCTATACCATTTTAATGTTTCATATAGACAGGTACAAAAATAGTCGACATGTGCGCTAAACAAACGAAATATGCAAATCAGTTCTTTATTGTACTAATTTATTGTACTAACCGTTGGTTTTCGACCTATACGACCCGGGTTCGATTCCCGCATTGAAACTTTTTTTTATGTTTAAAAAAAATGCTCCAATGGCCCCCGATTCTCGCAAAAGTCCAACCCTACCAACGAGTGCAAGTAACCAAACGGGGCTCTGGCACATTTGTAAGTGCAAAGTCGAACTGCTTTTCACGTGTGTAGACATGTGGTGCACTTACAGTAAAAGTAGTCGCCTACTTCTACCCACCATGATTATCATGGCCTGTACCACGAGTACTAGGGATAAGCAAAAAAAAAAAAACTAATTTGCATATTTTGGAGTTGAAACTGATAGTACTCCTTCTTTCAGACCTAACTCTGCACGGAAAATTTTTTTTTTATTTCTATGGATTATGAGCATACCAATTTTCTCAAGTAGTTAGTAAGGAGAGAGCTGTGCTAACACCGATCCTAAACAGGACGGAGTCACCCTTCCAAGATATTTACAACCAACGCTATCAGTGGCGGTGTTGAGATGGCTTCTAGGAGGTCTGATAAGCATTTCCAACTGCTCAGAACTAATGACGTAACAATAAACTAATTCCTGATATACGATGTTTGTCTGCGTGGTTTCAACTAGGGACATGTTGGTCATAGATTTTTGGGAGCAATTGTTTGTAGAACCTAGAAAAAGACCGAAATTCAAAATGCCAGATTCTAGCTCAAACCGCCTTAAATTTATTAAGATTAATTACGTTTTTAACATCAATATTCTACTGATAATATAGCGAGAACGGCAAATTGAATTTTTGATTAAAAAATCGTTGATCTTCTAATTACGATCATATTCCAGTCTTGAATACGAAAACGGCAGCTTTTTAAAAAGTGATATTCTCTTAATGTTTTAATTTAGTTTTCTGACTCTCTAGCTAACCTCCAACATCTATTTGTTAAAGGACGATCGTTCTTATTCCTTTACAACTGACGACACCAACGTATTATTTCAGGTCTATATATGATTTACTTTTTAGCCAGAGAGCTATGGCTTGATATATTATCATTTTGAATCCCTAACTGAAAGTTTGTGTGTCCATCGTATTACCTCCACTGAAACAGCGCGAATATGGACAGAAGCTCGAATTGTTCAGATTTCATTTTTTTATGAAACGCGCCTCGTGAGGTGGGAAGTGTTGGAATACCACCCGCTTACGAAGGACTAGAGCTAGTTGATATTTGGGGAATAAAACTTCATGCTTTCTTTCGATTCTGGAACCAGTTAAAGGTGCTTCGGCTTTCAAAATGGCAGTAACCGATACAAAGCGTCATCTTGTATTCTCACATATCCCCTGGTTCTGAAATCTGAAGTGAGTCCAAACACTGATATCAGGATTTTATTAATGAATCTTTTTTTTTTTTTTTTGACAATTCGTTTGATGAAAAAAAAAAACAATCATATTTTTAGAAATTCAGCCAATGGACGATACTTTTTAATCCGGGACTAAGCTTGGGGGAGTGCAAATACATTGGCATTATCACTCTTATTGGCGTGTGTAGGTGTTGAACAGCACGACTGATGTTCCTTAGATAGCATACGCGGACTTGTGGCGGCCTCAACAGAATGGTGCAATGTTTCCCAGTCTTCCTTATTGAGGTTCATTATAGAAGCTAGTGCTTTCTTGATTGAATTCTCAGCATCATCTCTTTTTGTCTTGTATCATTTCTCTACCTTCCACAGCACACAAGCAGCTCCTATTTTAAGATTGATTTCAAGTAGATTGGGTCGTAAAATTGCCCGCGAAGTACAAATTCTTCTTCTTTCATATCAGTAAAAAAGGTAACTTTGTTCGCAAAATTTCGCTCAAATCATGAAACAATATTAATTTCATGCTAAAACAATATATATATATATATGTCACAATTTCTAAACATTATCTTATATATCACCTATCTCTAACCTGCAAAACATTCAAACTCAACGACTTTTTTTCCTGTTTGTAAATAATTTAAACGTGTCTCTATATACCTTATAAAAAAACCTTCCATATTTCCAATGTATTGTAAATAATTTAACCTTTTCAATCTGTAACAAAATGAGTGAACAAAATTTAAAATAAAATTCAGCCTTCTGACAAAGAATGGAAGTAAGTCGGTTAAATAACCTGGGTGGGATAAACAGAGGGAGTTCACAGTTAAAATGAGATGTTTCTTCCCCATCTCCAAACGTATCACCATCTGATTGTTCACCCAAAATCAGGTGACCCTCTGGTCCAGGCCAGATGGTGCAGAGACATTCGGAGTTTCCACGGTCAGCAGAGAGTACACAGTTGACAGTCATCGTTGACAAAGAGCGGACAACAGAAGATGATCAGAACACACTGTCCAGTCCCGACTTCACGCTAGTGAATCTTCCATCTCCTTCAAAACTTTTCGCTAACTTTCCGTCAAGCCTTATGCACACCTCAAATCACCAATGGTTTAATAAACACTTTATTTTCATCAGTTTTGTCTGGAAGCTTCTTGTTTCCGAAATCCATCCTGTGTCTTGTCTTATTCAACAAAGGAGAAGCCACTTGGCCATCGACTACAAAAACCAAGTGATAGGTCCCGATTGACCGTCTAGCTGGGTGGGATTTTCGAGATCACATGACAGCTTGCGTTATATATATAACGATAGTTATAAATCTTTTTAAAATCTTTACTATCTTGATAATGATATCATCTAAAGGGGGCTGATTTTTTTTTCAGAAAAGCATTTGCATATATCGTATAAAGATCTTATATGGTCTCAAACACCTTCTGCTATATGATAATGAATGAAAAAAGAACTGTAGAGAAATATTATCGAAACAAATAGACCATATATATATGGTGTATACAAAGATGTAATGCCTCGATAAAGGTTGGCGTTCAGCCAGCCGAAATATTGGCAAAATAAATCTTTTATTAAATCCAATATATGCCTTTTTATTATCTAATATATACGAGGGGTGTCCCATAAGTCCGTGGCCCGACCATGAGAACGAAATATTTGAAACTAATAAATTTTACCATATATACCTTAATGCCTTGTATAAAGATATGTAAATATTTAAGTTTCTACAACTAACCGTTTTTTGTTATGGGTTCTGAAAGAGGACAAGAAACAGGAATAATCTAAAATGGAGACAAACGAGATTCGTGCTGTAATAAAATATCTTTGTAAGAAAAGAATGTCGCCGAAGGAAATCTATGAAGAAATGGTGGATACATTAAGGGAAGATGCTCCTTCCTATAGCACAGTAAAAAATGGGTAGCTGCGTTTAAATTAGGGAGGATCAGCACCGAAGACGAACATCGACCAGGAAGACCTGTTGAGTCAGTTACTCAAGAAAACATCGACAAGATACATGATTTGGTTATGTTGGACAGAATAATGACAGTTCGTCGGATAGAAGAGACCTTGGGTATTCTAAAAACAACAGTGGATCGGATTATGAGAGAACACTTGGGCCTCAGAAAGCTTTCTGCCCGTTGGGTTCCCAAACTTTTGACACCCGATCAAAAGGCTGTAAGAAGAAAGTTATTTTCGGACAATCTTGCGTTATTTGAAGCCAATCCAGAAGAATTTGTCAGTAGATTTGTTACCATGGATGAGACTTGGGCCCATCACTTTACACCAGAGGCCAAGCAACAATCCATGCAATGGAGACACTCCGGTTCCCCTCCCCCCAAGAAAGCCAAGACAGTTTCATCAGCAGGGAAGGTTATGGTGTCTGTCTTTTGGGATTCCGAGGGTGTACTTCTTCTAGACTTTTTGAATAAGGGTCAAACCATCACTGGCAATTATTATGCAAATCTTGTGAAGCAACTACGAGGAGCTATCAAGGAAAAGAGAAGAGGAATGTTGTCCAGAAAGATTGTTTACCATCAAGACAATGCTCCGAGTCATCGGTCGCTGCAAGCCATGGCTACTATTTAAGATTCTGGCTTTGAACTTTAACCACATGCACCATATTCACCAGATATAGCTCCGTCTGACTTCCACCTATATTCTCATTTGAAAATTTCACTTTCTGGCATTCATTCTAGGTCAGATGAAGAGGTCATTGATGCTGTAACCTCATTTTTTGAGTCACTTGAAACATCGTTCTTTTTGGAGGGCATAAAAGCATTAGAACATCGCTGGAAAAAAATGTATAGACCTTAAAGGGGATTATGTTGAAATATAAATCATAATAATTTTATTAGCCATTTTCTTTATATGTCGGGCCACGAACTTATGGGACAACCCTCGTATATATAAACCTAGGACCTAAAAGAAAGTAGCGTTATTTGAAACAAAAGAATATCACGAAGAACTATCATGGTGTGAAAGGAACAAATTCATATATTTATAAAGTCTACCAATCACAGAGTTCACCACAGGATCTGTAAGAATGCCACATTCCATGAACTGAGTAAAGAATGTGTGGATTAGTAAACAAATTGGATTAATTTATCTACTTCACCCATTGAAATACGTTCACTACTGTCGGGTTGGAAATTTCAATTTCCCAACTGGGAACATCGGAACATTGCCTTTACTCAAATAAGTTTCTTCTAAGGCTGTTGCTCCTATGTTATTTATTTCGCGAAAATAAAGCCTATAAATAGATAGATGTGATTTGTGAAGTGTTTAAAGCATGTTTTAACCATGCTAAGGTACGAGTGACTACAAAAGTAAAAAATGAGTCTAGAAAATAATATAGGTGTGTGGCAATGAGAAAGAGACATTAAAAACAACCAACAGGCGAACCCGACTAGAGAATGTATCCCGTCATTCCTACTAATCTAATTACATGCCAAACGATAACTGATGTTTACAGAAGATACCCACTTCAAGGTCGCTTGCGCGCTTTTTGGCTTCTTCGAAATATCTGGCTTTTTTTTTTTTTTTCTTTTTAAGCTATTTTTATTTAATTTTTTTTAGCTTAGTTAAACAAAGTCCTATCACGATCTTTTGTAGTTTTTTTTTTTTTTTTGATCGATATTTCCAAGGGAAAATCTAACCCACAATGAGAAAGTATTCTATTTTTATTACTTATAAAATGTGTGAAATTTTGGAAATAAAGAGGTTATTTTAAAGAGTATTTTGTTAATATATTTTATTATATATTCTATATAGCAAATATATATATAAATATTTATTTACATTGTGTGTGACGATTTACGTATGTGTAAATATATATTCTTTAAATATATTTATTTTTTAGATTATATAGGAGGTTTGATTTTTTTTATTTATAAATAGGCATTAAAAGGTTTTAGGTCAAAATAAAATAAATAGAAAAAAAAAATGTTTTCAAAAGAAATAATTTTATTTGTAAATAATTGGACTAAATATTGGTTTTAAAACTAAGGGTATGAAAAAGGAAGTAATTAAAGTGCACCGGGTGAATATATATTTAACAGAATAAGGTAAAAAGAGAATATATAATTCTATTTTTTTTTTCGATATACAGAGGGTGTACCAGGTAAATTGGGACTAACTTTGACAGTCCATAAAACAAAAACTACTTGAGATTAAAAACTTATTTTTTTTTTCATTACGTAGCCATATTCATGTAAAATGCAACAGTACATGTGTGCGCAGTGTAGTGATGAAGAGTAACCAAGAATTTGAAAATCGAGCTGCCATCATCGTTGCTCTGCGCGCCGGAAGGAGCCCCAAAGAGATAGTGGATTTTCTTAAGTTGCCCAAAACCACTATTTATCGTGTCAAGAAGCAGTTTGATGAGGCCGACAGTAACAAAGAGGGGATAGCTACAAGGAAAAAGCACTCGCGTCGATCGGACAGGGTAAGAGGCGAAGAATTTGTCAAAAATGTCAAGGAGAAGATTGATGGAAACCCTGGGAAGAGCATGAGGGCCATAGCCAAAGAAATGGACGTTGGCTCTATGACAATTGTCAGAACTATCCATGAGGACCTTGGTCTCAAGTCTTATGCCCTTCGGAAAGGTCAGTTGCTGACTGAGAATATGAAGAATAACAGAAAAGGAAAGGCTGCTGCCCTCCTCAACAACCTGAAACACGACTCTTTTGGCATGCTAAGGTTCTTCTCTGACGAAAAGAACTTTGATGTGGACCAAAAGGTAAATCCCAGGAATGATCGCTGGATCTGTAAAGACCCCTCAGAGATACCTGTCGTGATGCACACGAAATTTCCTGCCTCCGTAATGGTCCTTGGCGTTATCAGCAGTGAAGGTGATGTCATGCCTCCCCATTTCTTTGAGAAGGGCCTTAGGATGAACGCTGACACCTACATCAATGTTCTGGAGACCGTTGTGAAGCCTTGGATGGACATGGTGGCCGCAGGAAGGAAGTATGTCTTCCAACAGGACTCAGCTCCAGCCCATAAGGCAAAAAAGGCACAATCGTGGCTGACACTTAACGTCCCTAGTCACTGGGGTCCTGATATTTGGCCCCCTAATTCTCCAGATTGCAATCCCCTCGACTACTATGTATGGGGCGTTGTTGAGAGAGATGTCAACAAAGCTCCTCATACCACCATCCAGTCTGTCAAGAAAGCAGTTCACACGGTGATGACCCAAATGGACAAGGTCATCGTCGCCAAGGCCTGTGCTTCATTCCGCACTCGCCTCGAGACTGTTGTAGCTAATAATGGAAACTACATTGAATAAATAAAAACTATATCCTTTTATCTACTACTGTGTCAAATTTCATTCGGATATTTTAATTTTTACTTGCAAAAAATTTCAGTTAAAATACCATTGTTGAAATTCCCAATTTACCTGGTACACCCTGTATAGATAATAGAGGAATTTAAATTTAACGGATTTTTATAGAGATAATCTGTATTCCGGGTGGGTAGAGAAGATATTTAAATAAATTGATTTTAATCATTGTTAATTTTTCAAAATGATAAAACTTTATATTGAGAAAATATATTTCAGTTAAATTAGAAATCAAATAAATGAAACAAAGAGATGTGGATGCAACGATTTCTTTTCAATTGTAATAGGGAAGTCATTTCAGAAATTATATTTTTTAAATGATAAATATTTTCAAAGAAAAAAAATGTTTCTTTTTTTCAAAACATTTCAAATTTTTTATGAGCATACGATAGTTCAATAAATCTTTTGGCACTAATTTATAAATCTTTTTATGTGCAATTATATATAAATAGTGTTGTGTGATTAACAGTTCTAAAAAATAATTATTTATATATAAATTTGTTCATAAATATATGTATAACAGTATCTTGTGAAATTTATGAAGCTTTGAAAAAAAGTGTAAATTATCAAATAATGTATTTGGTATATCAATTAACTTCTATTTATAAAATATTTATTTTTTTATTAAATTTGAATATATAAAAGTTATGTTTATAACACGCATAACACAATTTTTTAATTTAATTTATGAATTGCTCTATTTTCAAAAACATTTTTTTTCTAATGTTCCTTTTTTAGGTTATAAATTAACCCATTAATTTTGACACCTCAAAAATAATTCAATTATATTTTGATATACCAGCTTTTGAAACAAATTTTAAAAACTTAGCTTTAAAATTTAAAATATTTTATCGTTGGAAGTATATAATAGATAAACGAAAACGTTTAAAATATTTGTACTCTAAATTTCTATTTTTAATATGCGCAATTATAAATAAAAATGTTTCGATAATATATTAAAGCAATATATATAAACACTATTACTTTGAAAAGTGCTGTATAAATGCATTTTCTTTAGGATTCTGTAAATAAAGTCAACAACAAACCTTAAATGTATGTTTTGAACACGATAAGATATATTTTAACTCAAAATGACTAGATAAAAATTAAAAATGTAAAATAGTTTTTTTTAATATAAATAAATATATAGAAATTTAAAAAAAAAACGTACCTATAAAATATTTAGCCATAGGTTGTATGTATATGACTGTAGAATAAAAATATTTATTAAATAAAGAGATAATAGACTTTTTTACTTTATAATCCTAAATGATAAATTTTAAAAATTTAATATTTAAATTTTAAATTAAAAGTTTTTTTTTTAATAAATACTGTAAATATTCGTCTTATCTATTAAAAAAAGAACATGTATAGATTTATTCAATAGTCATATTTTAATAAATATTAAAATTGTCATCTGAATTTATATATATATATATATATATATATTGTGCAAATATATATTGAATAAAAATATAAATTCAAATTAACCTTTTAGAAAATTAAAAATATATATTATTTTAAATGAGTTATTCTTGTTTTATATTTATTTTTTTTTATTTGAACTATTTCCTCCATTTTGTATCATAGGTTTAAGCATAAATAAATTTGTATGTAATAATACTTGGTTAAAATAAGCCATAATTTAATTGAAAGGCATTTTATGTTTTCAAGGCCGCTTTTATGGATACATATTTTATAAGTAAAAATTTAATTCAGGAAAAAATAAATGCTTAAAATAATATAGTCGCAATATATTTTTATTTTATAAAAGACACTACTCTTTTAATTCTAAAAAATGGAATGTTTAGAAATATTTAGCAAATATGACTAGAAAGGGTTATATATGCAATTTTTAATATATTTACATATATTTAAAAATATAGAAAGGTCTGCGTACTATGAAGTGTATATATACAGTCGAATATATATAAACTTTGGAAGAGTGAAAAATATTATTTTTTAGCTTTTATAAAGCGCAAAGCCAAGGCATTTTGTTTTATTTACAAGAATTTTTGGCAGGAATATTTTTGCTAAGAAAATAATACGATTATATAGGCATAATATTTATATAATTTGTATGGAAAGACACTTTAAATGCATTCACATTAAATATTTGTCAAATATAAAGCATTAAATATAGCTTTTTACCCGAATATATTCAAAACCTTTTATTATAGCTAAATATTTTAAGAAAAAATATGCTTGACCAAAATATTTTATTAAATATCTTTGCATTTCGAAAATGGTGAGTTTATAAATATTGTGCTAGGCCTTTGAACTATATGTGAATTTATAAATTAATAATTATTTTCAAATATAAATTTTACTCTTGCCTATGAAGAAATTTTCTCTCTCTTAAATTTGAAGTTTTTCTAAAATATATTGAGAAAAAAAACTAAGAATAATATATCTTATATATTTTTAAAGATAGTTTATTAAAAGCAGAAATAATTTTAAAGATTAAGTACATTTTTAATTAATCGAAAAATTAAGTTTTATTTAATTTTCAGATAATCAATTATGAAGAATATATAATAGATATGGGACGGATTTTTCCCGGTAGAGGGCGCGTGATTAAGATGTTGTCTGAATTACTATCACAAGATGTCAAAAATATATGAGGATACTAAGGAAATATTTTGAAGAAAAAAAAATACATTTTAAAATATTATCATATTCAAAATATTTTTTTCTTTTAATTGAAACCCTTTTATAAGAAATTCAATATTGAACATATTGAGAAACGAAATATTATTTGAAATATATATATTGTGTTTGCATATTTAAAGTTTTATTTTGTCGTGTTTTAAGTATTACTTCAATCAATTTTGAAAACCAGTCTAATGTATTAAAATATTTTCGAAGTTATCCATATAATTTTTATTGAGCTAACAAGATAAATGAAAAATGTTTCAATGAAATTTGCAACAATCGTACATCTAAATATTCTAATAATTTTAATATAGAATACACGAAACAATTTTAAGATAATTATTCATCTCAAATAATTCATAGTTTTAAGTTTGTCGAACTTTTTATAAAAATGTTTTTAAAGTAAATATTTAAAATTATATATGTATATATTTCTGTCTAAATACTGTATGTGTATTCCTATTATAAATATATAGTTTTAGAATATAAAAATAAAGAATACTATATATAAAATATCTTACATAAGAGAGGTATTTCTTAAAATATTTAATAATTTATTTTGAAAGTTAGCGTAGTTCCCAATATAATCAATAGATGGCGTTGCCTTTATATAAAAACAAAACTAACGTAAGGCTAAAGGTGAGAGTATGAAGAGTGTTTGACTTTGACGAGGTAAAAGCAAAATACAGAAAGCGGTAGAAAAGCTAAGCAAGATGGCGGCAGGATGTCACACGACATGATGTGGACATTGAGTAGGCAACAGATGATGATGATCATCTTGTCCATAAAGCAGACGACCGGCGAACAAGCTCAACAGGACCAGAGCCAAACAGCCGATAGTTAACACGGCGGCGACTCCAAAGATGAAGAGAAGGTCAGGATGGTGTGGTGGAAGCTCTAAACACAACCGACAACACTGTAATACTCTATGAAATATAGTACAAAAGTAGTATCATCATTATTATTATTATTTTATTTCCAAAGCACTATATCCCGCAAGGGATACTTGCGCCAAACAAGGAGAAAAGTTTATTTACATAAGTTATTTACATTATACAACGCATGAAAACATTAGAGATCCAGATTTTGTAGAAAGTTTAGAATGTATTTACAAAATGAATTGAACTTTAAATATGATTTTTTATCGGAAATCAAATCGTTAAGTTCACAAACAACTAGTTAATTCTTCATTCTATAATCTTGAAATGCTGGGTATCAGGTGGTTAAATTAAGAAAAAGGCATCCAATCGTCAAACTAAAAGCTGTTGGTGGTTTGCGTCATCTATCAGAAATACACTGACGAGGACTAACAGCATGGAAATGCGTACGTCGTTGGCTTTTTTTGATTTATTATTATTTTTTAATATATATATATTTGGCCCAAATTCAGAAAAATTTTGAAAAATAAACGATTAATTGATATTTATTCCGATTGGGTGACGCAAATTACGATCAGGAGATGCCTTTTCCTTAATATTGCAATACTCTTTATTTCATAACAGCAGTACATTAGAATTTGTTTAACTTTGTATACAAATTGTCATTTTATTTATATTGTGGTGATGAAATAATTAGCAAGTCGTTTGGCAATCAAAAGCAATTTAATAAGCGAGAGAAGTTTAACTAACTCAACTCTACAGAACAAAAAGATAGTTTTTATATCTCTGTCCCTAATTTACATATTTTGTATGTTTACAATAAACAAATGACAATGGATATATTTACATGAAGTCGGCTTATGCTACAATATTGTTACGAATTTCCCTTATAATGTAGGTTTTATTTTTCTTAACTATAATTTATCAAGAAAATGGGTTTGTCAAATATTCACAGAACAAGTTAAATAAACGTTTAGTTTATTTTTGTTCCATTAGATGGCGCTCTACCATCTAAAATGTTCATGTGAGAGCGGTTAGGATATGCCTTTTTTAATATCTACATATCTTCTTTTTCTATTTTAAACATATCTTTACATATAAAAAGAAAAATGTTCCTTTTAAACCAAAATATCATGTTTATCTTTATTTTTTCATTCTCAATAAACATTTGTAATGACATCCAGAAGAACCTGACTGAATCCTATCTGACATTTTGGGGATAAAAAGGAACAGATTCTTTTTTATCTTTACATATAATAATATATTATAAAATAAATGAAGATTCCAGGGTTAAGTTTCTTGTACAACTTTTTATTTTCAAGCTTTCGGACTTGTCAGTCCTTCAACAGGAGTATCACTTTAACAACTTAATAATAAATACAATTTTTATATACACATTATTATATACATATTTAAATACTTATTATATATTGAGAGAAAAATATATTACATTATTTATGTTTGTAAAATAAAATTTTGAAAATATACCTGCGTGCTGGTTGATAATATGTCCCTTTTAATTCACAAAATGTCAGATATTGGATTCAGAGAGGTTCTCCCAGATGTGTCATTGCAGGTGTTTATTGAGAGTAAGAATCCTTTTCATCACAAAATGTCAGATATCAGATTCAGAGAGTTTCACCTTTCATTGTAGGTGTTTATTGAGAGTAAAAACTATGAAATCGACAAGAATGTGTCCCTTTTAATCCACAAAATATCAGATTCAGAGAGTTTCTCCTTTCATTGTAGGCGTTTATTGAGAGTGAAAACCATAAAATCGACAAAAATGTGTCCCTTTTTATCCAAAAATGTAAGATACAGGATTCAGAGAGTTCTCTTTGTTGTCATTGTAGCTGTTTATTGAAAGTGAAAGCGCAAAGATAAACGGGAATGTGTCCCTTTTCATCCACAAAATATCCGATATAGGATTCAGAGAGGTTCCACCTGATTTGTTATCAGGTTCAAAAATGTTTTTCTCGTCGCTATTGCAAGTGTTTATTAAAGAATGAAAACTCTAAGATGTATGGTAATGTGTTTCTTTTAATCTGTGGCGACCACACTTTGCTTCAGCGAGCGCGAACTGGGACAAAGCTTCACTAAACATACGGGCAGTAGTGTGGCGGCCTCACTACGCATGTGCGGGCGGCATCCGGGACTCTTAGCACGCGCGTCGTTGAAACAACAAGGCTTGCTTCCAGCGGCTTCTTTCCTCTCTATATATTTCGGGGCTTTAAATAAATTTATTTTATTTTATAAAAATAATTATAATCTTATCAACGGCCTTTCCACAAGCCACACCAACACGCACTCAAACATCCTACAAATCCATAAAATGTCAGATCTCTCTTGGGTATAAAGAAGTGAGATGGACCAACCTGGGAAGGAAGTAGGAAGAACCTCAGGAGGCAAGTTGCACAAGTCTCCATGACACAGCAGTGCAGACTGTGGTACTGGGTCCACTGTGTTGACACAGCCTGCCGTGCCAGTGAATGTAGCATAGCAAGTGCCGAGAGGGGATCTGCAGAGGTAGCCCGTGGAAACACAGCGGGGCTGGTCACAGTAGCAGTGCACTGTCTCCCCTGTATCACCCCTCATTGTTAGCCCAGTGTAGCAATTTATCTAATAATGGAACAGCAATATTACAACAATGGCATAACAATAGCCCCTAACAATCGCCAACAATGATACAACAATGGCTAATAATAGCATAATAATGGCCCATAATTGATTTTTAAAAAGTAATCCCCAACAATACCACAACAATTTGCTAACAATGAATAACAAATATCTAAAAATATCATAACAATATCCCTTAATTGATATAACAATCGCCAACAATGAATAACAAATATCTAACAATGGCCCTTAATTGATATATCAATCGCCAACAATGAACAACAATCGTCTAACAATAGCATAACAATGGCCCATAATTATATTTTAAAGAGAAATCGCAAATAATGAACAACAATCGTCTAACAATATACCAATTGGTAATACCAATAGCTCATAATTGATTTAAAAAATCGCCAACAATGATACAACAATCTGCCAATAGTGAGCAACAATAATATAACTTTATACATAACTTCCATCAATCAATAAAACAGTAAATATCATAACATTCATCTAACACAATAATAACCTATAATTTATATAACAATTACCCATTAATTATATAAGAATCTTTCAACAATATTAAGGAATCGTTCAACAATGAAATAAATCTGCAAACAATTTTAAACAATCGTCCAACAATGAAATAAATCTTCAAACAATTATAAACAATCGGCAACAATGAATTAAATATCATCCGGTTATTATAACAATCGTCCAACAATGAAATAAATCTTCAATTTTAAACAATCGGCAACAATGAATTAAAAACCAGCCGGTTATTATAAAAATCGTCCAACAATGAAATAAATCTGCAAGCAATTTTAAACATTCGGCAACAATGAATTAAAAAATAGCCGGTTATTATAACAATCGCCCAACAAGGATACAATAAGGAGTCCAATAAGGAATAACAATCGTCATAACAATGATAAAACAATCGTAAGCAGTGATATAAAAAATTTTAGCTAACGTTGATATACAAATTACCCCCAATATTCCTAAAATAATCGTTCAACAATGGAATAATTGTTAATCAATGAACTAACAAACGTCAAACGTTAAAAAGGCATTTAACTTTTATTTAGAGATTTTATTTATATAATACAAACTTTTCAAAATCTATTCAAATAAATTATATATTTACCACATTATATAATTTTTTAAAAATATTTATTTAAAAATGATTGATTAAACTAATTATATATTACAGTTCAATAGTAAAATGTATAGAAAAATAATTATTTATATCTCTCGTGTTTTTTTTAGTAAAGGAACATTAACCTAAATTAAAAGAAGAGGATTAAAAAGTCAAAAGCAATGGCATCAAAGTTGGCTTGACATGGAATTGACTAATGTGATTATTGTCGCCAAGAGATTGGTCTGGCAACCTTGCCAACAACAGTGGTGCCAGACCCGCGGCGCGTCGTCGGTAATTACTCTGTGAAACATTCTAATTGATGCTGAGAATTTAAGTACGACCTTTTCTATGAAAAAAAAAATTAAACAAAATAAACAACAATGTTAAACAAGTTTTAAATATTTTAAAAGTTATATAAAAATATAACTTTTTTTAAAAAATATTTGTGAACAAATAAATATATATTTAGAGTGAAAACAAAAAAGACTTTTCACATACATACTCTAGAAATAATGATCTAATTTTAATTTCATTAAAATGATAGAAACTTTGAGTGTTAAATTATTTGATTAATATTATCGAAATAAAATCATCTAAACATTATATATTATTATTATATAAACATCTTTAATTTTATTAAAAGCATTTAGATTTTATAAGAACATTTTAAAATTTTGTACATTTTTAAAGGTTTTACATTTTAATACTATAAAGCTCACAATAAAGACGGCATATGATATAATATCAACTTTTAAAAAGTTTAATAGCGAATATTTTAAGTATAACAATATTTTATAAGTGTAATGCAGATATCTCAAAGTGTTAAAACATCATTTAATGTAAATTAACAGCATTTTATAATTTAAAATAATATTTTATATAACTATATTTTGAAGGTTTTTTTTTTCGAAAATAACATTTTGATAAAAAAATTAAAATGTATCCTTTCTTTTAGTAATATTTATTTTACTCCCTGAAACTATGGTTTACACTAACAAATTTAAAAATATTGCCACGTGGAAAATTAGGAAATACAAACTTCGTGATGACAGAGCAATTTATTTAAGGCAAGAACTCCGCCTTTGCCGGTCCCAAGCCAGAATGAAAAAGAAGGAGGGGAAACAGTAACAAGCTCACTAAAAAACTGGGTTCAGCTGGCCTGGCTGATAGTACCCTGTAAGGGCTCCTAATCCAAGGATACAGGATGAGCAGCGTTTGTACTCCATGTTAGGAGTAGCTGTACATGGCATCTGTTCCTCATGTCAGAGGCGGCCATTTCTTTTGGAGCTAAGTCGGCCTGCCACTCAGTGGTGCTCCCAGTCTTAATGACAAAGACAGACGCATTCTACTTCCCCCAGTCAAGAATGATTGAGTGGAGATAAGAAAGAAGAAGATTTAAGGCAAGAACAAATTATGAAAGATAAACAAAAGATAAGCAAAATGAGGGAAGTTTACAGAGTAGCAAAATATAAGTATAAAAAATGATACTCTTTTGATAAAAATAATAAATACTTTGCTACAATATTTTTATATAAAATCGCTTCAAAGTCATCGTAATTTAAGTGTAACCGAAGGTTTTGGAATAAAATAGGTATCAAAAGTTAGATTTGAATGCTATTATTTAAATTCAATATATTGTCTTTAATTTCATAATGTTTTTTTTTTTTTACTATGAAATGCTGTTATTTTACATTAAATGTGGTTTTAATACTTTAAAACATTAAAGTTATATATAAACTTTGAAAAATCGTTGTTAAAATACAGAAATTTGTTATTAAATCCTAAAATATTCGCTTATTTCACTTTTTAAAATATTTATAATTATATAAATCATGAAATATATTTATTAAACTTTAATATGTTGCCTTAAGAGAGTAAAACCTTAACATAGGTATAAAAAATATTTTAAATGTTTTCAATAAAATGTTCTTTTTGGATTTTAAAAGTGTCCTTAATAAAATCAAAATGTATATAATTTTATAATTCGTTTAAATTTTCTTTGCAAATATTTTCTAAGATTTGTCGATCGTTTGCTTAAAATTAAAATGTAGAACTATAAAAAAATGGAGAAAAACTTACAAACATATTTGGCTAGAACCCAATCTAAATAAGACATTTTGAGATGTTGATATTTCTACATTTTAAATAAGAGAAACTTGCGATTTCTTTCCATCAAACGAGGTCTTTGTTCCAAGGTGCCGCCCAAGTCAATATAAGCCTGGCAGACGATGGGAACAAAAATAAAAAAATAAAAAACTTGGCCACAACTCATGGCGCCACTGCTGCTTCAAAAGATATCAAGTTTTTATTTCCCTAACTTATATCTCTCTTCCAATATAAGTAATAATCAATAAAATGCTTTTAATATTATTTCACTAAATGCTTTAATTTATCAATATATTATTGCCCTATATATATAATTTCATAAAACATTTTTTAACCATAATTCTCTACATTTTATATAGTTTGACAATCTAAGAAATTTTTCTCTTTTTTTCTTTCTTGTAAACATACGAGTTTTCACACACACACAATATAAAAATAAAACTATTTTTTTCGTTAATTTTTAATAGTAGAAAATATATTTGTCATCTGTGTGTTTATCTTTTACTGTTTTTATTTATTTATTAGAGGATTTTGTATTACATTTATATTTGAATTGATAATATAATTAGATTTCTTTGTTTTTTACCCAAAAGATCTTTTTTTTTACCCAAAAGATAATTTTACTCACTCATAAAGTAAAAGAACAGAATTTTAATTTATTGGCAAATTATGTAGATTTTTGTAGCTATATCTCGATTAAATATTGTAGCATAAAGATTATAAATTTATTATTTTATATTAAAAAATTATTATTATTACAATTTATTTATTTATTTCAATTTAAAGCGTTATGTCCCCTTAGTGACACTTGCGCTGTCATACATGTATGTCTTTACATTTGCTATATATATATATTTACAATACTTTTAGGCCGTAAAGAGAGCAGTCATATGATATTAAAAAGGAGAAAGAGAATAAAAACAAGAGCAGAGAACTGTATACAAAAGAAAGAATGGCATTATGTACAATCAACATTATATAAATTCATCTATTATTATCATTATGTAATTTTGTTTATTAAGTAAAAATAAATATAAGGTAAAAAGTTTCTTCTAATTTTAAATTTGCAAGCTTTCAAGAAAATATATTTCTCTTTAACGGGCTGATATTCTATATATAATCTCTAAATAATATTTATACAAAATAATTGAAAACCTTTGTTATTGGCATTGCGCCTCACTGTTTACCTTTGTGTTGTGGAAGCGACATCTTCAAAAACAAAACTGTCACAATATTATTTCCAAGCCACATTACGTGTTGGATTGTTGCTCTAATAAAGGTGGGTGGAATGAACACAAATAAACATCGAAAATATGCAATTTATATTAGGTTAAATTATCTTTTTGTTAACGTTGAATACGCTTTTATTAAAGGTCTTTAGAAACTTCCATAAAAATTTAATTTAGGGGTGAAAGGGTTAAAGAAATAATTGATCTGTTATTACTCAGAATCCTAATCACAGATATCTTGTTAAATTTTTATCGAAATAAAAAGAAATTGATTATTAATTCAACAACAACAACTTTATTAAGACATTTCCGTTCTGTAAGGACTCGCCATACATCATTTTCATGGAGAAAAGGGAAAAAAACATAAACAAAGGAGAGAAGGGAAAAAAGAAATCAAAGTATTTAACATAACACACTATACAAATTAACTATGGAAGTTGTTAATTCTTTATTAAACGTTTTTTATTCAAATATACTATGACGTTTTGAAATTGTAACCTATTTACATATTGTAACGTAGAAATCAAGTCTTGGATTATCTTAAGATATACACCAATACCCTGCTTTGCGTCGTTTCGTTTTGCGTTTTTTTTTTTTTTTTTCGAAGTTGCATCGCTGCTTAATTTTTACTGATTTTCACTGTGCGTCGTTGGATTTTCGAAGTTGCGTTGTTTTGGATTCGAGTCTTTAATTTTTTTTCCCCTAAAATATGGCAACACCTTTGTTTTTGATTGCGCCTTCACATATTTTCACTTTGCGTCGTTTCAATTTGCGTCGTGTTTTTTTTTTTTTTTTTTGGAACGTAACTCCAACGCAAAGCGAGGTATGGGTGTATTTATTGATGACGTCATTACGACCAGTCGACAATTATCAAACAAGAACAACTATTCACAGCTAGAGAATATTGAACAATCAAGCTAAAGTACCATGTATGATGATTTCACGAATTCATAATAATAATCTGTGTTAAATGTTTTCATTGAATAATTAAATTAAATAATAAAATATAAATTATCTCTTCGCCACAATATTATAATACAGATGTTGATATTAATACATTGTGTTTACATTCTAACTTTGATTTAAATAACATCAGAAAAGTCAATAAAAGCTATCTCATTAAATGAAGTAAAACAATAAATATTTTATTTATTCCCTATTTGATATTCAGAAAAAATCTATTAAAATTGCAAAATAACTTGTTTATAATAATACTCTACTACTCTATTATTATTTTTAAAAAAAGCCAAGAACTTTGCCCATAATTTTGCAAGCAGACGATAAACCCATAAAAACAAAATGGCGATCTAATTGAGAGCTGCAGACGAATATTTCACGTTTGATTTATTCGGTTCCAGAAGAGAAATAAACAAATCCAGAATTTATGGATATGGTGACCTACACTACGATCATCTCTCATCCGTCGCCATTTTGGATTTAAATGTAGGCTTAGTGCTTTGTTTTCTTTTTGGATTTGGATTTTGGACAGATTTATATGGATTGTTTCAAAGAAACGAGTAATCTAAATATTAAAATATTTCAATAAAGTAATAGATATATGTAAAAAAGGAATCTGTGATAGAACAGCTCATCAGGATTATATCCATTTTCTAGAGGAATTGCTCGGTACTCCAACAAACCTAGAAATGTATGTGTGTTGTGTGTGTGTTTGTGTGGATCCTGGATTTTTCTTAAAAGGTTCTTCACAATCTTCACACCGGCTTTCGCCATTCCATTTCTGGTGTAAAAAACAGATCAAAACAATTAACACAAAGCAATAACGCGCCATCTATACATATAAAATAAAAGGATTTAAAAGCGCGAATGTTTCTTTTATACATAAAACGAACTTCTACTGTCCTTACTGCGATGAAAAAATATATTGGGAGGGCTTGGCTCATCAGTGGTGAACCCTCCCAGCGGTTTCGCCAATTTAATCCACCAGACCGCTTCTCGGAGCTCTAATACTGTATTGGATCATTCTGTATAAGCTTATGTCCATAGTTTACTTGAAAACCATTTCTAAGATTCCATCCTTCAGTGTAGCATATAAAAGCAGAATGATCCAATACAGTATTAGAGCTCTGAGAAGCGGTCTGGTGGATTAAATTGGCGAAACCGCTGGGAGGGTTCACCACTGATGAACCAAGCCCTCCCAATATATTTTTTCATCGCAGTAAGGACAGTAGAAGTTCGTTTTATGTATAAAAGAAACATTCGCGCTTTTAAATCCTTTTATTTTATAGATCAAAACAATGTACACCAATACCTCGCTTTGCGTCGTTTCGTTGTGCGTTTTTTTTTCGAAATTGCGTCGCTGCTTAATTTTTACTGATTTTCACTGTGCTTCGTTAGATTTTCGAAGTTGCGTTGTTTTGGATTCGAGTCTTTAATTTTTTTCCCCCTAAAATATGGCAACACCTTTGTTTTTGATTGCGCCTTCAACATATTTTCACTTTGCGTCGTTTCAATTTGCGTCGTGTTTTTTTTTGAACGTAACCCCGACGCAAAGCGAGGTATGGGTGTATATATGACTTCAGTACAGTACGTAAAGTGGTGATTAAAGAATAAACCACAACACCAGCTTTGGCAAACTTCTCATTAAACGTTAATAAATTGAAGCTACCCCTATACATTATAAAGATCATAACACCCGAAACCAAGAGAAATACATTTAAAAAATACATGAAATCGTTTTAATGTAAAAATATGTAACAAAAGTGAAATTATAATGAAATAAAATGGATAAATAAAGAAAAGAAATGGTATTTCTTGATCCTTCAACTAAAGGTTAACGGCCTATTCCGGCCTAAATATCTGTTTCCTGATTTTTCAGGATGTCCTAAAGATCAGTTTTTATGGTCGTTGAGGTACAGCTTGCACCACGCTGATGAAGGCCGAAAGCCCGAAACGCGTACGTGGTTAGCTTTTCTTAATTAATTAAAAATGGGTATTTTACCAAATTCTGGAATAATTAAAAATCAATAATTAGTTGGTTCCGAAAGGGGCGTAAGCCATCAGGAGATGCCTTTTTTTCTCAATATATACATGTTAGGTTTTGTCTGAATTTTCCAAAAGTGGTGTTTAAGCACATTATTTGTCATTAACCGTAAGCTCTATACTAGAGTGGTAAGCTAATGATTTGTTTTGATGCATTCTTAAATGGGAGAGATGCCCTGCTTGCACCACTTACTTCCGAAATTATAATATATTACTTTCCCTAATACACGTGGTACATGTCATGATAATCATAGTGGGAAGAAGCTGGATACTGCATGTACTGTAAGTGCACCACATGTCTACACATGTAGATATGTGGTGCACTAATTGTAAAAGCAATAGCCAACTACTACCACCATGATTATCATGTAGATACAGCACATGTAGATAGCAATTTGACTTTTGCACTTAAAAATGTGCCAGAGCCCCGTTTAGTTACTTGAACTCGCTGGTGGGTTTGGACTTTTGTAAGAATCGGGGGGCATTGGAGCATTTTTTTAATTAGGAAAAAAGTGCCCAATGCAGGATTCAATCCCGGGTCGTAGCGGTCAAAAACCAACGGTTTAGACCATCCTTCCACCAATCTCCTTGAAATTATAATGTCTATTATATATATTTGTCATATCTTAACTATTAATTGATACATCAGGCCATGATACTCATAGAGGATTGCGACTGTTTATACTGAAGATTATACCACATGTAGAAAACAGACTTTCCTAAAAGAAAAAGTTTAAATAAAGGACTCTGTTTGATGATTTATATTCTCACTCTGTTAAGTTTAGACCTTCTCAAAATAATGTTGCTTTTTATATATATATTATATAATCTAAAATACAATTATTTTATTTTTTAAAAACATATTTTATTTTCATTCATTGACTGTTATATATATTTGACCATAGATGCAAAACATACCACTTTTAATTATTATTGTTGTAAATAATGTATATTTAACCCTACCTATCTTTTATTCACGATTATAGAATTCATTTTATAAATTCTATATTACTGTGATAAATAATTTTATGTATATTTTTACTTCAAGTGATTCAAAATAAAAATCTGCTTGAAAGGTAAATAATTATCTTTACTTTTCCACGACTGCACCTCTTTTCAACAACAAAACACAAGAATAATTCTTATCTTAATATATATATTTAGCAATATATTTGGTAATTTTTTATTTTAACTAAGCCTAAATATTCGAGAGTTCTAAGCTCAGATGATGTTTTACAAAATATAAACAAAAGGTGTTCATAGCCCAACATAACATAGAGAATGGTGTTGTGTTTAATTTAGTGAAATTTCTCTGTAATTCTACTATTCTTAAACTTGGTAAATAATTTACATAGAGCGCCATCTATATGTTGAAAATAAAATTATTCAGCGCAATTTCTTTCAATCCTATTGGATAAATTTGCATGATTAGGAAACTGTAGATGTAAAAGAAATTAGAAAAGCTTGGCTCATCAGTGGCAAACCTTCCCAGTGATTTTATCAATTTGAATCCACCATACCTAAGTAAGCTACAGGTATTGTTGTAGTGTTCATTCTGCTTACATAGTATCTGTTATTATACATTAACGCGCCATCTGTTATCAAAATTCGAAACTATTATAGACGCGTATGATTCTTTTTAAAAATAAACAATTTCTAATGTCCTTACTGCAATGGAAAAATTAATGGGAGGGCCTGACTCATCAGTGGTGAATTAAATTAGCTAAACCGCTGGGAGGGTTTACCACTGATGAACCAGGCCCTCCAATTATTTTTTCCATTGCAGTAAGGGCAGTAGAAATTGTTTATTTTTTTAAAAGAATCATACGCGTCTATAATAGTTTCCAATTTTGATATAGTATCTGTACGTGAATGTTTGGTCTTGGTGATGGGGTTTACCGATGCCTCTGTAATTGTAGAAATTATCATCAAGAGTAAACCATCAAGTACACCTACTATAGGAGCAGAATGAACACTACAACAATACCTGTAGCTTAGATCTGGTAGATTAAATTGATAAAACCACTGATAAGGTTCATTACTGATATGAGCCAAGCCTTTCTAATTTCTTTTTCATCTACAGTTTACTAATCATGCAAATTTATCCTATAGGATTGAAAGAAATGGCGCTGATTAATTTTATTTTCAGCATATAGACGGCGCTCTATGTAAATTATTTACCAAGTTTAAGAATAGTAGAATTACAGAGAAATTTCTCTAAATTAAACACAACACCATTCTCTATGTGAAAGAATAGTACAAATGTGATATTGTACTGGGATAAGGTGCATAAATTATGAAAAAGGCATCTCTTTATCGTGCAACTTAATTAGAAATCAACGAGAATAGTTGATATTTATTCCGATAGATGGCGCAAGCCATCAGCAACTTTCAGTTGCACGATAAGGAGATGTATTTTTCATAAACCATTCTCTATGTTATGTTAGGCTATGAGAGTTTTTAATTCTTTACGTCGTGTTCTTTTATTCTCTGATTTAAGGAGATGTAGTTCCACCGATGTATTTACCATCACAGTCCTCTCATGTTACTGAACAGATGGCTATCTTCATATGTTCTCCTTTTAGTTCTTGTCCGGTAATTTGGATTTCTAATAAATTTGACTATTGACCGTAGATTGTGGGAGAAGGATCTAATGATATTTATTGAAAATAAAGATATTTCGGCCAGTAAATCTTTTTATTACCTCGACGTTACGACAAAAATCTTTTGTCCTCGTCAGGAGCAAACAAAAATTAAAACATTTGTCAAGGCGTAAAAAAATATTCTAAGGCTCCAAGGGCGTTCTTACGCCCTTTTTTTTTAACGCCTTGCCAAATGTTTTAATTTTTGTTTGCTCCTGACGAGGACAAAAGATTTTTGTCGAAACGTCGAGGCAATAAAAAGATTTACTGGCAGAAGTATCTTTATTTTCAAGAAATATGAATGCCGGCCAGGCAGCCTCTATCTAATGATATTTATTTTTAATATCAGTGATATGCTAACCAATGCACGGTGAATTCTGTGGCCACTGGACATGTGTCGGACCTGGAGGCTGTTTTTGGGTTCTGTGCTACCTGGAGAATAGGAGTTCGGTCTAGGCATCCTTCCTGTGTTGAATCTGTATAAGACCGGTGGTCTTAATAAATCTGTGTGAGTGTATTTTTAATTTAAAAGGTAAGTTTTTGTTTGACCGAGTGTATATGAAATGAAGATTTTTATTTATCGGATTCACTTTTTTTTTCTGATGCGGTTTGAAAAAAAAAAACTTATTGATAAACACCAGAAGAAAAGTTATCCTATTGTATTACATTTCTGATAATCTTTGAGCAACTTTATCAACCGGACCCAAGTATAATTTCACTTTTGTACAATTTTGATTGACAACTTACCAGTTTGTCATTTCAAGAGCATATACACTCATGGACAAAACTTAAGGAAATTGTACCTTTTAACATGTATATCGGGATACAGACAATACACTCATGGACAAAACTTAAGGAAGTTGTACCTTTTAGCATGTATACCGGGATTCAGACAATACACTCATGGACAAAACTTAAGGAAATTGTACCTTTTAACATGTATATCGGGATACAGACAATACACTCATGGACAAAACTTAAGGAAGTTGTACCTTTTAGCATGTATACCGGGATTCAGACAATACACTCATGGACAAAACTTAAGGAAATTGTACCTTTTAACATGTATATCGGGATTCAGACAATACACTCATGGACAAAACTTAAGCAAATTGTACCTTTTAACATGTATATCGGGATTCAGACAATACACTCATGGACAAAACTTAAGGAAATTGTACCTTTTAACATGTATATCGGGATACAGACAATACACTCATGGACAAAACTTAAGAAAGTTGTATCTTTTAACATGTATATCGGGATTCAGACAATACACTCATGAACAAAACTTAAGAAAGTTGTACCTTTTAACATGTATATCGGGATTCAGACAATAACTCTGAAATATATTACAGTGACCTTTATTAAAGACACGCGATATAACCAAGTGTAAACAAAATTGCCTCTGTCTTCTTGAAAAAAAAAAAAAACGACCAGCGATATCAAAGACTTCCCACTTCCTTAAGTTTTGTCCATGAGTGTAGAACGACATTGTATGTAATTGATGGAACTGTATGAGTTAAAGATGGACTAATGAAGGCCGGGAAACCTTGGTTCCCAGGTGGGCGTTCGGAATTTACTATAGTTGGTGTTGTGGCTTTGTCACTGACCCGAGTCCGGTAGTTTGTAGAGACGGTCGATAGATGGCGCCTAGTTTCTTTTGCGTCTATTTTGATGTGTGAGGTGACCTTTTTTTTAATAGACACTATATGTGTTATAAATGAAATTTCTAAAAACCAATTTAAAATACAATTTATCTCATCCCTATCTAACCTACTTCTCCAGATAACCCAGGGAACCAAACAGGGCTCTATCACTTGTAATTAGAAAATGAACTGTGTTCTCTACCGAAAAGCATTTGGTGAACTGTAGAAAAGTAGGAGTGTGTCTACTATCCAGATCTGTATATTCCACACAATTAGTTAGCTACATATGTGTGGAATGGATAAATTCGAGTATATCTAAACCGACACACTTACCTTATTTCATATTTTATTATTCTTAGTACACGTGGTACAGGTCATGATAATCATGGTGGGTAATAGTTGGATTCTGCTTGTACTGTGTAAGTGCACCATATAATATAATTGTTCGAATAAAAGACACAAATTGATGTTTGCGGATGAGCGATTGCTCGAAGCATATTATATATTTATAATTATATGTAATTCTGCTGTCCTAAAAGCTTATGTCCATAGTTAATCTAAAATACCCATTCGAAGAGTCAAGCATCTCAGTATCACTATAAAAGGAAGTTCCAAAAATGCAATATAACAGCGAAATATTAAACTGGCGAAACCGCTGGGAGGGTTCACCATGATGAGCCAGGCCCTCCCTTTAATTTTTCCATTTCAGTAAGGGCAGTAGAAATTGTTTTATTTTAAAAAGAATATTACGCGTCTAAAATAGTTTTATAATTTGATGTAGATATGTGGTGCACTAACTGTAAACGCAATAACCAACTACTACCAACCATGTTTATCATGTAGATAGCAATTCGATTATTAGACTTACAAATGTGCCAGAGCCCTGTTTGGATACTTACCACTCCATTATTCTTTATTTCGACTTAGAGGGCTATTTCCCCCTAGGGACACTTGCACTTTAAAGATAAACAAACATTTTGAAAGAAGATAGAGATATTTTAAATATGTACAGAATTAGTATGTAAGTTAGTTCCATGGTGGAGTTGGATTTTTGTAAGAATCGGTAATCATTGAAGGGATTTTTTATTTAGAAAAAAAAGTGTCCAATGCGGGGTTCGAACCCGAGTGGTTGTTGTCGGGAGTCGACGTTTTAGTCCATTCATCCACCGATCTCCTTGTTTATATCTTCAATTAGAAACATATAACTTTACTCTTCAGTAGAGTTTGTGTGTGTGACAATTGGCTTCACATTCCATTTTGTTGTGTCAACTTTTTAAATTATAGGAAACAAACGTTTTTTCAACATATGGCGCCATTTGTATTTTACAACACGGCGAGATCGTGCAACATTTACTACACTGTGGCTTCCACCTGCAACAGAAGTGACAGAAAGAAAATGCGTATGCGTTACCTTGATTGTACTAGGAATTAGGAGAGAGCCAATCAGCGGTAAAATAAGAA
>CP092876.1:89450905-89568483 GCA_030710605.1 Cordylochernes scorpioides | reverse complement strand
AAGAAGAAAGCTTACAGGATTATTGGATTCTTCAGGAAATTTTAAACCAGATAATGCCTTGATGACTTTTTCAAAGTTCAACAGAAATTCAACAGCTTCCAACAAACAACAGCAGCATCAACAATCCATTAAAGATAAAAAGAAGAACACACACTGTGGATATTGCAAGAAGAAAGGCATTGGTGGAAAGAATGCTTGGTGAGAGTGGAAAAAAGTGTGATTGGTGGAAAAAAGGACACACAGCCAAGTTCTTCAGCCAGAGATGATAGCTGTGCTTTTTCAGCTGAGACAAGTGCCTTCTTCGCTGAAACAAAGGATTCCTGGATTGCAGATTCTGGAGCAACTGATCACATGACTTTCAGAAGAGAATGGTTCTCTACGTTCGAAGAAATACCAGAAGGTGTTAATCCTGTGTGCCTTGGAGATGGAAAGAATATCTATGCAAAAGGTAAGGGAAATATTGATATTCTCTCTTATGTTGATAGTCATGAAATTAATGCAACTCTTTTGGATGTTCTCTATATACCTGAATTGGAGACCAATCCTTTTTCAATATCTACTGCAACAAAACATGGTTTGACGCTCATTTGTAAAGGAAATCAGATAAAATTGACAAAAAAATCGAAAGTGCTAGTTACTGGAATAAAGGACAATTCAAATCTTTATAGAATTTTTATTAAAGCAAAGAAATCTTCACAAACTCATGTTGCTCAGTTAAGTCTAGATATATGGCATCAAAGAATGGGTCATGTAAATCCTATAAAATTAACCCAAATGCTTGAAAATAACGTTTTTGAATAAAACATTAAAATTAGAGAAAAGCTGATTATTTACTATGTGAAGCATGCATCTATGGAAAACAAAATAGAAAGGTTTTTCACGCGTCAACAAGTCCAAATTCGACCTATCCAGGAGAGCTGATCTATTCAGATGTTTGTGGACCAATGAGTAAAAGATCACCAGGTGGATCATTATATTTAGTATCATTCAAGGATGATTTTTCAAGATTTAGAGTGGCCTACTTCATTAGGCATAAAGCAGATGTACTTGAGAAATTTAAAGAATTTGTAAAAGAGTTAGGACTGAAACTGGAAATAAATAAAAAGATTCAGAACAGATAATGGCACAGAATTCTTAAATAAGAATTTTTCTGATTATCTAAAATATCTAGGAATTGTTCATGAACTCACTGCTCCATATACCCCATAACAGAATGGAATTTCTGAAAGAGATAACAGAACAATAGTTGAATCAGCTAGATGCTTGTTACATGGAAGAAAAATGCCGCTTGAACTGTGGCTGAAGCCGTAAACACAGCAGTCTATCTCTTAAATAGATGTACTACTAAAGCATTGGGAAATTCTACACCTTATGAAATATGGTACAAGAGAAAACCCTCCATCTTACATTTGAAAACTTTTGGATGTAACGCTTATGTGCATATACCAAAAGATAACAGAAAGAAATTAGACAAAAAGAGTATTCGTACATTTTTTGTTGAATATACTGAAACTAACAAAAATTATAGAATGTGGATCCTATTGCTAGAAAAATTATCATAAGCAGAGATGTAATATTTACTGAAGCTAATACATCAGAAAATATTCAGGATAACCAACAAGAGCAGGTAACTATATATAGTGAAGAAAGTGTTGATAGCACAAATACCAGTTCCAAACCAGAAGAATCATGTCGATACCCTCTTAGGAATAGAATCAGAGAAAAGTAACAATCATCAAACAACTGTACAAGAGCTATTTCATATGTTGTTATGTCCATGACCAAGAATCATTGAACTATGAAGATGCAATTGTAGGACACAACTCAAAAAGTGGAAACTAGCATTGGACGATGAATTCAATTACTTGATGAAAAATCAAACATGGACTTATGTGGACACTACCATCAGAACAGAAAAAGCTATTGCATGCAAGTGGGTATACAAAATAAAGCAAAAATGCAGATGATCAAATAAAATTGTTTAAAGGCTAGACTAGTTGCGAATGGTTATTCACAAAAATCAGGACTTGATTATGGTGAAACCTTTTCTCCAGTAGTAAAAGTCGATTCAATTAGAACAATCTTATTACATTGTGCATCACTTGATATGGAAATGATTCAATTAGATGTAAAATCTGCCTTCTTGAATGGTGATTGGAAGAAGAACCTTACATGGAACAACCCCAAGGTTATGAAACCCAGATTTTCCAAATCATGTTTGCTCTCTTCAGAAAAGCATCTATGGTCTTAAGCAATCCCCCAGAATGTGGAACAAGAAATTTCATGAGTTTTTAATTAAGTTTGATCTCAAACCTTGCCATATCAGATTCATGTGTCTATACAATGAAATGTAAACAGGCTTACATATTACTTGCAATATATGTAGATGATTGCTTAATCTGCAGTGTAAATAAACAATATTTAGATGATATAGTACAGTACTTATATTCCAATTTTGAAATAAAAACTTTTACTGCCGATTATTTCCTTGGCCTACAAATATATCGAGATAGAACAACTAAAATGTTATTTCTACATCAAGCCTCATTACATTGAAAAACACTTGAACATTACAACCTTCTTGAAATTAAGTTACAATCTGTACCTTCTGATCCTTACTCAAAACTAACAAAAGAGATGTGCCCAAAGGATAATCAGGAAATTGAAGAAATGAACAAGATTCCACACAGACAGACAATTGGTAGTTTGATGTACCTCATGACTGGAACTAGACCTGATATGGCCTACGCAGTCAGCAGGGTTAGCCAATTTATGAACAACCAGGACCTTCACATTGGACCGCAGTAAAGAAAATATTTTGGATACTTAAAGCTACGAAATAACATCGGTATTTGTTTTGGTGGGAGTTCCTGCACTACACCTCTGATAGGTTTTTCCGATGCTGATTTTGCTGGAGACCTAGACACAAGAAAATCAACCACCGGATATGTGTTCATGTTGAATAATGGACCTATTTCTTGGTGCAGTCAAAAACAGAATTGTGTGTCTCTGTCAACAACAGAATCTGAATATATTGCGGCTTCTAAAGCAACGAAAGAAGCAATTTGGCTGAGACAACTTCTACGCGAGCTACATCAAGAACAAGAAAAGCCTACAACAATTTTTTGCGACAATCAAAGCTGCATAAGACTTGTTCACAACCCAGAATACCACAAAAGAACTAAACATATCGATATTTCGTATCACTTTATCAGAGATCAATTTCAAAAAAACATGCAATTGACCCCCCTTCTTTATGTCTGCTCCAATGATCAAGCTGCAGATATATTTACGAAAACTCTACCTCCAGAAAGGTATAGAAGACTAAGAAGCCAACTTGGACTGTTTGAAACAACAAAGTGCTTGTTAGGTGGGAGTGTTGAAGAGTAACTTCGCACATCAGCTGTTGCCTAGCAACGACACCATCCTACCAGACATCACGTGACCTGGCGCCACACTGTCTATACCTGTAGTTTGAGTTTTGGTTTTCTTCCTGCTACTGCGCTTGCCTTTTGTAACTCTTTTTGTTCCTTGTCATCTTAATATAATATTATTGTTAATTAAACAATACTTTTGAGATCCAGCCTCTGATTCTCTTACAGGGGGTCGGTGGAAGGCTGGTTTGAACCGTTGGTTTACGACCACTACGACACGGGTTCGATTTCCGCATTGGACAATTTTTTCTGTTAAAAAAAAATGCTCCAATGACCCCCAATTTTTGCAAAAGTCCAACCCCACCAGCGAGTTTAAGTAACCGAACGGGGCTCTGGCACATTTTGTAAGTGCAAAGTCGAACTGCTTTTCACATGTGTAGACCATGTGGTGCGCTTACAGTAAAAGCAGTCGCTAACTACCCACCCATGATTATCATGGCCTGTACCACGTGTACTAGGGATAAGCAAAAAAAAAAAACAATAGGAAGTGACAGTCAGACTTTCCCCCTCTACAAATGTCTACAAAAAGAGAAACATCCAGGCAAAAATACAGTAGTCAACATTCCATCATTGGTATCTAAACCAAAAGCCTGAAGCTATCCTGGAATGTGGGATGAACTGACAGAAAGCAACCTGTATTTCCAGGCTCAAAATTGCCCATACAAGACCGCTCATTTTCCAGAATGGTGTCAAGACCTTCCTACAATGCACTATATGCAGGACCAAAGAAGCCTCACCAGACCACCTCTTGGAATGTATGGGACAGGCTCTCTCTATATGCCAACCCTACCAAGATTATAAGAATTTAATCCATGAATCCAATTTCCACGACTTTGTGTATAGCCATAAAATTAGATAATTAAAAAAATATATACAAAAAACCAATAATGATTTTTAAAACGGGTCCATATACGTATCCAGGACAATTTACAAACTAAATAGTAACTTTGAGAAGCAAATATAAGGGTCAATGGGTCAGATTTAAAAAGAGAGGACATTATTCAAGACATTATATTTAATTGTGATAGATATTCTGACGTTGAAGTTCTGTCATATATTTCATAATATAGTTAACGGAGCTATGATTGTGTAGACCAGGGTCGGCAAACTGCGGCTCTTTGGATGTGAAGCTGCTAACTCTTTATATAGTTCCATACGCAATAGTTATTTATGTGAGTATTATTTATTGTTGGCAAGAAAACATTTTTGTGGCTCTTTAAAAACTTTGAAATTTTGTAAATTGTAATTTTTGACTCTTCCAACTCAAAAGTTTGCCGTCCCTTTGTCTAGAGGATAAGGTCTTTATCGTTGGAGGAGCCTCTTCGACTATACCTAGATGATTTCCTATATTCACAGTTTCATTCTAGAATACCTATTATCAACATATATAGTCACGACCGTCTTTCCACCGTCATGTCACGGATGCGCGCGCATCATCATTATGATCATTATCATTATCTAATGATAATAATAATAATAATTATTATTATATTATTATTATTATCAACATATATAGTCACGACCGTCTTTCCTCAATCAATTCCTCATCGCTGTCACGGATGCGCGCGCATCATCATTATGATCATTATCTAATGATAATAATAATAATAATATATTATTATTATATTATTAATATTAATATATATAGTCCCGACCGTCTTTTCTCATTTCCTCATCGCTGTTACGGATGCGCGCGCACAGGGAGGTCACGTGCTCGCCGGCAGCCAACAGGCGCGCGCCGCCGGCATTACGTCATAGATTATAAACACAAGGTAATAAAGCCAAATAAAAAAATAATGTGTGATAAGGAACAATTTGGATTATATACATATATAATTGCCTTATTCTGTCTGTGTGAAGTTCACTGTGTGAAGTTCACGGATAGATTTTGGTCAGAATGGATAAAAATAAAAAAAGTGTCAAGGGATGGGAATCGAACCCACGACCTTCCGCTTACCGGGCAGATGCCATGACCACTAGGGCTACCCTGGACATATTTTTCCTTTCACATTTTTATTTTTATATTTTCAAGACACACACAGTTTGGGGCGGGACGTTTCATAAGAGAGACATCCACGGCGCCAATTTATAATTGTAACGAATAGTATTTTAATTAAAACATTTTAAAAATATATACGCACTCGGGTAAAACCCGGGCGTTGCCCGGGCCATTCGTCTAGTTGTACGTTTTCTTATAATTTAAAGATACTTGCACAGAATACGTAATGATAGTAAAATAAAAGGACAAGTTTCAAGATGCTGCTTTATATTCTAAAATCACTTCCATCAATAATTGACAATATAACCCAGAATAAGTATATTGCTACGGCGTTTTATGGTTTCCACAAGTCCATATCTCAGAAGAAGGCCAAGTGACACTCACTCCTCACTTTCTTACTGCTACTCTTTTTGTGTTGTTTTTCTTGCTTCCCTCTTTCTCTTTCTTTTTTTTTCTTTTTCCTCTGTGTATATCGTTATTTCCTTTGTCTCACTGCTTTGTTCTTATGCATACCTCTGGTGAATCCTGTATAGGGTCAGTGACCCTAAATAAAGGCTTTTTGTTGTTATATTCTAAAATCGACTAGCTGATAAAGAACTTATGCTTGGATGAAGCTAGCCGATTTTGATAATAAGAAGCGCCTTCCAGAATTCGTCAATTTTTATTTGACTTTTATAAATGTACTTTAGTTTTTCGTTGTGTTCCATCGTTATACTGCCACTAGCGTATATGTACCATTGGTGTTTAAAGTGAAGTATAATAGAAGTGTGTAGGGTTATGTGTACCGTTCTCATTAGCTGGTACACCATGACGTAGCTGCTGACAGACCAGGCGACAGCTGAGATAAAGTACTGTAAACAGCGGCGCCGAGATAGAAGTCTGGATGGACTGTACTACTTGGGTGTGCTCTACTAGGAGGATGGATTCGAGTTGCTGTGAAACTTTCTATTTCCGGTGAGTAATACTACGAAAATTGCTCTTCAATGGTTTCATTTTGACGGGAGAGTAGCTTTTTTTCGTTTAAGATTGGTTACCAAAATCTTATATAGCTTAGTCAATAAGTTATCCCAACCATTTTATCAGTTAACTATGATACTCTTCTTTAGCCGTGCTCAATAAAGTTGTTTTTTAGCTGAAATACACCAGTGCTATATCTTTGATCAATTAGGAAGATTTACCGTGTGGATCTCATGAAGTTGAAGTTATCCTAGGTCGATGAGTACCATAGCCTGAAGCCATGGTGGAAGTTCCGAATCAACCAAAGATTTTATTATGGCTCTATCACCGAGTCTGCTAAACTGTTACGACTGTTGATAGATTACACACGGTGTTGCGCATCTTCTGATGCCGAAAGTATCTTCTGTAAATTTGATACCGGTGAATTATCGATGTAACACCATTTTTACTTATTGTAAGCGTGTTACTTAACGTCCGAGGAAGAGCTCCTATGCTTGAATATTTAATATTTTCGTTAGTAAACAAAAACATCGTTTAATTTGTACCAAAAGTGGAACTTCTCCCTTTTAAAAATGTATTAAAACAAAGGTGACACGCTTTTTATGGTACATGAATACCACCCACCCACAACTTTATTTTGCATCATTTACTTTGTAATAAAAAATAGGTCTCTATACATACCATGAATTATTGTGACGATAGCTACCTGATGGAAAGTCGGTGTTTATACTAGTGTGGTCTACATTTCGCATAGAATTTTATTCCCTGGAGCTACTCCAATCCGGCGAGTGTCTACCAAACCAACCAACGAGCTAAAGGTCTCTAGGTGGGCATTCTGAGTTAGTGTTGGTGGGTGGCTTTGTAACCGACATGAGTCTGCTAGATTTCTGATACGATCAATTCATAGGACATAGTTATTGCGTCTATTATGATGGGAGAGGTTTATTTATTTCTTTCTTTTGAGAAAAAAAAATGCAGATACGCTCTCTTGGGATCTGAAAATATCATCAACCAGGAATCTGTAGACTTCAGAACAACTGAGGAGGATGTTCTGACATCTCACATCTTGTCCTAACCTAATTAAAGTACGATAATCTCCTATACCGGTTGAGATATCTCAGTAAACCAACGCCATTATTTAGGGCGGGAAGTTTGCGATCGGTACACCATATTTGTGCCAAGTTTCAGGTTCTTCTACGGATACTCTCTCACTAATATAAAAATAATGGATTAGATGTATAAAAGAATTTTAAAGCGCACTTTGAAGTTTTATATCACAAAATATAATTAAACAATACACACACACAAAAACCTTTATTAAGACACACAGGTCTTACAGAGGATTCTCCTTGGGGTTACAAGACGGAGAAACCTATGAAAGTGGGAAATATACAAAGGGGTAAAAATGGAGAAAGATTATATACACATGATAAATATATACAGATTATTATTTGAATGATCCTATGGAGAATAAGAATATGGATTTGGAAATATGGATGGAAGAAGTGGAGAGCGAAAAGAGGAAAAAACAGGTATTTACATATGAAACATGCATATAATGGAACAGTCAATTTAAGCTCTTCTGCTCACACAGCACAGGTGGACCATGGCTTTTTTCAAGAAATCTTTAAGAGATTTTCCAGGAAAATCCGAGTGTAATGAAACTATACCATTATTATTATTATTGATTTCCTTATATATTCATCACAATAACAAAATTATCATCTACTATAATATGTACCTAAAGTAGTACGACCTCACCATATGTTTATATGTCCGCGTTTTTATTCGCGTTATGATTAGTTTCTCACTGTCTGTGACCTTATTTACCCAATAAGCGTTTAATTATCAGTAAGTGGCAGACTTTTGGACGCAAACCTTTTATTTAAAAAGGTGCTGGGAATTCTAAAAAAGGTGTAAGAAAGGTGTTATTTTTTTTTTTGAAAACACCTTTTTGCACATAACATGACTATAAATTAAGTGTGGAATTTAACCACTTATGGTCAAAACTTAAGTAAGTTGTACCTTTTATTATGTATATATCGGAACAATAACTCTAAATGATATTACAGTGACTTTTATTGAAGACACACGAGATAACCAAATGTGAACAAAATTGCCTCTGTCTCCTACAAAAAAAAAAACAGTCGACCGGCGACATTAAAGACTTTCCACTTCCTAAGTTTTGTCTACGAGTGTGTATATATATATATATATATAGATATAATAAATAATTAAAAATCCGAATACAAATTATTGAATAAAAAAAAAGAGGTTTTTCCTAAGCGGAAAAATCTCAAAAATGATAAAAGGCAATTTTTTTTTTACTCCAGTAAATAGAGTATGAATATAATTCCTTGTAATACCTTTCAATGAAATATGTTCTGGAGTAAAAGTTTGCCTTTTATCATTTATGAGATAAGCGGCAAACCTCTCTCTCCATATTAAAACAAATTAATTTTGCATATTGTTTCCTTATTTCAAGATCAGAATGGTTCAATATTGTAGTGAGATCTCAGGAAGTTTCTAAAATAATTTGAATTTATTTTATTTTTAAGTTTATTTGGTAAAAATTGTTTTTATTTTCAATAAATACCCTACTAGAGAGTGTGTGTTTCATTAAAATCGATACACCAGGAATACGACAGATTACAGATGGGACATTTATTCGTTAGACCAGGGGTCGTCAAACTTGCGGCTCGCGAGCCACATGCGGCCCTTTGGATGTGAAACTGCGACTCTTTATATAGTTCCATACGAAAATATTTATTTATGCAATTATTATTTATTTTTGGCAAGAACATATTTTGTGGCTCTTTAAAAACTTTGAAATTTCGTAAATTGCATTTTTTTTACTCTTCCGACTCAAATTTTGTCGATCCCTGCGCTAGGAAGAAGATGCTGTGATATGCAAATGATTAAATTTTCAACGCATTTATGCAAAATAAGCGCCGGTAGCGACACCTAAAATGTGTTGAAAGGAAGAGATTGTACAGAGAAGGTGTCTCATACAGAAATTGTATTTGAAACGTTGCTTCCTTATGAAAGGTTGTCGTGATGTATTGTGTAAGAACGATTAATGCTTACCAACACGTTTCTGAGATTGATAGAAGAGAACTGTAGCCTAACTACCGGGATTGCGGTTTATCGTACCACAGTATTGCTGCTCGCGTCGGTCGAGATCCCAGGACAGAATATAGACTCGATAGGATGGTCATAGGAACGACGTACCCCGTGAAGACCGACATGTTACCCTCATGGCCTTAATGTGGATCTAATGAGCCTCCCATTAATTTTTCATTGCAGTAAGGGCAGTAGATATAATTGTTTGATTTTTAAAAGAATCATACCCGTATAAAATAGTGCCAATTTCTCACATAACAGATGGCGCGCTAATGCATCATATTTTCCTTTGGTGAAAGTATCACATAGATTTTGTACGTAACCTGCATCATAAGTCTTATTTTTATTATTCGTAAAATCCTCTCTGCGCTATACATATAAATAATAAACAACTTCGTTCGATGTATTTCTTGTTTTATTTTATATTCATCTCAAGCTTTCGGGTATCACAAACCTTTCTACAAGAATTTATGATTCTTGAGTACAATCCTGTAGAAGGGGTTGTGATACCTGAATGCCTTAGATGAATATAAAATAAGAAAGCCATCTTCAAAATATTTTTTTTTGTTTATTACTCTTATTATCATTTCCTCAATCCTAAATCTCACACAGTAGAATGTGGAGATACTACCGTCAGTTTCTATACCTTCTTCTTTATATTGTAACAAAGTATTTATTAATTTTATTATTTTTATTAACAGAGTGGTCATTTTTATGTTTATATTTTGCTACTCTGTAAATTTCCCTCTTTTGTTTATCACTCATAGTTTGTTCTTGCCTGAAATAAATTGTTGTCCCATCCCGAAGTTGGTCTTCTCTAATTTTCCACGTGGCAATATGATCTTACAACATTTTATAATAAATATCTTTTTTTAATCATGTTTACATTTAATTTCGGCTATTAAATACTATACACTCACGAACAAAACTGAACTGTTTCAGACAATAACGGTCGGTGATGTCCCAGGTCGTCATTTTAATTTTGGATACAGAGACGATTATGTTCACACTTGGTTATATCATGTGTCTTCAATAAAGGTAAATGTAATATCTTTCACAGTACTGTCTGAAACCTGATATACATGCTAAAAGGTAAAACTTCCTTAAGTTTTGTCCATGAGTGTATTGTCTGAAACCCGATATACATGCTAAAAGGTAAAACTTCCTTAAGTTTTGTCCATGAGTGTATTGTCTGAAACCCGATATTCATGCTAAAAGGTTACACTTCCTTTTGTCCATGAGTGTATTTTAAATAGCATAAAATGTTATAGTTTAAACTTAGGTGTCAAACTATGGCCTTATTGTTAACAAAAATCACTATAATAAACACTTCTTTGCGATACCAAACCAAAAGTCAGAGAATCAATCTACTTAGTTGCATATACACGATCCCTCCCAATGCCATATTCTCTCACGACAAATGTTCACACTTATTGGCCCGCAAACCTATGTTTTACATGCTCGCTGGTAAAAAAAGAATGAAGCCTGCATTTGACATGTAAAGATGGTCTCATAAAACACTTTTCCTAATCTCCAGAATTTTTATTAATTGATCTAAAACGAACATTGTATATTGTTGCACCAGGTTGCGGATTGGCAGACTCTTTAACCTTGATTCTCTCCTGTGCTGGGTCTTGTATCTTACCAGAACGTGTTTCAACCATCCTAAAAATTTATATAAGGGCATAATGAGATAACTCTACTTTAAGTGGCCTCCAGAATTATTTATTTATTTCTCACATCAAAGAGAGCAGTGAAGTCACACAGTGTACCAAAATACAAATGGTGATTCTATAATACATATATAATGTTTAATAAAATAAGTAAATATAAAATATAAATTTGAATTTAAAATATATAAAAAATAATATTACAAATTAAAATAAAATAGGTTCATTAGCCATGATGCAACAATATGCTATTCATGGTGGTGTCTTGCCCATGGAGTAGATCAGATCGGTCCATGCACCCTGACCACAATAACGACCAACCGAGGTGTGTTGTTCGTATGGATGTCCTCTTCTGGATTGATGTCTTCTATATAGAGGGCTGCAAGGATGGCCGGGTATATATGGTCAGTTGGGTGTTGTGACAGTTATTGCAGTTCCTGTAGGATCTAGTCATGTCTGGGTTTATCCTCATTCCTTTAAAATGTCCTGTTCTGATTCTTGAAAATTTTAATTCTCTATTAATATGTTATTCATATAAAAACGATTTTTACTCGGAAGCTTAATTTTGACCCAATTAAATGTAAAAATAGGAATTAAAAAAGTATAAATAGCTAAAAAAGGTGTAAAATATTTGAAAGCTTTTGAACAAAATGAAATCAGTTTTAGCCATTTCCCAAAATACACTTTCAGAATTTGACGTTTGGAAAAAAAAAAGTTGCTACCAAAAATCTGCCTGACTATTTATTAGCCAATTAATATGCAGTTTTTGTTTAGCTCAGAGGCAATGAGAAACGAAACTCAATATTAAATATAATATTCACTTTTAGGAAGTTATATTTCATCATATCATTGTAAATCATTATAATGATCATTATCATTCTATTGCCACATAACTATGAAAAATTGCCCATTAATTTTGATGGAAAAATAATTCAACCTCAGAAACTGTTAAAATTTTGGGAGTTATTTTTAAAAATCATAGACAAAGGAATAAGATTAATTTTGGAACACATGTTAACAATATAATTATGAAAGCTACGAAACTTAAGAATATATTATTCTCATTATGTGCACGTACTTGGGGCATTGATGCTCGGCGTAGATTGATCTTATATAAAGCTATGATACGCTCTACAATAAGCTATGCATCAAATATTTGGTTTCCTTTTATTACTGCAGCAAAAAAGATCCAAGTTGAATTCTATACAATATCAAATTCTTATTAGATGCATTCATGCTTATAGGACTTCATCTTCTTACATCACACATATACTAGCGAAAACTCCTTTACTGTCCGATTATTTTGAATTATCACAAACAAAGTATAATATGACAAATTCTCTCACAGATCGAACACTCAAAAAAACCCTTGAAAAATAATAAAATAAACTATATCTGGATCTAAAATTTAAGTTCTATCTTTCTCAATCTAATGAACTGTTCAAGAAATTCTTTCCAATTGCTGTCCCAAATTTCATCTCTTCTGATAAATTCACTACTTTATTCTTAACAGGCAAAGGACCCTTCTTAAGTTTCCTATTCAAACTGAATGTTATTAATGATCCAGCATGTGAATGCCGCTTAGATGTTGAATCACCAGAGCATCTTCTTTCGACTTGCCCTCTGACTAATCAAATTGCATGTAGATACTTTGAAACATTACCAAATTCTCTTTGTGTATATATTCTATCTTATGAGAACTTTGTTAAGTTTAGAACTATTTGAACAATAATTTACAAAACACTACTAATCCATCGTGTAAATATTTAATTATATATATGTAAATAATACTAGCACAGCACAATAGTCCTTTGGACTTCGTGCTTTTGTAACAATAAATAAATAAATAAAATTCATTAATTAGTGAAGACTGCGTGCGCTTTGTCATTTTATTGACAACATATCAATAAATTATTTTCTATTGCCAAATTGTCTCGCTTTTAATATTAAAAATATTTTTATGTTTTTCATTCTAGCTATAATTTTTAGAAAACAATTTATTTCAGAGTTGCATTTATGAATTATTTTGATGTTAGTTTTTTTTAAAAAACATCTTTGTATTATATATATGTAATAATGTAGTAATGTAGTAGTAGTTTATGCTGTTGAATGAATGCAGTGTGGCATGTTGGCTAGAAGCAGTCGTGGTTGTTGAGCGATGGGTGGTAAGGACACACACACAAAACGAAGCGACACAGTTGTCGAAGGAAAATTCCTTGAATAGATAAAAAGTCGAGCCAAAAGCAAAGATGGAGATCGAGAAGGTTTCTTACTGTTTTACATGGTCGCTGAGTTGGTCCCTGGAGACGATAAGGGGTGACGCTGACCGGAAGACTCACTGGAACTGAACTAACTGTCGCTAAGGCCGGTCTTATTTATACGACAGCTCTGACAAAGAGAATTGGGTCATGCACGTGGCACACGTGTCGATGGACACCGGACACTGGCGACGGTCTGACGGGGTCCAATCTATCTTTAGAAATTACTTTGTAAATCTCTCAATCTTGCTTTTAACTCAGTTTTTAATCTATTATATAGTTTTATTTATTCATCCTCAGTACATTACATATGGGGATACAAGGACACACGTCAATTATGCGTATAATTAGTTATAGTTTATAATTAGTTCTATATACAACATGACAATTTTGTTATACGTATTACATAATATAGGGTTATAAAACTGTGAGGGTAAAGGGCTATAACAAGATGTTTATTTGGCTATATCTGAAAATTATAAAAATAAAACTTATGTTTAATTTAAAAGTTATGATATTCATTATAAAAGAGAACTGTAGATAAAACCTTTGTTTGCTAAAAAATAATGATGATAAAAATGATGTTCTAAAAGATTGTTGGCGGGCGTTGGAAAGGGTTAGGGGTTGAAGAATATGCAATTGTAAGTGTTGCACAGACAATCAAATACTGAGATCCAGGTGCAAAGCGTGGATATAGACTTGTGCGTCTTCTTAGGCAATGTTTCACCTGCGATCCTGTATAAGGTTACAGTGCTTTGTCACAATTGTAGGGTTATTGGGTTGAAAAGTTGTTGAAGAAAAGACTTAATATGATTGAAAGGGATGGTAGAGCCATGCGATACGTAGAATTGTTGTAGCGACAGTAGGTGGTCTGACTTGACTTGAAATCAAAGGTTGATTGTGGTCCGCTAGAGCTGAAAAAATTGAAAGTTGAAAAAGTGAACGCTTTGTGCATGCGTTGGTGATGTGCTCTGCGGATGATTGAAATAAACTTTTGAAACGTGTTCAGACCAAAAAGTCGAGACTTGTACTTCTGGGGAACTGTGTTCAAAGAGTTTGTTGAATTACGAAATCAAAAGAAAAATTGTCAAGCAGTACTGTCGTTTCTACGAGCAATGGCTGAAATAGGTAGTGAAAAAGGTATAGGGAAGTGATTAGTAAGAATTTGATTGTTGAAAACGATTGTTGTATGCCCGATAGTTGATGATAAACATTGTCATATAATAAAGTTATTTAAACAAATATAAAATATAGTGAATAAAAAGATAGAAATATGATTGCGGATAAAAAAGTATAGGTGGATAAGATCAAACATGTAATATATAAAAGACATAATAATGAATTAGTAAAATATAAGAGATATAATAATGAATTAGTAATATATAAAAGATATAATAATGAATTAAAAATGATTATTGAAAGAATTAAATGTTTTGTCATACTAAAATAATATCATAAAAAAATCAAATTGTTAAAATAAAGTTGTTAAAATAATGTTGGAATAAAAATTTGCTTATATAATTGAAAAGTAAAAAATAAAAATAATTATTCAAGATTTTATACAAAGTTATAATATAATTAAAGATTATTAATGATTAGATAAATGTTAAGTAGTGAAAAATGGAACAAAAATTGTCTCTTTTGAAGAAAAGTTACAACTGTGGTGTGTAACTAGGTCATGTCCCTTTGGTAAATATCGGTGTTTCTATGTATCTCTGAAACTGGGAATACGTGATCTGACATGTTCATGGTAATATGTTAAATTGGGTAATGATTGGTAAGTCAATTAATTATAGGTGCTGCAATCTATCCGTCCTGCGAGTTGGGTGACGTGTCAGGTACAGGCGAACTGCAACTGGAGGTGTCATTTTAACATGGCGGCTGCAATTGGTGTCGATATCAACATGTGTCATGCCCTTTGATGCCGACCGACATAGCTGTTGTTTATTGATGTTGGCGGGCGTTGTGAGTCACCCTGTTGGTTAGAAGAAAATCTCTCTGCCTCCACTGTGGTAATTTGGTTCTCTCCTATTTGAAAATATAGTTTTCTCTGTGTTTGCAAGCGCTGTGTCTCGACGTTGTTGCGGACTTATAAAAAATGTTATTCAATGATGTCAGGTTTAGATGTGAATAAAAGTGCGACTTCAACGTAGACACGGTTTGGTGAGGTGTCACAGGCATGAAGGCGTCTTGGGCCTGTTAAGTGAGAAAATTGTTGTGGTGCGCTGTGTGACACTAGTAAGTGGATTGAATAGAAAGGTGTCACGTGAAGTCTTTGTTTTTGGTACAGCATCTAACTAGTTTCCGAATGAATAACAAATTTATTAGTCATGGGTGATTGTTGTACGAAACACATCGAGAATTTTCAGATTGTTATAGAGGTGGTATGTTTATCGTGAAATCTTTGTGTTCGCGACGATATGGAGCTCGTGTGGCTCGAAATTGGACGTGTTGTTAAATTGCGCGTTAATAGATGTGGCCAATTGGAGAAAGTGATGGGAGAGTGTGTTGAAGTTGGTTCCGAGAGATGTGTGAATTATTAATAATTATGCATGTAAAAAGAAAAGGACGAGGGAGTGTAGCTATGCTGGAACTTTTTAACTTGTTTTGGGGAAGGACAGTTACATTTCTAGTTGTGCTTTTGAAGATAGTGTATCTTTCGATTTTTGTATTTTTTAAAAAATGCGTTTCACCTATGTTTATTAAAATTTGAATATATATATTTTTTAAATCGTTGCTTATGTTAGTGCGAAAATTATACTTGTAAAAGGGCAATGGCATGATAGTGACTTATAATTTGAATGGGGCGTGTACATAAAATAGTACACATAACAATGATTTTTTGCAAAGTTTTGTGTATTTACTTAAGACATTGGTGTTTTTTGGTATAAAAATAAGGTATTAAAAAAAACACACAAATAAGTTTAGAATATGGATTCGAGTAATTAAAATATAATATGATTTTTTATGTAAAATTGAAAGTAATGAATTAAGATTTAAAAGTTGCTTAAAATAAAGTAAAAAATGATAAATGAGGGTGTACAATATTTAAAATTTGAATTGAAATGCTATAAAAATGGTAAAATTTGATTTAAAAATAATTACAGGAAAAATAAACATTATATTTATGGAAAATCAAGTTGTTAGCATGAAGAGAGAGTTAAGTAGATTTTTTAAAAACTCACAGTTTTTATGATTGTTCAGTCAGGAGACTTGGTCTTTGGTTGTTGTCCTGATGACGTGGAAGGCGTCTTGTAGAGCTTGTAGAAGCTTGTGACTTCTGTTTGGCGATGGTGGCATGTCGTCTGGATGGTTGCCTTGTAAGGTCGAAGGTGGGTAACTTCTCACCGGCTTATTTTGCGGGATGTTCGGCTGTGTCGTTGGGGGGAAGATTGTTTGGTCGTTTCGTTGGAATGGCGTGCTTGTTCCTCCATCTTGCTTCTTGGCTCTTTTCTATCTGGACAGTCTTTTTACCTTCTTCGTTGTGGTCTCCTTCGTTGTGGTAATCCTGTCGACTCTCTGTAATAATGTAGTAATGTAGTAGTAGTTTATGCTGTTGAATGAATGCAGTGTGGCATGTTGGCTAGAAGCAGTCGTGGTTGTTGAGCGATGGGTGGTAAGGACACACACACAAAACGAAGCGACACAGTTGTCGAAGGAAAATTCCTTGAATAGATAAAAAGTCGAGCCAAAAGCAAAGATGGAGATCGAGAAGGTTTCTTACTGTTTTACATGGTCGCTGAGTTGGTCCCTGGAGACGATAAGGGGTGACGCTGACCGGAAGACTCACTGGAACTGAACTAACTGTCGCTAAGGCCGGTCTTATTTATACGACAGCTCTGACAAAGAGAATTGGGTCATGCACGTGGCACACGTGTCGATGGACACCGGACACTGGCGACGGTCTGACGGGGTCCAATCTATCTTTAGAAGTTACTTTGTAAATCTCTCAATCTTGCTTTTAACTCAGTTTTTAATCTATTATATAGTTTTATTTATTCATCCTCAGTACATTACATATGGGGATACAAGGACACACGTCAATTATGCGTATAATTAGTTATAGTTTATAATTAGTTCTATATACAACATGACAATTTTGTTATACGTATTACATAATATAGGGTTATTGGTTTAAATTATCATATATATCTGACACGCTTTCTATCTCCTTATTCTGTAAAATTCTGGATATCATACTCGCGGTCTATTACGAAGAAGAAACGGAGCACCTCCTCGGGCTACTCACGCCTGAAGACAAGATTCTTCTCGACAAATTCTTCGACATTATCATCAAACATGTTACGAACATGAACTCCCCAAATGGCAGGGATCTGTCTAGATTCAAGGCGGCTTTAAGCTCCTGATCCGGACGTGCCCTCGGAGAGGGCTACGTCGATTGTAAATATCTCTCTTCATTCCTACCATTATTATTACCTTATAACTCCCTTTGAGTGTAAAGATTGACGAGATGTCAAAAAAAAAGTTGTTTAATTGTCAAATTGTCCTTATTCTGTAATGGGGAAATGTCAGTGGTGTAGGGTTGGTTCGATTATAGTTATATCGAGACACATTTATAAGTTTAATTATTCCTGAAGTGATCCGTCTTACATATGCTCTAGTTAATGTTTATTTTGGTTTTATTGACTTAATATAGAGTTTTTTTTTTTTGGCCATCATGCATTTGAATGCATTTATTAAAAGCTGTAGATGTTTTTATGCTCAGAATTTTCCACCTCCTTTTGGTTTAAAACATATGAAATATATAGATTGATAAATTAGAAATTTATTAAAAATAAAAAGCCTATTTCGGATCAATTGTTCTTTTTATATAGAGTTGTGTAGGGTCCCCGGCTTCGCCCAGTATTTAACAGAGGGAATGCTTGATCCACCAATTTTTTAAGTTCAACTAATCATTAGAATTATAAACATTCTTTATATCAGAATGTTTCAGTCCGGCATATACCGACAAAATTTGACTTTTATATGCATATATATATTACTAAAAATATTTTCTGCTGATTTTGGAATTAGAATTATTATCCTTACTTGAGGCTTGAAGAGGAAAATAAAAGATTACATATTTACATATGAACAAAAAGATTTGAGCCGGCCAACGGGAAATGGAATTATCTTTATTTATGGGGCTGCTAACCAAAAAGGATGATTTTTGAGCCCCAATGGACACATAAAGTAGAATATATACATTCCACTGTTGGAGGGGCCTGGGGATGGGTGGCCAGGGAATCATCGCCGGGTAAAAAAAAAAAAAAGGCCAACGGGAAACAACAACAATGGATTTATATTGGGAAAGCCGCGACATCTTGCGGTGGACATTACAGAGTAATTTAAAATTAAATAATTTTTATATAACACGCACACATATATATTAAAAACAACAACAAAAAGGCCTATTCTGACCACTCATACGAGCTTTTTAATGAAAACGCATCTAATGGAACAAAAATAAACTAAACGTTGAGATTTAATTTTGGCCAACCCAGTTTCTTGATAAATCAAGAAAAGCCCACCACGAACGCGTTTAGGGCTGTAGACCCTCGTCACGTGATGTAGGCCGTAACTCAACGACAAAAAATTTCGTTCAAGGGGCTTCATAAAAAATCAAGAAATTTATTCTATTTAAACCACCAGATATATAGAGTTTTTTTTAGGGTAATTTAAAATAAATTATAATTCTCAAATCCCTGATACATGAATATGAAGTCTAGGTAGTGTATGCGATTTGTGCATCCTAGAGAAGAACATTAGAAAATATCTCTCTCCAACAAAAGCTTGAAGTCGTGAGAGACCTGCAGTTCACTTATTGGACCTGATGTAGAGGACAAACAAATTGATCAACAATTTAATGAAGTCGAGCGTTGACCTTAAGGTGGTGAGAAGATGATGACTCAAATAGGTCAATGATGAGTTGATTAACTGAAGGCTGTTTCAGACGATGACGGTCGGATGGGGGGTACTAGCCATCTTGCTGGTAGCTGTGGGGGCCGAAGAAGAGGGTCCCTTGCCCCCCGGGCCCTCCACGGGGTCTCACAGCCGCTTGGAGGAGTTGGGGGCCCTGCTGAAGGTGCACGTAGCGCGACTGAGGCGTGCATCAACGGCGGAACTGGTGTTCCTTGTGGACAGCTCTGCCAGTGTCGGCGCAGACAACTTCGCCGACGAACTGAGGTTTGTCAGGAAACTCCTGGCGGACTTCACCGTCTCGCGGAACGCTACGCAAGTCGGCGTGGTGACATTCGGCTCCAAGGGGCGTGTTGTCACTCATGTGAATCATCTCTCGGAGCCTTCCAACAAGTGCGAACTATTGGAGCATCAGCTCCCCGGCATTGGATACTCTGGAGGAGGAACCTACACCTTAGGTGCCATGTTGGAGGCTCAGGTAGGTCTTTCTTGTCTCCTGTTGGAGACACGGGTAGGTCTTCCTTGTCTTACCTTGTTCCGGGTTAGATACTGAGGTAGGTCTTACCTTGTTCCGGGTTGGATATTGAGGTAGGTCTTACCTTGTTCCGGGTTGGATACTGAGGTAGGTCTTACCTTGTTCCGGGTTGGATACTGAGGTAGGTCTCACCTTGTTCCGGGTTGGACACTGAGGTAGGTCTTACCTTGTTCCGTGTTGGATACTGAGGTAGGTCTTACCTTATTCCGGGTTGGATCCTGAGGTAGGTCTTACCTTGTTCCGAGTTGGATACTGAGGTAGGTCTTACTTTGTTCCGGGTTGGATACTGAGGTAGGTCTTACCTTGTTCCGGGTTGAATACTCTAATTACGTGTTGAGTACTTAGGTAGGTTTTAATTGCCTCAAGACCGAATACTCCAGGATGTTAGCAGGGCTCGCTGGACTGCTCTCTAGTACTCACGTATGACTAACCTTTTTTAAAATAAGGTTATATAACCCTTAGTTTTCACTTTAATCAAACAATACATTTGAACTTCAAAATTATTCAAATATTTGAAACAGCGCAGACTACTTTGTTATTTAGAAAATTCTCCGGAATGCTCGGCCTGAAGCGGATCAGGCAGTTTTCCTGGTGACGGACGGCTATTCCAACGGAGGAGACCCACGCCCAGCAGCCAGGGACCTACGGGAGGCCGGAGTGGAGGTCTTCACCTTCGGGATACGCCACGGGAATATCCGGGAACTGTGGGACATGGCATCTGAACCGAGAGCAGAGCATTCCTTCATCGTGGACTCCTTCAAGGAGTTCGAAGCCCTAGCACGAAGGGCCTTGCATGAAGGTGAGGAAATCCCTATAAACTGCGAGTGAAGTCTGACATTTCTGTTGCTTGTAGATCTCCAGATTGGAATGTTTGAAGCCCAGAACCCAGACGCGTGTGTTATACTCTGCCCGGAAGACGGTAACTGCTGCGATATCTCAGCTACGTGCGCGTGTGGCACCCATACAGGACATTTCGTGTGCCAGTGTCCGCCTGGATACCACGGTGTTGGGCTACACGGACAATGCGAACGTAAGTTTAAATATCCCATGTCAACCCCCCATAGTCTTACATTTAGTATATCTGTTCAAATTAAATGTTTCTATCTCACTAAATGTTGTTGTCTTAGGTGATATTTTGCCTTTAGTTGTTTGAGAGATGAGTTGGCCTTGATGTCTTCAATCTAGTTTGATCTTGGCCTTTCTTCTTCGTCGTTGTCCTGAGGTTAAACATTTCAAGGCGTGGTAGGGGAGGCCAAAATATACGTATACAGTAGACCCTGTTTTAAATAGAATTCCTCAATATAAGAAATCTCCAGTAGTTATCTAGTACATGTAGCTGTGTTGAGAGATAACATGTGCTGTATATCCATTCTGTTTCTGTCCATTAAGTCACTGCTTAAGACAGACTCTCTTCCTTCATAACTACAGAAAGTATTCTTTCAGAGACGATATAAGTCTGTAGGATACCATATCGTTATTTTGCTTAAATAAATCTTTGCTCAAAGAGCATCTTCACCTTCAAAATAATATATCGAACTATCAGTTCAGAGGTATATTCAAACCTATATATGATCCTAAAAACCATGTTTCATTTATATGATCAAATTAAGCTTAATATAGTAATTTTAAATTCTTTAAATACATTAATAAACGTAACATGTGTGTATGTATGAGTAATGAGAACAAAAGTTTACCAGGTCCTAATACAATGGAGGAAAAGCAAAGAAGGAATGAAAAGGGAAAGTTCGCTCCACCAATTTAACACATGAGTTTTTAGCATGGGCTGAAGAAGGAGTGCAATATGGGATATACATTGTAACGACCTTAATTTGACAGGCTCTGTTTAACTCTTTTTCAAATTCCAATTAAACTGCCTACTTCAATATACCGATTATGTGATGAAAGTATCTATTTCTCCTCAACCCATAGGTTGGTGGCTAGAAGTATTTTTGTCCTCTCTCAGAACTTCCTTTCTATGAGTATTATTTTGATGGTAATTTAGGGTCTTCTCCCAAAATTGTTCTTGACTTCCATTCTAGGCCTTTTACTCTTTCTGGTATTCCTTCCATACATCCCTCCAGTAATACATTTATCCTCTTAGAGTGTCGGGCAAGCTGTCTAACATGCTAGTTCTCCTCATCCTCTCAATCGTCTCCAGTAGGTCATATCTCTTCTCCATTATTTTTCAGACATCTTCATTACTTTTTTTGAAGTATTTGGCATCATTCCGCATAACATCTCGAAAGCCCTTAGCATTAACATTTTGATCTATGACATGAAATTTATTTCAATAGGAATCCCCTTGAAGATGTTGTATTCGAGAAGTTTGTCCGGCTTAAAGAGTTCGTACTTTTAAAATGTATTTGAGAGGAGAGGGTGTTGAAGTATTTGCTTAGATCAGGGCTGATAAGTGTTGTTATTGCTTACAGCTTGTCCAGCGGGCAAATATAGACCACAGAACGAAACCTTCTGCCATCCATGTCCCGATCCCCAACATACAAGTACCGTTGGATCTTTTTCGCTCCAGAACTGCACCTGCTCTGAAGGATATACGTGGAATGGAACTGCGTGCGAAAGTAAGTTGTTATAAATATTGCTAAATGACCTTACTTCAAGGGATCATTTCTAAAGTTACGTACGCAATTCGATTACCGAACTTCGACGAATGTGTGTTATAAATATTGACACGTGGAAAATTAGGAAAGACAAACTTCGGGATGACACAGCAATTTTCATTTAAGGCAACAACAAACTATGAATGATAAACAAAAGATAAGCAATGAGGGAAGTTTACAGAGTATCAAAATATAAACATAAAAAAATGATACTCTGTTAATAAAATAATAAATACTTTGCTACAATATAATAACATAGGACGTGCTGTATTTTAAACATGAAAGCTTCAAGTATAATTTACTGTTGTCTATTTCTAAGTAAAGCTAAAGATATGAACAAGTTTAGTATCTTGGTTTATATGATAGTCATATATTTCTCGCTGTCATATAGATATTTTAAAATAGAGCAATCCATAAATAAGTCTTTAATTAAAAAGGCATATTTTGATCCAATATATGCCTTTTTAATTAAATATATATATGTGGCAATATGATAATAATGTGGGGAGAGAGAAATAAGAAATCCGCAAGTTTGGAAGAGGAATTCCAGGCAACCAGCGAGAGAGAGGGAGCGCGAGGTTAAGGTACCGCTGAACGACCGTTCGTGTCGCACACCACCCCCCAACTGTCCAAAAATAGTCCTGAGGGTTCCAAGAAAAGGCCCCCCTCCGGAATGTGGTCAGTGGCCCAAAATGGCCGTACTTTAGCTACCTTTTATCTACGTCTCTCTCTGATTGACTGTAGGTTTACTTTATTATTCCTGGAAGAGCATACATTATGACATATATATATATATACTAGACGGGTGACCCGGGCTTCGCCCCGGGATTGACCCGTGTGCATATCTACCCGAGTGATATATATTTAGATAAAATATTTTAAAAACTAGCCGAGTGACCCGGGCAACGCCCCGGGTTTACTCGAAGGGCCCGCAGGTGAGAAACTATAGGCATTGGTTCCTATGCCTAAAAAATTATTTAAAATGAAAAAAGAAGAGAAATACTAACAAATCAGAAAATAAAAGTGCAAACAACACATCTACACTACTTCAAGAACATGAGAGCACATGCACTGTGGCACCATACGTGTACCATTCGTAAAGACCCTGCTTAGGATTAAAATATCTCCGAAGCATAACAATACAACCAACTCATGTTTGGTAAGCAATTTCAGGAAAGAAACTATAGGCATTAGTTGAAGAGTTTAAATAAATATATTTAGAGTGAAAAAATGACACAAATCAGCAAATAAAATTGCAAAAAATGCTACTATATCGTAGATAAGACAACATATAAAAGGAATGAAATTATTTAAAGGACCTCATTAAAACTACATTTCTAGTTTTATATATACAATATAACCTCGATAATTCGACCATGTATTGTTGTCCTGACCTACAGCCTATCATATAACAAACTGTAATTCAACACTATCGATAATTCGACCATTTTAAATTTCAACAATTGTTTGTTGCTAAAATATAACTTCACTGCTAAAAAGGTATTAAAGAGAAAACTTCTGACATTGTAAATGTACAAAATGTATGTATAGAGCAGGGGAATAATAAATAAAGACCAAAATCAAATTAATTGATAATAAAGAGATTATTGCCAAAAAAAAAATACAAAAAATATTTTTTCTCCTTTCTTATCTTCACTCAATCATATTAGAGTGTCAAGCTTGTAAAGCTTGAAATTAACAACCATCATGATTGGGTGAAGTAGAATGCGTCTGCCTTTGTCATCAAGACTGGGAGCACTACTCAGTGGCAGGTCACTGACTTAGCTCCAAAAGAATGTATCCCTGGATTAGGAGCCCTTACAAGGTACTATCAGCCGCGCCAGCTGAGCCCAGGTTTTTTTAGTGAGCTTGTTACTGCTCCCCCTCCTCCTTTTTCATCCTAGCTTGGGACCGGCAAAGGCGGAGTTTTTTTTCTTTCAGGTGAGAAACTTTAGGCATTGGTGAAAAGTGTAAATATATATTTTGGAAATGAAAAAAAAGGATAAAATAAATCAGAATATAAATTTACAAACTATATTTCAGAGGAGACGATTTATAATAGGAATTCATTTAAATGACCTCATTAAAAACTAAATTTCATATATACTTGGGTTCAACTTTACATGTATGCTATCCAAAGTTCGCACACTTGAAAAAGTCACATAAAGTCGTCTGTGCGTAAACACAGGCTCTTGTAGCAAAGGTTTGGCCTTGAGCCCTCTTTATAGTCATAGCAAAAGCCAACCTTAGTGAAACATAAAGCCTCTCTAGAATGTTGGTATCCGAAGGGGACAAAGATATTTCAGACATTATACAGTGTGTTCAACCTTGGGTACTGTCAGTATATGTGCTTCAAGGACATGAGAGCACATGCGCTAGAACACCATACCTGTTCCATCGCAAAGATCCTATAGGCATTGGTGATTGTGTCCTATTGTTGTCAAAAGTAAAAGTATTAGGATCAGAAACTAAAAGTAAATCATTTGTAAAAATAAAATAATATAACGAATCCCCCCGACTATCTGTAATATCCCCTCCAAAAAGAGAATTATGTGCATTAAAGTCCCGCATTATTATATTATTATATGAAAATTTTCTAATATTATCTGTCAAATTTATCAAAAGATTTGTAAAGATACTGTCATCTTGACTTAAATCTAAAGGAGGAACATAACAATTATATATTTGTATCTTAAAATCATTAGGAAATGAAATCTGTAGCCCAATATGAAAATCTGTGGTCTCGGAACAAAAAACTCACAAATGTCTGGGATTTATCAAACTAATAATCTTATTGTTTTTATTTACTATTCTATGCCAAGATAATAATTTACTGTTACATCTATCAGGAGGAATCTCCTGAAGTAAGATAACATCAGCGTCTATTTGCGTCGCATGATGGATTAAATGATCGACTGCTATATAACCCCTCCCTACATTCTGAGAAATAATTTTAAAAGTCATTTAATAACTTTTAGGGCAAAAATTATATTTAATATAATAAAATAAATGTACAAAATCAAAATACCAAGAATTATCAAAATCTGTAAATGTATTTTGCAAAATTACTGAGAAAAGCATCACAGAATTGTATGAATAAGGCATTTCTGCAACTCCCCCAACAAAATTTCACCAACAAAGGCAAATATTCTAAATGTTTTTGGTATATAAATTACTAGATGTGCAAATAATATGTATATAAAAACAAAGCCCAATTCTAAACCCAAATATATTTTTTAGGAGAAGAACATCAACATATTGCATGATTACGGCAGTCCATAGCTTCCCTGACAAAAATTCACCAAGAAAGTTAAATATTCCAAAATTTTTCTGTGTATAAATTGCTAAATATATAAAAAAAACATGTATACAAAAAAGCAAAGCCCAATTCCAAACCCATATATTTTTTTTTATGAGAAGAACATCAACATAATGCATGATTACGGCAGTCTATAGCTTCCTTGACAAAAATTCACCAAAAAAGTTAAATATTCCAAAATTTTTCTGTGTATATATTGCTAAATGTGTAAATAACAGGTATATAAAAAAGCAAAGCTTAATTTTAAATTTCATTATCCTTTTCACAAGAAAAGCATCAAAATACTGCATAAGTACGGCACTTTTGCAGCCCCCCTGACAAAAATTCACTAAAAGAGTTAAATATTCAAAAAAATATTTTGGTATATATATTGCTAAATGTGTAACAAACATGTATATAAAAAAGCAAAGCTTAATTCTAAGTTTTAATATTTTTTTATAAGAAAAGCTGCAAAAGCAAATAGGGAGAAGTGGATCATTTAGCCATTTTCAAAATTTGATTGTGAAAGAGTAAATAAATGAGTAAATAAGGACAAAAATAAAGTGAAAGTATTGCTAAATGTGTAACAAACATGTATATAAAAAAGCAATGCTTAATTCTAAGTTTTAATATTTTTTTAAAGAGAAAAGCTACAAAAGCAAAAAGGGAGAAGTGGAGACATTTAGCCATTTTCAAAATTTGATTGTGAAAGAGTAAATAAATGAATAAATAAGGACAAATATAAAGAGAAAGTATTGCTAAATGTGTAACAAACATGTCTATAAAAAAGCAATGCCTAATTCAAAGTTTTAATATTTTTTTTATAAGAAAAGCTACAAAAGCAAATAGGGAGAAGTGGAGCCATTTAGCCAAGTTTAAAATTTGATTGTGAAAGAGTAAAAAAAAGAGTAAATAAGAACAGCTATAAAGAAGAAATAATTAAGCAAAGGAAAGACATAAATAAAATATTTTAAATAACAAATTATATATAAAGAATATCTTTTTTCAATTAATTAATTCTATGTATATAGCAAGGGCAATCTATGCCTAAGAACGCATTTCAAAACAAAGGAATTGATGATGATAAATGCAAAAAATCTACGATTGTAAAATAGATTAAATTAAAAAATAAAAATAACTGTTAACATTAGGAAAATAAAAACAGGCCTATCATACGAAGAAAAAAATAACGAAAATTTTGGTATATAGATCGTTATGTGTAGTTCAGAATCTTCGGAGGAGATAGCTCAGGACTTTACAATGGAAAACTCTGTTACGGTATTATCTATATAGATAATTGTTTGTTATTAGCATTATCTATTTGTTTGCATCAGCATAATGCATGTATACATAAAGTATGTGTATATATACACCTTAATAGTACAAAAGCTACATACCTATACTTTTGATATTTGCGGACCTATAATGAGGTATTGTTAACAATAGATTATTTAAGGAGCGACCCGCTCCAACACAATAGTTACAAAAACAACAAAGCGAGGGGGGGGGGGCATGATGGGGGGGGGGGCAAAGGTGGCGTGATCGTAGCCAACCAATAGGAGAGCGCCATTCCAAAAAAGAAAAGAAAACGGTGACAGAGATGAAAAATTATTGATGACGCTCGTAACTGTATATAGAATTATCATAAACATATATTCTGACCCCGGAATATCCTGATTGGTCCATTATCGAGTAACATTGTGTATAAAGGTATTGGAAGCCTAGCTCCTTCCCATCTGCAATAGATCAACCCTACATGTACATTACAATAATATACGCAATAAATACCAAAGGTTAATCATTGAAGCAATAATATCAAGAAAATAGAACAGTATCAATAGAAAAATCACCTGCCAGATATTAATGACCTAATATTTCCCAATGAAATTTAATAGCATAAAAATTCCAAAAGCATTTTTTATGAATAATATTGTAGCAAAGTATTTATTATATTTTATATAAAGATTATTATTTTTTCTATATTTATATTATTCATATTTTTCTACGCTGAAAACTTCCCTCATTGCTTATCTTGTATCTTTTAAATGTTGAGTTTGTGCTTGCCTTAAATAAATTGCTTAATCGTCCTGTAGTTTGTCTTTCCTAATTTTCTACGTTACAATATATAGACACACAATAATATAATTTCAAAATAATAAATCAAACTTTACCCAATATGATAATATCTCTCTAAGAGAGAATAAACAATAGTTACTATTGTTGCATCAATTTTATTGCGCCCTACATTTACTCAAAATATTCTATGATATTTAATATTTATTCAAAACAGATTATTTAGATTATCATCATTCCTTTTTATAGGTACATTCCTTTTGTAATATTTTATTGTATATTAATTATTAATCAAGATTGTGTGTGAATATGTGAGAAAGATGTAATATCGTTGTTGTTTTCTTGGCCGACTGTTTTACATATGGTGTTATCTTAAAATTGCTTGTTTTGAATATTTTTTAAGATTGAGTTGAATGAATTGCTGAATTTTTTTTTGTATTTATATATAAATAAAATTAACTCTGTTGATTTTTTTGTATTTAATCGATAACAGCGAAGTTACGCATGTTAAAGTTAAGAAAAATATTTTGATGTTAAGCAAAACCTGCTCCATCTCGTTTTACATAAATGTTGAAAATTTGGTCGAAATTGATGCATTGTAACGAAAGTTTTTAGTGAACAACACTTATGAAATTTGCATTTTATTAATATAGATATAAGATATATATAGACGACATACTAATTCCATAGTATTAAATACGGTTGTATTCTTAAATATTTTAATATGGCAAATCATGTGTATATTGTAATTGAACGGATGAATCTTTTGCTTTTAAAATGCGCAAAAAATCTTTTTAAAGGAGTTGATTTTTTAAACATGATTATCATCCTTGCAAAATTACAATGTATATCTGTCTAAATAACTAATACCACCAGCAAAAACATCTCTCGGGCAAGTTCCGCTGATCTCAGCTTTTCAGAAATTAGATCACTAGCTCGAGTCAGCGCCCTGTACAGATAACGTCCGTAGTCCTAAATCCTGGATTGTCTTTATCGAATTTGGCAAAACTCTGATGCAATGACATATCAACTAATATAAATTGCGTGATCCTTTGGCAAAAATGATTTACCCGATTTACCCATTTTTAAGATTTTCTAGAGATTTTCTTTTGTTTGCAAGTCAATTAAACTCAATAAAATCTATCAAGAGCTACCAAAAACTACCTGAAATGGTCAAATTTTGAGATGATCGTCCGTTATTGTGATTTCAAGACATTTTCTTAGTGGTCCTATCTTCCAGGCAACAACAACATCCTCACCCCGGCCGTTTTAACTAGAATGTGGACAGGATTAATCCTCTGCAGAGGCTTCGCTTAAAGTAATCAGTGATAACGAAACCCTTGTGAACTTTGTTGACAAGTTTCACTGTAGATAATGGCGTCAGTTTGATCAAGAATTGATATTAATTTAACTTTATTTTTAAATTAAAAAATAATTTCCTACTGCCTCTACTGCTATGAGGAAAATTATTAAAAGAGCCTGACTCATCAGGGATGAACCTTCCCAATGATTTAACCAGTTAAGTCTATACCATAAAAAGGGTTTTAGTGCGTATATAGTTTTCTGCTACTTTGATTGTTTCAGTGACCAAATGTCCCGCTCTGGAAGCTCCAACAAACGGCGAGTTCGTGAACCCCTGCGACCACATCTTCCATGCGGCGTGCGGAGCGATCTGCGACCCGGGCTACAAGCTCCAGGGCAGCAGTATCCGTGTCTGTGGAGCGGACAGTAAGTGGACGGGGCAGGAGGCCGTGTGTGTCGGTAAGTAGACCACCCCGTCGCCACAGTACTCCCCTGACACTGCCCTCACAGTGAAGCAGTGCTCCCCGCTCACCGCTCCACACCACGGCACTGTGAACTGCTCCACTGACGACTTCAGGTTTGACACGGTGTGCAAGTTTGCCTGTGAACGCGGCTATGTCCTGGTCGGGAGTTCCAGCAGGAGTTGTCTGGCGGTGGCCTTTTGGGATGGCTTGCGGGCTTTCTGCAAGGGTAACAAACTTCTCGCCATCATCCTAAATCTCAATTCATTACATCAAATATATTCATAAATTCTCTCAGCGCCATCTATCGTATACAATTATAGCACTATTTTATAACGTTACATTTCTCTTAAAAAAAAAAAAGATATATAATTAATATATACCTGCAATAGATAAAAATGCAAAGAGGGAGTAAAATAGGCATGATGAGCCTTGCCCCTACTCTTTCAATTCTTATTAATTGTATAGTTTAAGACCTGTGGGGATTCCTCGCTAGGTGGCGAACCGAAGAAGCAGCAGGTAACTAAGGCTCTCGCCAAATATTATTATTTCTTTATATCTTTTGCCTTTTATCCCATTATTAAAAAAAATTATTTTCCTCCTCACTCATGTACATATATAACCTTTTAGGGGAATCCCCTTGTCAGACAATAGTGTTTTAATAAAGGTTTTTGTTGTAAAAAAAAAAGTTAAAGGCCTGTGGAAATATAGCTTCTAATTAATTATCTATATTTTAAAATAAATGTGTGTAGCGCTATTTTTAATTTACATCTACAATCACCCGAAATTACTTTTGATAGATAACCAGAACAAAGGTACAGAGAATACCAGCAATGATCCCGTGAAATATACATGTGTGACGAGATATAACTTAAAATATCAGTAAAGTCTCTGTTCTACCACCATAGATATAATGTTGAGAAGATTAACTGTATACAAAGATTTTGTGCAATGGCTGTTAACAATTATGGGACGTAGGGGCGTCACTTGCCTAGGTAATCCCAAGCCACCTCCTTCGGGCGTGGCCGTATAAATTCTTGCATTTTAGTAGTCCTAAGAATTGACATAGATCCAGAACAGAAGCTTTACACACCTAAGATAGAGAACATTGCGACTGCTGTGATAGAGATGCCCGGATACATCTGAGGCTCTTCATTGGACACGACAACAACACAACAAAAATAATTATAAAAATTATATATATATAATAGATATATACATGTTTTCTAACAGTTATTTGAATAGAATATTAGCAATTAAGACATGACATATTTTCAAGTTATCCTGAAGTATACATTGAGAGGTGTGACAGCTGCTACCTGCAAGCCCCTCCCACTCTTGGACCACGGAACCCTGGACCCTCCCAGATGCCAGTCATCCCGCTCCACCCACGGGGAGTCCTGTACCGCCGTCTGTAAACCAGGATTCCAGCTCCGGGGACCCAGTCATCTGGAGTGTGGTCCAGATGGCAAGTGGATTCCTGGAAACTACTCCCTTGTCTGCCATGGTGAGTATCCATATGTTGGGAAATGGGAGATAGGCTGAAGCTCCCTCACGGTTTGACAATTGAATATTTGATACCTGCTGCACTTCTAACTTATTTTCAATCCTGAAGAATGCTATTCACCGAAACATTTTAAAAATAAAGAAATTCATATAAATGTGAAATGTCCCTTCAATACTAGATTACGAAACCCCCGAGATTTGTTTTTCTAGTATAATTGAAACTAAATGAAAGGGGTAAATGCTTCTTTATTTGACATATAACTCGAGCTTTCGATCAGGGCGCCTTTGTACAGGCTAGGAACTTAGTGCTCGGCCTGTCAAAGAGCGTTACGTCCGAAACCTCGAGCTATATATGTAAATAAAGAAGAACTTCACATACATTCAGTATTCCCTTATATACATATCCTCCGCTGAAATTGAAGCAATGAAAGGAGAATGGTTAAATGGACTCTACTCAGGAAACCTTGCAGTTAAACTGGGATCTTCAGACACTGCTCTCTCTACATTATATTTAAACCACGATATAACGATTCCTTTCTTTATACAGTCGAACTTGGATAATTCGAACCCCAAGGGACCATAAAAAAATTCGAATTATCCAAAAATTCGAATTAAAAACGGAAATTTTATTTATTTCAAATTCTAGGGACCAAGATAAATATTCGAATTAAAGAGGTTTTCGAATTAAAGAAGTTCGAATTATCCAAGTTCTACTGTATTACGATAAAACTGGGCCACGAGCTTTCAAACCAAACAAAGATCTTCTTCACTGTCCCAACTACGATAAAAAAAAACCAGCTCTTAAAGATATTCCCCTTATTGTTTTGTGTTGTTTGGATTACACTCTTAGAGAGAGAGTGTGTACAAATTCTAAGGCTTATATACCTTAAGAATGGGGGAACTTTCTGTTCATAGGCTTCTAGGTACATAGAAAGACTATTTTTTAAGTTTCAAAACTTGCAGTTTCCAGAAAATCCCGTTTCAAGAGCCTATTTAGCATACTTTGAATACAATATACGCCTATTAATAATACAATACAATATAATCGGCTTATGATTGTAGAACGACATTTGAAAATTATCCCGCATGTGTTTCTATTGAACGAAAAATCGAAATTTATTTCAAGGAGAAATAAATTTATATATATAGATAATATAGCCCTCTTCATTGTAATCATTGATTATATATATGGGCGGAGCCTCTGTTTTCTGACAACGCCCCCGGGCCCCTGACTGTCATCCGTTCCCACTCCCCTGGGGCCGAGTTCCCCCGTGGGGAGACCCACGTCACTTATGAAGTTCAGGATGGGGAGGGGAATAACAACACGTGTCACATCGTTGTCCGGGTGGAGGGTAAGTCTTCTTCACATACTCTGGAGCTGTTCTATTCGTAATATACATATGATCTGATTAGAGGCTATTTACAGGGTGTCCCAACATAACGGAGTCAATGTTTAATTTTTGATTCTAACACGAAAGTATTGAACCGTAATAAATTAATTAGTATATTATGTCGGATTCTCCATGTTTTTATGTACCGTTAAGTTTCGACTTTGTGCTGACTTATATTTTGTCGTGTTTTTAGGATGTCAAACAAACGTAATTATTGAGCTGTTTGTTAAGGAAAACGTCAATGTGAAATTGTTCGGTTTCTCAAAGTATTTCAACAAACTGTGTCCAAGGTCATCGCTTCAATGATCTTGGTCATAAAGACGACCGTGCCGGAGGAGAAAGAAAGCGCGCTGCCAACACTTCCGCCAACCGTAAGATCATCAAAGAGAGATTTCAACGAAATTCAAGACTGTCCATGAGAAAGATTGCCCTTGAGACCGGCATAAACAAATCGTAGGGACATCGAATAGCGAAAAAGGAACTTAACCTCAAGGCGTACAAGCTCCTCACGGATGAGAACAAGCGCGTACGGCTGGAGAAATGTTGCCGACTCAAGCATAGAGTCACTGGTCAGCGATGGGAGCGCATCCTCTTCACTGACGAGAAGCTGTTTACCCTCGAGCAGGCTCACAACCATCAAAACGACAGGAGCTGGTCGGCTGAGGCATTCGGTACATCGGCGATCGTCGAACACCGCCAAAATCCGCAGTCGGTTATGGTATGGGCCGGGATTTGCGCCAGTGGAAAGACCCCCCTTTGTTTTCGTGGATTAGGGGGTCAAAATCAACCAAGAAGTGTATCGCCACGACATTCTCAAGGCCACAGTATTACCGTGGGCTAAACAGCACTTCGGCGATGCGGATAGGACGTTACAGCCTAACTCCGCTCCGGGTCACAAGACGAAATTGACTTAGAACTGCTGCAAGGTCATTTTACGGACTTCACGGCGGAATGGCCGCCCTTCTCACCCGATGGATTACAGCGTGTAGTCCATTTTGCAGACCAAGGTCTGTGCTCAAATGATCCTTGCTCTTTACGTCGATGATGGACTTCTCATGTCTCGGAACAAGGACGATATCGATTCTATCGTCCAGGAACTATCTCACGAGTTCAATATAACGTCTAGAGATGCAGAATATTTCGTAGGACTTCAGATTGAACAATCAGAGGATAGATCGAAGATCTATATCCACCAATCTTCATACATAAACAAGATTTTAGATAAATTCAACATGATTGATTGCAAACCCGCAGCATTACCCATGGACCCGAGTACAGTCCTAACTAAAGCTGATTGCCCAGACTTAGATAAAAATGGAAATTCACCAAAATTTCCTCACAGAAAAGCCGTAGGCTCACTAATGTTTGCCTCTTCTGTTTCTAGACCGGACATAGCTTTTGCAACATCACAGTTAAGTAAATACCTTGACAACCCAGGACAGACACACTGGACAGCAATTAAAAATGTATTTCGCTACTTGAAAGCAACACCACAATTAGGAATATTGTACGCCAGCCATCAAGAGTTAACAGGTTACTCAGATAGCGATTATGCTAGGGACATTGATTCAAGGAAAAGTACTACAGGTTACATCTTCATGTTAAACCATGGTGCTGTTTCATGGTCAAGCCAAAAGCAATCGACAGTTGCCCTCTCGACAACAGAAAGTGAATATATTGCTGCCTGTGCTGCTACTAAAGAAATGGTCTGGCTACGCAGACTCCTTGAGGATATCGGGATTAAGATGGACAGACCCACAGTACTCAACATGGATAATCAAGCAGCCTTAAAGCTAGTGCAGAATCCCGAGTTCCATAAGAGAACGAAGCACATTGATGTACGATATCACTACATTCGTACTAAACAGGAAGATGGTGAGCTGATCACAAGATATGTCAGCACTCTTCAGCAGACGGCTGACCTCCTGACGAAACCTTTGGGACCGAAACACTTCAGGCGGCTCCTAGAAAACTTGAACGTTATAAATTTCAAGAGGGAGTGTTAGAAATGTGAAATTTATAGAGTCGCTGTTTCATCCCAAGTTGACCTTCGGCAAATGTACACTGAGGCGGCGCCTCCATATACCATGTGTGACGTCACTACTTACCCCTACTTCCTGCCTGCCTGCTGCTGGCTGTTTACAACTGTCATTCTATCCCTCTTTTGATTTTCTCTAAACTTGTATAACCAATAAATCAATTGGGACTCTGCTTCAACGAGTCTTTCGTTAATATTTCCAATAAATACAAAAGTTTACTGGAGTTGAGTTTCTTTTCTTTCAAATAAGAAATGATATCGTTTGATGTTAAATTTTATCATATCTGTCTTGATACATATTTCATATCTACATACTTGATTTGAATCTCCTCGATATAAATTAAAATAATGCAACAGCTTCCAGAAAATGAGTTTCTTTTAACAAAAATATCAAATGACTTCTCTATCTTTATCTATTTATCCTTATCAATCTTATTTTTCAAATATATATTTATTTTATATTTAATATTATATAACCTTATATTGATGAATATGTAATAAAGTAGTTACAATATCTCGATTCCTCTCTCTACTATCTGAAAAAATCGGAAAAGCTTTAACTAATCAACAGCTTTGTACTTTTGAGTAGATAGGGAAGGTATCCCGAAAGATAATCGCTATTTGAATGAAATTAATAGCGCATTAAATGTCTCCTAATTTTTAATTTAATATAAATGTGCTAATTTTGAATCTATTCTACATATGAATATATTCTCTATATGTGTGTTGTGGTTCTGCATCGATTTCCACCTCCAGAGTGAGAATCTATTATACCCCACCCTCACGATTCATCTCCACATCAAGAAAAACGCCATTATTAATTCGATCGAAATTCTCCTAGCATCGCGAATTCTTTATCAGCTAAAGTATACAAAGTTTGTTATATAGCTACATTAACTAATTATTTATTTTGTTTCCGACGTTACAATAACTCGCTGTTACTCTCTTCTAAGGTTTCAATCCATTGTTTCATGTATAAGAGAAACGTTCAAGCTTCAATGCTTCTATTTATTATATATAGATGGCCCCTTATCGGCTTATAATTAATTTTGCCTCGTCTTTATTGTTTGCCGAACAACATTGCTCGAGGCAAATATTTATATATAAATACTACTGCCCTAAAAGCTTATGTCCATAGTTTATTTGAATACCATTTCCTAGATTCCACTCTTCAGTGTAGAAAATATAACCAGAATTATCCAATACAGCATTAGAGTTCCAAGGAGCGGTCTAGTAGATAAAATTGGCGTAACACTTGAAGGTTCACCAATATTTTTTCATCACAGCAAAGATAGTAAAAGCTTTTATTATGTGTAAAAGAAACATTCATGCTTTGAATCTGCCTTTTCTTATTCAACATTTCATATTTATTTTTAGTACAAATATATTTACTGGCAATAGATTTATTCTGAATAGCATCAAATATTATTTCTACACACCTGTCTGTAGATATTATATTTGATGATATTTAAAATAAACACATTGCCAGTAAATGTATCTATACAAAAATATTAATGATAGATGGCAATTAAATTTATAAATTATATATTTATATTAGAATATTTTCTGCTAGGTGTTCCATTTCACTATGTATTCTAATTCAATTCTAGATAACCCTGTTGTGCGTGTTCCAGACTCTCTCGCCGCATCAGACCCAGAAATGTTCCTGGACAACAAGAAAGCGAACAATGTGATGTCAGCGCACAAACGAGGCATTCTTGAATATTGCTGTCTCATCGGCTGCGACTATAACGACATTTTAGTCAACTTCTGCCAACCTGTTTCATGGTGATATAAACAATATCTTCTTGTCTCGCTATTTATTGCCTTCTTAATAGACTCTTCCAAGTAATTGAAATTAGTTTTTTTTGAAGCCATATCTATTAGATATTATGAAGACTGGCCTCTACACGGCTTTGTTCCAGTTATTTCTCCAAGTGTAAAATCAGCTAAATTGTATTAGTATGAGAGTGTGGAATTGTTATGTGATCAGGTGGTTAAATAAAAAAAAGGGAATCCAGATCGTGAAACTGAAAAAGCTGATAGGTTACGCCCTCTATTGGAATAAATATAAACTAATCGTTCATATTTATAGCCACATCAACCAAATATTTATTTAGTTCCCGAAGTTTCAATGTCTCACTGCCTCTCTCCTCAGGGGATTATATTTTTTCCAAACCAACTTCCAACCAACAAATTATCTTCAAAACTTTTATTTTCTATTAATCAAGAATATCTCCGAAATATTTACAGTGCTTTCTTTCATTGAATTTTTTGAAAATCCAACAATGTACGCTTTACGTGTTGTTGGGCCTCGTCAGCGTGGAATAGTCTGTACTTCAACATCAGAACCAACAAATAATGTTAATAATTGATATATAAAATAGGAATTGATTAAAAAATCTCTTGGACAAAAATAAACAATTCCATAGATTTCTGTAAATGTGATTTTCTTTTCATTTTATTATTGTAGTCTCAAGCTTTCGACCATCTCTGCCATTCTAGTATAGGATTAATTTCAAGGGTCTCTCCAAAAGTTTTTGCAATCAATAATAGATTATTAAAATATTAAAAAATTATTTATACCATTAAAACCTGCATGGCATTTTTACCTAACAAACTTTTCCATAAAATAGTTGGAGAGGCTAGATTGACCAAATCTAGCTAAGTTCCCCTGGCGGCGCCACCGCCGGTGAGAAGTGGTGTGCCTCCGTAGTTGGTGACGAGGAATCCGTGTGGTGCGCATGAGCGGCGGAAAAAAAGAAGCAGTAGAAAGAACTTTTATCAAGAAGGAACAACGACGCCATTTAAACGCGCGTCAAACATTTTCATAATAATCCTTATGTATTAATTAAAATACCTAAATTTAATCCAATGTCAATCTTAAATTATCCAAGTTAAGTACACTATTTTGAACATATATTTAAGCAAGTTTTTCTACCAAAATGTTTATAAATAGTGTTTTTATTTACCGATAAGTTCTATTACATCTAAGTTTTTTTTATCTAAAAGTTTGAATACCAACAAGTTTTTTATCTATAAGTTTGATTACCAACAAGTTTTTATATCTATAAGTTTTATTATCACTAAGTTTATTATCTTTAAGATTATTTATCAAAAGAAAGATTTTCTATCTATTAATTAAGCACAAGTCAAAGTTATTTTTATCATTTATCTACAACATAGTTTTTCGTCCCTCGAGCCGTATAATTATTGACGATCTATTGGATTAAAGAAATAAATAAAGATGTCTAAACAAATAGGTAAAGTTACATCTAAAAATTCTATTTCGAAATATCGAAGCTTGATGACCTAAAGATCGAATTAGAAAATGTAGAAACTCAAAGTAAAGGCTATTTAAAAGTACAACTGGATAATATAAACAAAATTAAAGAAAATATTGGAAATTATATGATTGAATTAGTTGATTCTGATCAACATGAATCACATATGCCTATTTATAAAGAAGCTAATAAAGATATAACTGAAATACAATCTACTTTATTAAATTATTTAGAATTAAAAGAAAATATAAATACTAAGATAGAAGAAACTAAAATTAATCTCCCAAAGTTTTCTCTACCCTCTTTTAAAGGTGATCTTGATCAATGGTTGGATTTAAAGACCACATTTGAAGATACCATTATAAACAATTCATCATTAAATAATATTCAAAAGTTTAAATATCTACAAAGTTCTCTTTCTGGAGATGCAACTAGCATAATTGAGGGTTTTTCTTTAACTTTTGACACTTTTGATAAAGCTTGGCTTGCTCTCAATGAAAGATATCACTGTACAAGAGACCTAGCCTATAAATACTGTAACAATATACTGAATATCAAGTATATAAAAGTAACCAACTCAAGGAATATTATTGAACTAATTGATACTGTTAAGTTGAACTTGAGAAATTTAGAATTGTTAGGTATTGATGAAGAACAATTAGGAAACATGCTTCTCACTACTTTTATTTTAAAGAAAATTGATAGCAACATGAACAAGGACTTTGAACTTTCATTAAAGGAAAATACATTCCCTACTCTTCAAGACCTATTAACATTTTTAGAAAAGCATAGAAAGGGATTGGATCACATTAATGGAAAAATATATCAAAAAGAATATAATGTTAGGAAGACCTTTAAAACTTATCAAGTAAATACTAACATAATCAAATGCACATATTGCAATTCATCTCATAAGTTAGGTACCTGCCAAGAATTTGCTGTTATCTTTAGATGATAAGATCAAATTTGTAAGAATCAAAAACCTTTGTATAAACTGCTTAGGTGCAAATCATTATGCCAATCATTGTAAAATAACTGCCACTTGTAAAGTCTGCAACAAAAAACATCATGCTACCCTTCATCATTATAATTATCAAAGACGGCAAGGTCCTATTTCAACTACCGAACACCAAGTTAATACAAGTGAAGAACAAAACCAGCATCAAACAGTAAACCACACAGTTCTATCTAACAATACTTCAATCTTAGAAATAAATATTTTTCTCTCTACAGCCTTAATAAAAGTTTTTAACTCAAATAATGATGAGCTAATGTGCCGAGCCCTGATTGATTCGGGTGCTCAAAAATCATTAATAACTAAGACACTTGCAGACAAATTAAATATAGCTCAAGAACATACAAAAGTAAAAATTTCAGGATTTAATTCACCCATACAATCACAAGTTAATAAGATAATAAAGATAAAACTTTCTTCCATTTATGATAATTTCAAGTTTGAAACTAAAGCTCTAATTGTTAAAGACTTATCGAACAAAATACTTAATTTTTATATGCATAACCCAGCTTGGCCTCATTTAAATAATTTGAAACTTGCTGATCCTGAATTTTATATTCCTAGACCTATAGATATAATTGTAGGAGCTGATTTATATTTAGATCTTATTGAACCAGGTTTGATTAAGGGTCCAAGAGATGCACCCTCAGCTATGAATTCAAAGTTAGGTTGGATCATTTCAGGTAGATCAAATATGCCCAATAACACTACTAACACATCCATTCAACAAATACATGTTAATCATTCTTCAGCTCAACTAGATGATATTGTTAAAAAAAAATTGGGATGCGGAAAGCATTCCTACGCACAATGAAGAAATGAACACGGAAGAATTAGAATGTGAGAATATATTTAGAAATACAACATTCAGAGATGAAAAAGGGAGATATGTAGTTTCATTGCCATTTAAGCTTTACTATAATAAAATGAATTATCAATTAGGAGATTCAAAATCTCAAGCCTTAAGAAGATTCCTTTCTTTGGAAAGACGTTTCCATCAAAACCCGGTATATTCACAACATGTGAGAGAATTCATGGAGGAATATATAAATCTTGGCCATATGGAAGTTATCAATGAAATTGAACCAGAGCAACCATCTCATCAAGCATATTATATGCCGTATCATGCAGTATTAAGAGATCAAAGTACAACAACAAAACTCAGGGTGGTGCTCGATGCATCGGCAAAGACAAGCACTGGATTATCATCAAATGACTTACTTTATTGTGGTCCTAAACTAAAGATATCTTTAATATATTGATAAAGTTCAGAACCTATTCAATAGCACTTACTGCTCACATAGAGAAAATGTACCGACAAATAAGGTTAAACCCAGCTGATTGTTGTTTTCAAAGAATTCTATGGCGAGCATATCCTAACGAACCAATCAAAGAATACCAATTAGCAACAGTGACTTACGGCACAACCAGTTCACCATTCCTAGCTATAAAGACCTTGAAAACATTGGCTCATGATGAACAAGAACAATTTCCTCAAGCAACTAAAGTGCTTCATCTTGATTTAGTGTCAGATCTTTCAACAGGTTCATTTATCGCAGCATTAAGAAGATTCACATCAAGACGAGGTACTCCCTCAGATATATATTCTGACAATGGAACCAGTGACATATGTAACCAGTTTTGTGGCAAATTCAGACAAAAGCCAACAACCTGTATACTAAGGTTTCGGGCTTCAGCCTTTATCAGTATAAGGCCAGCTTCGATTTCATAACATCCTACAAGAGGGTTTAAAAAATCGGTAGAATTTACCAAACTTGTGTTTAAGCTGGTGAAATGACAAGAGCGGATTTCAGGTGGAGGATATTCATTTACTCAAAGAGGCACCTCTCCCTTTAATTATACATAAATATAATTACATTAATATCTCCTTCCTGTAACTTTATGTTGTATTCTTGCTTGAAACACAGCCCTTGCCACTTCCCCAGATTAAACACCTATTTAGTAAATTCGAGCGAGTTTATAACCATTCTCATAGGATGTTATGAAATCGAAGCCGTCCTGTACTGGGAATCAGGATGGCTCTTTGTCAGGAATTTACCAAACTGGTGTTGTGTGGCTCATTATTTATCATCACTCGTGAGGTTATTTACTAGGGTGATGTCCATCGTTCTGATGTAGAATTAAAGATGCCTCTTTTGGTACTTGAACATTCTCCTCCCGCAATTTTTTTCTTTATAAAAATGTCTATAGTTTAGCAATGAAAACCTCTATGAACTTAAACAATAAAAGTTCTAACTTAGGGCTCTAGGAAATATTTTATTTTCAGAAACATATTTAATCTCTAGCTTTCGGGAACGAACGCCCTTCTAAAGGAAAAAAACATGGTATAATAATTCGCCAATAGAGCATATGTTAAAATGCAGTAAGATACTTTTTACATATTTTTATGCTGTAGATATAAGAAAAAAGTCATATTTAACTATCATACAAATGAAGACAAAATATTTTGAAATATATATCCAATAAGAGCCCAAATAAATAAACGTAGGCCTCTATGGCATTACTAAGAAGCAAGGAATACATATTAAGCTGTAGTTATCATTAGGAAATGTCTATCTGGTTCCCACCGTTGCTATTCAGAGGCGATTTCTGTATTTGGATGATTTGGGGTGAACTCAGGAAATAGTGTATTATAAACTTCCGGAGTGTCTATTCTTCTGTTAATAATATTGTGCTTTCTTGAGATTTTGAATTCTATAATGAGTCTCTGTTGTTTATTGGGGATGTTGGAGTAATGGGTTATTGAATTTGATTGTGTGAAGGAATAACCTGTTTCTCTTGCATGATGATATACTAATAATCTACTGCCTTGGTTTTCAATATTTCGTTGATGTACTACTATTCTTATATTTAAATTTTTACTGGTTTCTCCTAAATATTTGGTTTTGCATTCATTTCATTCCATGGAGTATATGGCATTCTTAATATTGGTTAGATAATCACGGCGAATGTTCATTGTTATAGGGTTTCTTAGTAGCGAACTTAAGCTGGGTGAGTTACAGAAGAGGTTTTAACGCCGATTTTTTTCAGATGACGAGCTACCGATATGGATGCTGATGAGTAGGGAATGCTGCAAATACAAGGGTCACTCTGTAGGTTTATTAGATTAATATTGTATATTTGATATTAAAAAAAATTATACCATTAGAATATAAATGCATTTTTTCCTAAAATAAATATTTTCTTAAATAGTAAAAAAATGACTAAAAGGGATCGCGACTTTGTTTACAGCGACAGCTGCAAAAATAAAATTTTACTATCAAAATATACATGCTTTTTTTACCTAAAATGAACATTTTCATAAAATAGTAACAGAAATAAAATATAGGGGGCGCGATTTCGTTTACAGCGGCAGCGGTAATTTCATAACATTGCATCAGACACAATAGAGATGACTAGAGAAAATTTATGTACCATGGCCTTTTATGATTATAAAAGTAATTTAACTTCTGAAGAATCCCATGAAAGTTTAATTAAAGCTTTAGGAGATGAGGCTCCTGCTATTAACACAGTTTTAATTGGTTCATTAAATTTAAATTTGGAAAAATCAACTTTAAGAAGATGAACCTCGTTCAGGTCGCCCACTAACAGCAGTGACCTAAGAAAAAATTAACCTGGTAAGATTTTACTTATATTAGATCAAAGAAAATAGAGCAAAGTGTAGGCGTTGGATCGGCAGCAATCAACACCATCTTTAATGATCATTTAAAATACAGAAAACTTGTTAGTATATGGGTACCTCACAGCTTGACAGAAGACCAAAAACTTGGTCGAGTTGAATGGCGTAATTTCATGTAGAAAAAAATTGATGAAGGCAAAACAAAAGCCGTTTTCAATATTATTACAGGTGAAAAAAATTGGATTTAAAATTTTAAATAAGAAACAAAATCTACTTTTTGGTGCTCTTTAAAATTTCCTCCACCTAAGAGAGTTCGCAGAGCTCGAAGAGTTGGAAAACAAATGGTCGCTTGTGTTTTTAGAAAATGTGGTTTCATTGATATTTTAAGTTAGAAAACCGAAAGACAACTAATATTGACTGGTATCCAACCAAATTCTGTTCAGCAGTATCTGAAATAATCAAGCAAATTAGACCAAGAGATCAACTTAGATGAGTCCTTCTTCACCATGACAATGAAAGACCGCACACCTAAGCCCAAACATTAGACCTTTTAGCCAACTCTGGTGTCCAATTAGTCCCTTATCCACCATATTCATCCGATCTATCACCTCGTGACTTTTTTATTTCCAACAGTAAAGTTATGGTTAAAATGGATAAAATTTGACACTGATGATGAAGCACTGCAATCCTTTATCAATGCCGTAAATTCCAACCCCGAAGATGACTGGTGTAAATACTTCGATAATTGGTTTTCGCGGATGAAATCTTGCAAAGGTGATAAAATATGTATGTAGATTTTAATGGTATAGTTTATTTTTAATACTTCAATTATTTAATATTGATTGCAAAAACTTTCGGAGTGACCCATATATTCGATTTGATTTGCCGATAGATTCATGTTAAACATGGGTTAATTTATTCCACGATGACGAGATTCAACAACATGAAACGTGTACCTTGTTGGATGTTTGGGTTATTGAGAGAGAGAGAAACCAGTAGATATATGGCCGATATTCTAGAATAATGAAAAATGAACATTTGGTTGGTTTGTTGGTTGGAAATTATTTTGGAAAAAATATATTCAGTCCTATGAGGAGAGTGAAATTTTAATGGGATTAGATGGCTATTTAATGGCTATATGTTGAGTTATAAGTAAAGAATAATATCTTATTAAATTAAAATATCAGCAAGAATCGCACTGGAATCCCACTTTTCTATAGCGTTAGACAACAGACAATTACTAATGTTGAAGATCTGCATAATTTACAAATAGCAGAGAGAATAGTCAGATATTCAATCAATTTTGTAAATATACATTTAATACTATCCGTTTGAGCTGAAATGATCAGGTTTCTAATCTCTCTCATTGTTTGATAGTTTTTGTATATTTAATTATATTAAATTGATATAAAATTTTTGCAGGCTCCACACAAATACACTACCAACATATAAGGTTGACAAGTAATATATTTTAAACTGTACTCAATATTAATACAAAATAAAATATTATATTTTAAAAATGTTCAGGCGCTTAAGATATGTATCCAATAAATATTGAAACTTCATACTCCTCCAGTTATAGAAGCGCAAAGGATGACAGCAATGAAAGAGAGGGCCAGAAAAACCAGCTTGTTCATCTGTTGTAGAAATTGAATTTTGGGCAATTTTCATTGTCCATATAGAATATGTTTATAGACATGATTTGCTCAAATGAAGACAAATTGTAAATCCTTTCAACACAAATTTTCCAGTCTAACCAACCACACCACTAAAAGCCAGGTCCTCCCCATGCATCGCAGTAGGTTTAGCAAGAAATATTTTCAAAAAAAATGGGAAAATAGCGTTACTAATTAATAACATTTATTATTTATTAAATACATTAATTCTATATACACTCATAGAAAAATAAAAAATAAAGGAAGTGTAAAGTGTTTCTTGAAAGAGACAGACAATATTGTTCACACTTGGTTATCTAGTGTGTCTCCAATAAAGTTCGCTGCATATCAAATATTCTTCATAAAATATCCTCCTGATATACATGCTGAAAAAACAAATTGTCATGTTTTGCCCATTAGTTAAGATAGGATGCTTTGCCTAATACTAAGAACATAGTAAATTTTCATTTCATGAGAGTATAGAAATATATAATGTTTCATTTAAAATATAACATTTCAAAATCCTCATAAAAGTGATGCGATGATATAAAAAAAAGTGATATATAAACTATAAGGAAATAGTAGTGAGAGAAATTTATAGTTCTTGATATCCTTTCAACTTTACAAAAACAGTAAGTAGGAAAAATAACTGAGCTTTATCGTTTACTCCTCTACTGAATAATTGCGATTGATCATTATGGGGATATCGTTACAAGCTGGCAATAAGAGAGGATAATCAGTAACAAACTGGGGTTTCAATAAAAGATTTGTTTGTATTTTTACTATCTCTCCTGGAACATATCGAGCATTTACTTACTTACAACTTCTCTATATTACACGTCAGTATAACACAGGATATAGTTGTAGCCATAAATTGACACCTGAGTTAGAGAAGAACTGAGAGTAGAATGTAGTGGAACAAGTAGAAGAAAGGAGAATATGTGGAAAAGCCAATTAAAAGAACTGAGAATAAAATTTGAAGAAGCCAGTAGATTTATGAAGGAAAATGTTTTAATGTCCATCCATACAGGGTTCAAAACAACAACTACTCACCCGTGCAGGCACGGTCACGCTCCGCCGCCTCACGTGGGAAAACATCCAATGTTCTCAGCACAGAAAATATAGAGAAATCAGTAATGGAGAGAGCAAAATATATAGAATCAAGTAGAATACCTGAGAGTTAAAGGTGGAGAAGCCAGTAAAAGAGAAGTTAAATGTGGAGAAGCCAGTGGAGAGAGTAAAATGTGGAGTAGTCAGTAGAAGAGAGAATAAAATGTGGAGAGTCCAGTTGAATGAGTAAAATGTGGAGAGTTATTTGAATAACTGGGAGTAAAATGTGGAGAAGTGATTAGAAGAGAGAATAAAATGTGGAGAGGCCAGTATAAGAGAGAGCATAATGTGGAACAGCCATATTAGAGAGGAAGGTGAACCAGAGCTATTTACTTTGAAGAGAGGTTTGTGTAAGTAAAGTTTCAACGTCACATTTTATATATCTAGGACTTTTTATTTCAAATTATATATACATATAGGTATATCTGCGTAGCACTTCAGAGGATCAAAAATCTCTCTCTTAAATCTTCTAATATTCTTCTAATAAAATAAATAAATGATAAGTTAAAAAATACACAGAAGATGCAACACACAGAAAAAAAAACATTCAGCTACCATCAAAGCCAGAAACAATTCACCCTAAAATAAGACATCTTCGAATGGGTCGCCAGAAATCTACCCCTGGTTTATACTCGCAGACATATTTAACTAAAATAGGCTAAAAAGTATGAATTGAATTTTTAACAATGGACTTTCTCTATGTTATAAATGAATATAAATAGCTCCATTTGTCAGTGCCACATGTACCCACAGATGGAGCTATTCATATTTGTTTTATAACAAAGAGAAATTTCATTATTAAAAATTCAATTCATACCTTTCACCCTATTTTAGTTGAATATATCTGCGGGTATAAAACAGGTGTAGATATCGGGCGAGTCGTTCGAAGATGTCTTATTTTAGGGTGAGTCGTTTCTGTCTACGATGGTATCTATATGAATATTTTCTGTGTTATGTCATCTTTAGTGCATTTTTTAAAATTACCATTTATTTATTTTCTTTAAAGACAATTAAATGTTTGAAGAATTTTGCTCCACTGAGTAATACGCAAATTTTACATCTAGATGTATTTATAATTTAGAGTCAAAAATTTACTATTCCGAAAATAGTAAAAATGATATAACTTTACAAAACAATAATTATATGTGTTATTTAATCAATGTAAATTAAATAAATTGTTGTGTAACATAGAAGATAAATTAAAACAGGGGCTGTCGATGTTGAAATTGAATGTAGTTTTACTCTTAGCATGAATATAAAGAATAGAAAAAAAAACATGCTCACCCTCACAAGAGTGGTTGGGATAAATTATCTGTTGAAATATTCAACAAAACAATTTTTATGTTTAATAAGTGAAATTATTAATAAAAATATTCACATGAGAATAAATGACACATTTTTCCACATTTAAAAAGAAAAGGCCAGCAGTCGAATTGAGGTTATAGACTAATTTGTATCATTTGAGCTCTTGATATTGTCACAGGGCATGATATCGGTTCTTGTAAAAATAATAATTATTTTTCAGGATATTTTGGCGTTTGAAGTTAAATCAGATATTCAATCTTGAAGTAGTAGATCTAAAAATGGCTTTGTATCAAGTACATGTATTGTTTCCTTTTTTCACGTTCTGGAGAGTTAGCGATGGCCTCAATTTCATAATTGATGATGGAAATTTCCTTTAACACACACACACGTTGAGGGGACAAAAGTATTTCTTAATTAACTTCTCCAAGGGCCCCACCTTTCTCACTGGAGTGAAGAGTCAAACAAGATCTTTCAATGATTATCCATAGGTCCATGTTTGTTATAGTATTCTCTGTCTTTTTCTAGACCGCGATAGAGATGTATTTGTGCAAGGTGCAGAGATTTTTCAGGGGTGGTAATAAGATGTTCAACATAATCACCAACATCATTGTTCTGATATGAAGGGAGTGAATCCAAAGCGGTTCAGGCCTCGCGGCCATGAACTAGAAAGTAGGGGATGAAGCCTGTAGTTTTTTTATTAGCGGTGTTATAGGCAAATGTTTCAAAAGGTAGAACTTCGTCCCAGTTTTTCTGTTCCACTCTCTGCAATGAGATATATACTGACGAATGGTCTCATACATATTTTACGCACATCTTTGCTATATCTATATAATAGAAGTTCTCCGTTTGAGTAATATTTTCACAGTTCATTCAGTGTAATACCTTATTACATGTTTACTTTGTTATTTTTAGAATTTGTGTTCATTCAGTTTCCTGTGTGTTTAAGATTAGTGTTCTATAAACAGTGTGAATAAAAAGGTTATTTTTTTATTTTTCTTATGCCACATCGTCATATAAGTATTTTTAAACAAATAGTACGCATATCATTGCTAGAACACCAAAGCTCACACACTTCATTGAATCAAATATATTGAAAATAAATATAGTTTACAACCGAGTTGTCCCAGCAAAAAAAAAAAAAAAATTTATCTAACTTTATAAACCAGAAACAACAGGAATACTACGAAGCGACCAATGAAAATTTCAAAAGTTTTTTCAGTGGCCCAAATATTCCTAATTATATCAAACCTAACTTCTATAATGTTCAATTCTTCACTGGACATGGAGACTTCAACTCATACCTGTTTATGCGATAAAACGGAATAAAAGAAGAAAAGTTTCTTTAATAGACAATTATAACGGTGCGAGCTTTCGGGCAAAAAACCCTTCTACAGGCGTGGTAAACGTGACACTATAATCTATACCACGCCTGTAGAAGGGTTTTTTGCCCGAAAGCTCGCACCGTTATAATTGTCTATTAAATAAACGTTTCTTCTTTTATTCCGTTTTATCGCATAAACAATACCGAGAAGATTATCACTGTCGTCATACCTGTTTAAAATTGGCAAAGCTGAATCACCTGTATGCTCATGTGGAGGCGAAGAACAGAACCCCAGACACTTAATAACTGACTGCCCGCTGACCTTAGGGAACTAAATCAACTCCCCATAACAAATATGCAACATCTGGTCTACACTAAGGACATACACCAAAGATTCAACAAATTCTGCAGAATGTACTCTACTAAATAAGTGACTACTAATGTAATCAATTTGCATACTGATATGTAAATATGTATATATCCCTTTAAACTACTTTTTCTTTCATTCGAATGTATATATTTCACACGCAAATAAACGATTTGTGGATATAGCGTGTATTCTGCAATTGTTAAATAAAATAAGTATTTTCACAGGAAATAAAAATTATTAATTATTATAATATCTTCAGTGAAATTATGAACAAAATATAATTCTTTAGCTAATTATCCTTAGCTAATTATCTTTTGTTTATAAAAATTACACAAATTGTATTCTCATCTAAAATGAAAGAGAATTTTCAAAATATGCATTTATTTTTGTATAGACAGTTTTTACTCTTGTATTCACTCTCCAGTGCAGCTGGAGCCAAAACACCCATTCTTGATTAATCACACGTACATAGCCTTTATTAGTACTGGAGTCCTATAGAGAATCTCTTCTCTCATTGCTGGCTTGCATAGATCTCCTTACCTTAATCAATCACCATCATGTAGTGGAGGAAAAATAATTAATCAAGTTCTTTTTCCTGCTTACTGATTTTTAAAAATTATACAGGGACATAGCAACCATTCGACTTTGATATAGGGTTGGTTAAAATATCTTAGACTGGGGTAAATTTGCTGTTGTTTATTTTGGGAAGAATATCTCTTTTGCCTCGCTAATATACTGGCACCCAAAATGTAATGAGATATTTCAATTTTTATTTTTCCTTGATTTTCCTCAACCTTTGTCCCGTGAGCTATCTCCTATCCTCTCGATGCTAATATTCAGCCCTGACTAAGCTTCTTGATTCAAGTGCGGGAAGAACCTCAACACTCTCGCCTCATGGCTATGTCTTCACAGTCCATTCACACGTCGGCTCACTCGGGGTAATGACATATCTTCTCTTCTTATATACAAAAGTCAATGTCTGTTGTCTGTTTCGCGATAAACTCAAAAAACTACTGAACCAATTGGTACCAAATTTTGAATATCGCTTTTCATAAACCTGAGGAATAATTTCGGCTATATTTTGATTAGTATATTTGGCTATTTATTTTTTTCATTTGAAAAGCTTTTTTTACGCGGAGTATATATGAGGCGAAGTACCAACACAAGGTCAATTAAGCGACCAATGAGCGTTTTGCATTTTTTCAAGTTGCTCGCGTACTCTTTTAGAAATATCTTTTGGGAACGTGTTTTGGGATTTTGGTCTTCGTCAGCAAAAATATTTTGGTCACAGAGGCTTCTTGAGAAACCAAGCATGTGTATTTAAAGCCAAATTTGCGTAAATATGCTTAACATGTGAAAATATAGAAAGAGAAAGTCGGGATAGTTTGAATTCATCTGATAAATAATATGAATAATGCATTTTGATAAAATGCTATAAATAAGCTAGAAGATGTGTGTTTGGTAACTTTTACCTAAAGTTGAAAATGGTAACACTATGTGTTCATAAAAGTAAAGGTAACCTCTCCCGTCAAATTAAACATCAAAACTAGACCCCGTCTATTGACCGTCGCAGCAAACTAGTGTTGGTGACCAAAACACAACACCAGCTTTGGCAAACTGAGTTGTGGCTTTGGCACCGACAAGAGGCAGCTAGATTACAGCAAGAGTAAATAAATGGCGTCTAATTTGGACCTTTGATTTGATGGAAGAGGTAACCTTTGCTTTTTAGATCAATTTTATCCCTGCAAAACTTACAGCTATTTCTTCAGTTATAGAATGTATAATGATATTGCCATGTAAGAAATTAGGAAAGACAAAAACTTTAGGAAGAGACAGCAATTTATTTCAGGCAGGGACAAACTATGAATGGTAAACAAAAGATAAGCCACGAGAGAAATTTATAGAGTAGCAAAACATAAAAATAACCACTTTGTTAATGAAAATTATAATATTAATAAATACTTTGATACATAGCTTCTTCCCTATGGGAGCTGTGACCCACAGCTAGCAATTACTGTAGTTACTGATATGGATCTGACGTGCTTCTGCCAAGGATTCCATCGAAGTCTTGGAACTTTGTCACTAGTACTTTTGCATCTTTTTTCATGCGAGTGAAGGGCGGCTTTGTCGTTGTATTGTCTATAGGGACATCGTAATCTTCGAGGGAGGTCTTGGCTTCAGCACGGCGGTGGAATCCTGGAGCCAGTCTCCGAAAATGTGGATCACAGCACCCATGGCTTAAGGTCTTCTCGGCGGTCTTCAGTTTGGCTTCCCTAACTTACCCAGCATCTCCATCAAAATGCCACGTGGAAAATTAGGGAAGACAAAAACTTCAGGAGGAGAAAAAAAATTATTTCAGGCAAGGACAAACTATGAATGGCAAACAAAAGATAAGCCACGAGGGAAATTTACAGAGTAACAAAATAAAAACATAAAAATGACCAATCTGTTAATATTATCACTGAATAATTATTTTAAATATTCTGTGGTATATCATCATTAATATTTGCAAGGTCATCACCCCTTACCATTCTTGTATATTATTACTTGTAAATAAATTCTTAGCAATAGTTTGCATTTTATAAATAAATTATTTTTACTTAAACTTTTGTTATACTCGTTATCACTACCGTGACAACTGGTGGAGAAGCTGGAATATTCCCTCGCCGCCCAAGCCGTTAGAAGAAGCCGAAGACTACAAGGACTAGAACCTCAAGAAAACATCGCTATGATCAAGCAAGAGACACAGAAAAAAATGGGTGAGTACCATTTTCAACCTTTTAGAAACCCTTCTATTTTTACTGGAGAACGCAACCAGAATCCAGAAAAATGGCTGAAAGAATTCCATCGCGTCGCTCGCTACAACTGCTGGGATGATTCAATGTGCCTCGCAAATGTTTATTTTTTCCTCCAAGGAACAGCGCACAGATGGTACGAAAATGTTGAAGAGAAAATTAATTCATGGGATATTTTTGTGAAAATGTTTTCTCAGAATTTCGGACATCATGTCACCCAAAAAGATCAACTCGCAGAGAACCTCAAAACTCGAGCTCAGGGGAAGGAGGAGACCAGTGATTCTTACATTCAAGATGTTCTCCATCTGTGCAGAGAAGTGAATCCGGCTATGATGGAAAATGAAATAGTTGCACACTTGACGAAAGGAATATCGGAGGAGATATATCAGTCAATCATCATTTTAGACATTGCAAGTATCGATGAGTTCATCAAATGGTGCCGAAAAATCGAGGCTTCAAATAAAAAACGTGTAAATAAACGTGTAGTATTCGACAGACTACCGAATGTTGCCGCCATCGATTCAGCAGACTCTGAATCAATGGAAGACTTAATCTGACGCATCGTGCGTGAAGAAGTTCATCGCGCACTAAATCCCGAGTCAACTACCCCTGAACCATCTTCTCTGAAAGAAATTATCCGAGAAGAGATTGAAAAAAACGTAGCTTCAATTTCTAAGCCTATTCAAAGGCCTCCGCCACGACAGTCGTACCCCAACCAAACACGTACATTCAGCCAGGTTCCACGACGTCAGTACCCTACCCAAACACCCATATATAACCAGACGCCACCACAACGAAGAACGGATGAATGGAGGACGCATGACAACATCCCAATATGTTTTAATTGCGGCCGCCCAGGCCATGTTAAGCGATATTGTAGAGAAAGACGACAATGGATGCAGAGACCCGAAGGACACGCACCAAGCACCCAAGAACCTCAAATTGGTAACCACCAAGCCATAAGAAGCCAAATCTACCGCAGACAATCGCCGTATCCAAACAGAGGAAGATCCTTAAGACGCCAGTCCATTTCCCCAGGCCGCCATACAAGCCAATCCCCACGCCGCTACAATCTAGAAAAAAACTAAGCGTCGCGTCTTCTTTCGAGGGGGAAGCCGCGGGTGTGAAAAACCCTCCATCGTCGACAGCCGCTAAATTACAACAAAATTATGTCGAAATCATCATTGATGACATTGCATTTTCTGCTCTGGTCGATTCAGGTTCCTCTTTTTCAGTTATCTCTGATGGATTAAGACGACAATTAAAAAAGACCATGTTCAAGGATAGCGGAATGACTCTGAAAGTTGCTGATGGCAAGAATGTTACATCGATCGGCCGATGCACAATCAGCTTGAGCATCAATGGATTGGAACAGCCGCTTGAGTTTATCGTCCTCCCTAATAGTAACCCAAGTATTATCCTCGGATGGGATTTCCTAGAGGCATCAAATGCCGTGATTGATTGTGGACGCGCCGAAATCAGATTGGAAGAGGCCAAAGATGTACTAAATTCACCTTCTTCCATGGGGAAGGTTGTGGCTAGCAGAAGCGTCGTAATCCCAGCCGAATCTACCAAACTAATAAATGTTATGAGCGAAGAGCTTAATGGGCAAAATCAGGTACTTTTTGAACCTTCGAAAAAGGTATTGATAGGAAAAGGGTTAACACTTCCCTGTGCATTATTCAGGCTTTCCCATAATAAAGGAAAACTTTGGATCGTAAATTCTAGCACCACAGCTCAAATAGTCCCTAAGGGAATGTGCCTAGGAAAAATTCAAAGGGTTGAAGAAAATAACTTGACGGCTATTTCAGAATGTTCTGAATTTAATAAGGAGGTGAAAAATGCGAATCATGCCAGTCATGCTGATAAGAGTGACTTTAAATTTTTACAAAATTTAATTAGTGATGATTTATCAGAAGAGCAGCAGTCTCAAATCTTATCAATTTTAAAACGATATGAAAAAATATTTGATAAAAATAATGAACCTGTAAAGCAAACTTCAGTAACCAAACATAAAATTGAAACTGGAAACCATCAGCCTATTAAGCATAGACCATATCGAGTCTCCCCTACAGAACGCCAAGCAATCCAATCGGAAGTGGACAAAATGCTAGACGCCGGGATTATACGTCACTCAGAAAGTCCATGGTCATCGCCGGTTATTTTAGTGAAGAAGAAGGATGGTAACTGGCGTTTCTGTGTGGATTACAGACGACTAAACAAAGTTACTAAAAAAGACGTTTACCCACTACCCCGAATCGATGATACACTTGACTCCCTGAAAGGAGCCAAATTTTATTCATCAATGGACCTTCGTTCAGGATATTGGCAAATAGAAGTCGACGAAGCAGATAGAGAAAAAACTGCCTTTATTACCCCTGACGGACTCTACGAATTCCTAGTTATGCCCTTTGGCCTGTGCAATGCCCCTGCAACATTCGAGCGCATGATGGACAAGATATTGAAAGGCCTGAAATGGACGATGGCCCTCTGTTATTTAGACGACATCGTGGTGTATTCCAAATCGTTCAACGAACATTTACACCGGCTTGAAATCATACTACAATGTCTCGACAAAGCCGAGCTACGCCTCAACCCAAAAAAGTGCCTTTTCGGAACCAAAAGAATAAGAGTGTTTGGACACCTCGTCGATAGTAAAGGTATTTATCCCGATCCAGAAAAGATTGAAGCTATCGCCAAGTTTCCTACCCCAAAATCTATAACAGATGTGAGAAGCTTCATTGGCCTATGTTCCTATTATCGTAGATTTATCGAAAATTTTGCTGAGAAAGCTGCTCCTTTACACGAAGTCCTCAAAAAAGAAAATAAATTCACGTGGAACTCTGACCAACAGGATGCTTTTGATGCCTTGAAAAAAGCATTGATGTCTGAACCTGTTCTTGCCTATTTCGAAGAACAACTGCCAACCGAGCTTCATACTGACGCCAGCGGTTATGGAATTGGAGCTGTCCTCGTACAGATCAACGATGGGAAAGAGCGACCAGTTGGTTATGCTTCAAGAACTTTATCTAAGGCGGAGAAGAATTACTCAACAACGGAAAGAGAATGCTTGGCCGCAATATGGGCCATCAACAAATTTCGACCGTACCTTTTTGGTCGTGAGTTTGTCATCGTCACTGACCACCACGCTCTTTGCTGGTTATCTAACCTGAAGGACCCGACAGGAAGACTAGCAAGATGGGCTTTAAAACTCCAAGAATACAATGTAACAGTTGTTTATAAAAGTGGACGCAAACACCAAGATGCCGACTGTCTTTCTCGAAATCCTCTCCAACTTGAATTGGAAGAAGCATACAATGATGAGGATGATGATATACCCTCAATAACTGCTCTAACGTGCTTCGAAGCTGAACAAAGAAAAGACCCTAAAATTAATAAATTGATAGATGAAACAGAAATATTTGGTGCCGAATCAAAAGGATATGAAATGTTAAAAGGAACCTTATACAAAAAGAATTTCGACCCCCTGGGAAACCAACACCTTTTAGTTATTCCCAAGCACTTACGCTTAGAACTACTGAAAAGTTTACACGATGCTCCCACAGCAGGTCATCTTGGATTTTCAAAGACATATGAGAGAGTTAAAAATAAATATTTCTGGCCAGGACTTCTCCGGGACATACGGAAGTATGTCGCTCATTGTAAGGAGTGCCAAAGAAAGAAACAATCAACTCAAAAGCCACCCGGACTACTTAAGGCCATACCTCCTGCATCCTCCCCTTTTCAGAGAGTTGGAATGGACCTCCTTGGAAGATTTCCCAAGTCTGATACTGGTAATAAATGGATCATAGTCTGTACCGACTATCTTACTCGATTTGCCGTTACTAAAGCCTTACCCACAGGGGAAGCAAAAGAAGCAGCCAAGTTCTTAATGGAAGATGTTGTTCTCAAGCATGGAGCCCCCAGAGAAATCATCACGGACCGAGGACGAGTATTCCAATCCAAATTGATTGCGGAACTCACCAATCAATGCTCGTCGATACATCGGTTCACTACAGCGTATCATCCCCAGACGAATGGACTGACGGAGAGGTTAAACAAAACCTTAGCCAACATGATTGCTATGTATGTAAGTGTTGAACAGAAGGACTGGGACGTAATCCTGCCCTACGTCACGTTCGCCTACAACACGGCAAAACAAGATACAACAGGTTTTACCCCTTTTAAACTGATTCATGGACGCGAAGCCGAAACAACTGTAGACACTCTTTTCCCAAATCCGCATGAAGATCTCCAAGAGGATTACAGTCAGAAGATTGTCTCGCGAGTCGAAGAGACTAGGCAGCTAGCAAGATTAGAAACCTTGAAAGCCCAAGAGAAGGACAAGGCCAGATATGACTCAAAGCACGAGGCAATGGATTACAACGTTGGTGACCTGGTATGGATTTTCATCCCGATAAGAAAGGTGGGACTCTCAGAAAAACTGATGAAAAGGTACTTCGGGCCATACAGGGTTACTCGGAAACTCTCTGACGTGACCTTCGAAGTTGAACCTGTGGACCAACCAACCAGAAGACGCCAAACAAGAGACCTTGTCCATGTACTGAGAATGAAACCCTACCATGACCCTGAGGACCAAGCTGATCTGTTCAAGTGATAATTACAGCGGGACGCTGTTCATCTAGGAGGGGGGCAATATCACTGAATAATTATTTTAAATATTCTGTGGTATATCATCATTCATATTTGCAAGGTCATCACCCCTTACCATTCTTGTATATTATTACTTGTAAATAAATTCTTAGCAATAGTTTGCATTTTATAAATAAATTATTTTTACTTAAACTTTTGTTATACTCGTTATCACTACCGTGACAATATAAATAATAAAATCAATAAATACTTGTTACAATATGTCACTTTAAGTCTTATTAGCATTGTGTAGACTTTAATCATTGTTATTTTTCAACAGCTTGGAAACATTGCAGCTTCAGGTCACTGCGTTTTATTAAACTTTTAGTCAGTATCTTATAGCTGTGTGTAGATTCTCATCAAGGTGAAAATACTAAAAATATGATGCATCATATAAATATTCTGTTTTTTAAAGACTATCTTCAATTTGTGGTAAAGCATTGATTGAAGAATATTATATATTTATAGATGCGTGCGTGTGTATTTTTCTAATTTAAAAATAATGTTCCGAATAATTAGGTCCTTTAAATATTTTGACTGTTGAGAGTCCCTGGTAACTATGTAACAACAATGAATGTAGTATCTGTAGAACAATGTTGTAGAGTTTGTTGTTTATCGTGGTTTAATATCCCTTCATTAGTGTTTATTGTGTAGTTTTTGTAACTTTGTCAAAATATAGTTTTTTCCGCATTTTCATATAAATTATAGTGTCTGTATATTAAGTTTACAGGAAGATGGTGTTAGATTAGCTAATGTTAACTAGTGTTAGATTAGTTAGTGTTAACTTAACTAGTGTTAGTTTAGTTAGTGTTAATGAGGCTTGTTTTAGTTTAGCTAGGTTTGGCAAGCAAGAGTTTTGGTATCCTCTCTTCATTTGATTTCAAGTGCAGTCGCTGTTTAGTGCTAATTCTGAGTATTTCTGTTCAACCTTTGGACATAATAATTGTCATTTTCTGCGTTAGTTGTGAAATATTGGTGTGGAAACTCTTTAGGAAATCATTTCGCCCGTTGAAAAGGTCATGACTCTATATATTGTAATTGCAACGATATCATAAAATTTAATTTCAAGTTATTTCGAATATTAATGTTTTGAATTATTTTATTTGATTTTATATATACTTGAGGTAATGATATTTTTGTATCATCACCTAAAAATGAGCACCTCAAATGGAGTGATTCATCTCTCGAAATATTACTTATTTCCCAATAAGCTTTTTCAATTAATATAGATGAAAATTTTGCCGGGAGGAAATTGATTAGAAATATCAAAGGCTACGTCGCTCGTTAAAAATCCTTTGGGCATATATTTGGCCCAACCACTTTACCAACTGAGCACCTCTTTGGCTGATTGTGAAGATTCCATTACGTCGCGTATTTTTCTCACAGAAATAAGTCCGCCCTGGGCTGTCGAGAGCCTTACGCATGAAACCACGGTCTCTAGGTGGACGCTTCTTAGTTTGCCAAAGCTAATGTTATGGCTTTGTCACTGACCCGAGGTCATTAGTTTTGATGTTTATTTTCACAAGAGGCGACCTTTGACTTATCCTATTGTAATTCATCTGAAACCTTTTCTACAATTTACAGAATAATAAAATTTACGGTAATAATTTTCTCAAATATAAATATTTATTTTTATAGTAAATATTTAAAAATATTTTTTTGCATGTCCTTATAAAGAGAAATACCCAAATATTAATAAATAGATTTTATTTCTATATTGTCGCGAGGAAAAATAATTAACTAGGCCTATGAAATACTTTAAATATTCATTTAATTAGTTATATGAGAGATTTTAAATATAAAATAAGAGTTAATATTTACATGCGCCAAATCGACCCATCAATTGGAGTAAGAGGGGAGACTGAGTTTTTCCTTCTTTTCCATGGCGCCACTGTTATCTCCGACTGGTCGGTCCAGTCCAAATAAGAGGGAATACCAGGAAACTCGGTCCTCCTGACATCACTCACTCCACAAGAGAAAGTGTATCAGGCACTTGTTGGGAAGGATATCAGCACGGTGGACCAATTTGTTGCGTTCTGCCGCCGATTCGAGGCGAGGATGCGTGTTGCACCGCCCAGGTTTTCAGCCGACTGTCCAATGTGACCACAATCTCCCTCACTAAACCTGATAACCTAGAAGCCCTGATTAGAAGAATAGTGAGAGAGGAGGTTCAGAAGTTTATGGCTTCTCCTTCTATATTTGCCGCCCGGGATATCGACACTCCACCTCCTGACCTACGGGATGTCATCCATATTGAAGATAAGCAGACATTGGCTCCTATCTCTGCCCCACGTCAACCCGAGAGCTTCCGCCCTCGGCGACAATACCTCCCCTAGATCGATCAAGGTTCCCGACGAAGAATTGAAGGGCCATCAAATAACCAAAGGATTCAGTGGCGTACTGAAGATGAGAGACCGATCTGCTTCCACTGTGGGCGCCCTGGCCACGTTACACGTTATTGCAGAGACAAACGCCGAGCTTTTGCGGATGCCAGACTTGGAAGAGAAACAGTGGATTTCGGAAGACCAAAGAACCGAAAATTACACCATGAGCGAATCAGGAAGCGAACTATCCCAAGGAAGATTTAGAAACCCGTCGCCATACCCCAACAGCGGTAAATTCCAAGCCCCCAGAACAACCTCACAATCCCCTGCTCGCCGTCCCAGACGCTCACCCAGTCGCCGCTGTGAGGAAATTTAGATGACGCGTCCTCTGGAGGTGAGGCCGCCACAGACGAAAATCCTCCCTGCCGTATAGCCGCTAAAAGCTTCAGACGTTCTATAAAGGCCCCAGTTTTTAAAAAAATGGACCACTTCTATGAGCCGCGGACAAGAAGCCTATCGTGATCCTTGGTGAGTGCTCTTTAGAAGTTCAAATCAAAGGACTTGATATTAATTTTGATTTTGGAGTAGCCGCTGAATGTAGCCACGATGTTATACTGGGCTGAGATTTTTTCAGAGCCAAAGATGACATTATAGATTGTGGGAAAAACAAATTGTATTTAAGCGAAGCTGAAAAATCCTACGAATGGAAAGACCTGAAACTTTGTGCCGCTATTGACTGTCATACCGCCGAAATCTTTAAGCAAGATAGTTGTCACCAACCAGGATCTATTTGGTAGCAGAGATGTAGTCGTTACAGGTTCCAAACGCCTACAGTTGGAAAAAGGACTTTTTATTCCCTCTTCCTTGTTAGGTTCTTACATGGTAGAGCGGTTATGTGGGTGAATAACAGTACTCACCAGACTCAAGTGATACCTTCGGACATGAAGGTAGGAACAATGCAAGATCTAGAAGTAGGGAGCATATCTAATCTTGACGCTCGTTCTGAAATAGCTGGAAAAGACGAAGTAACTTCCCAGATGTGAGAGAATGTTTAATTTCAATGATTTTTAATGATTTGGAGGAAACAAAGAAAAACAGATTACTCACGTGCCTAAATGAGTTTGCTAACATATTCGACTTTGAGAAAAATAGTTTCCCTGTCTCTGGCGAAATAAAGCATAAAATCGATACGAGAGATTATCCGGCTGTCAGACAGCGTCTTTATATAGTGTCTCGCGCTGTAAAGACGTGTCATTCAGAGTGATGTGGGGTAAATGATGGAGCCTAAAATCATCCGGCCATCATCAAGTCCATTGCCTCCCCCATTTTATTAGTGAGGAAGAAAGACGGCTCGTTGAGATTCTGTGTCGACTATCGTCGTCTAAATAAAATTACAAAGAAAGGTGTTTACCCTCTCCCTCGTATTGATGACGCGCTGGACACCCTCGCTGGATCCAGGTACTTCTCCATCATGGATATGAGATCGGGTTACTGGCAAATCGAAGTAGACGAAAAGGACCGGGAGAAAACGACATTTATCACTCCAGATGGGCTTTATGAATTCAATGAGATGCCATTCGGTCTATGCAACACACCAGCAACTTTCGAGCGAATGATAGACGATGTCCTACGGGGATTGAAATGGGACATGTGTTTATGCTACTTAGACGACATTGTAGTCAATGGATCAACCTTTAAAGAACATTTAACACGTCTATACCAAGTTTGAGATGCATTCAGCAGGCCGGGCTGTACCTGAATTATAAAAAGTGTCATTTCGCCTCGAGACAGAATACTATCCTCGGGCACGTCGTTATAAATTTGGAACGCAGCCAGACCCAGAAAAAGTGAAAGTCATTGTCCACTTTCCAAAACCCGTAAAATCAGTGAGACCAGAAGTTTTTTTGGGTCAAGTTCGTACTATAGACGCTTCATTAAAAGTTATGCTAACAAGTCTCGACCCTTGACTAACCTTTTAAAGAAAGTCAAAAAAATTCATTTGGGGCGAAGAAAAAGATGAATCTTTCCAGATTCTAAAATTGGGATTGGGTTTGATGCAAGCGGTTATGGTTTAGGGGCAGTTCTTGTTCAAATCCAGAATGACGCGGAGAGACCTATAGCCTATGCCTCGCGAACACTAACCAAAGCGGAAAATAATTATACCACTACAGAAAAGGAATGCCTCGCAGTTGTTTGGGCCCTTGGTAAATTCCCTTCGTACTTATATGGTAGACCCTTTACTGTGGTTACCGACCATCACTCGATATCTTGGCTGGTAGGCTTGAAAGATCCATCAGGCCGCTTAGCCCATTGGGCCCTCAAACTACAAGAATACGACATAAACATCGTTTACAAAAGCGGACGCAAGAATAGAGACGCTGACTGTTTGTCAAGAAGGCCCTTGTCTGACACCGCGGAGATAGAAGGGCACATTATTTCTATCCAAGACATTGCAGAAGAACAAAGACCCTCATTTGGTTGGGATCCTTGAAAAACTTGCCAATGAAAATTTAAAAGGGTATCAGATGCTTGGAGGCGTTCTCTATAAGAAGAATTACGACCCTGAGGGCAAACCATGGCTGCTAGTAGTCCCAAAACAGATGAGACACGAAATTCTTAAAGATGTCCACGACACTCCAATGGTCGGTCATTTGAGGTTTGCCAAGACCTATGACCGCGTTAGAAAGAGAATCTTTTGGTCTGTACTTTATAGGACAGTTTCCCAATACATTGCTCATTGTAAACAATGCCAGCGATAGAAGGGCGTGCCTCAGAAACCTCCTGGACTGCTGGTCCCAATACCGCCAACTACCTCGCCTTTTCAAAAGATAGGAATTGATTATCTGGGAAGATTTCTCATATCTCACATGGGAAATAGATGGATAATAGTCGCTACTATCTCACCAGATATGCGATAACAAAGGCTGCGACAACAGCGGAAGCTACTGAATTAGCAACCTTCCTTATTGAAGACGTCATACTCAAGCACGGCGCTCCTCGGGAAATCATCACGGACAGAGGAAGAAATTTCATGTCTCAGACCATACGAGAAATAAATAATTTAAACGGAACGATTCACAGATTCACAACGGCGTACCACTCCCGAACAAATGGTTTGACAGAAAAACACCAAATCACCTTCCTTTTATGTCACCTCCTGATGCTTCTTGTCGTAGCGTTCTTTGTTTTTGCTCTGAGCCTGCAGGATGATAAGACGGGCTAACATCCGTGCGTCCTCAGCAATGGTCACAAGATGGCCCAAATGATCTTCTGCAGTTCCTGCCGGCTGGTACGGCAGTATAGAATCCAGTGGTGTTTCAACTTCTCGGCCGTAGACTAGGAAGAACGGGCTGTATCCTGTTGTCCCTTGTCGGGCGGTATTGTAGGCGAAGGTTACATATGGTAGGATGCTGTCCCAATTTTTCTGATCAACGTCAACATACATCGAGATGGTAAGTCTTTCTGTCAAACCATTCGTTTGAGGGTGGTACGCCGTGGTGAATCTGTGAATTGTTCTATTTAGAGTATTTATTTCTCGTATTTTCTGAGACATTAAATTTCTTCCTCTGTCCGTGATGATTTCCCGAGGAGCGCCGTGCTTGAGTATGACGTCTTCAATAAGGAAGGTTGCTAATTCAGTAGCTTCCGCTGTTGTCGCGGCCTTTGTTATCGCAAATCTGGTGAGATAGTCAGTATCGACTATTATCCATCTATTTTTCATGTGAGATATTGGAAATCTTCCCAGATAATCAATTCCTATCTTTTGAAAAGGCGAGTTAGTTGACGGTATTGGGACCAGTAGTCCAGGAGGTTTCTGAGGCACGCCCTTCTATCACTGGCATTCTTTACAATGAGCAATGTATTGGGAAACTGTCCTATAAAGTCCAGGCCAATATAATCTCTTTCTAACGCGGTCATAGGTCTTGGCAAACCCCAAATGGCCTGCCATTGGAGTGTCGTGGACATCTTTAATAATTTCCTGCCTCATTTGTTTTGGGACTACTAGCAGCCATGGTTTGCCCTCAGGGTCGTAATATTTCTTATAGAGAACGCCTCCAATCATCTGATACCCTTTCAAATTTTCATTAGCAAGTTTTTCACGGATTCCAACCAAATGAGGGTCTTTATTTTGTTCTTCTGCAATGTCTTGGATGGAAGTAATGTATCCTTCTATCTCCGCGGTGTCAGTCAAGGGGCTTCTTGACAAACAGTCAGCCTCTTTATGCATGCGTCCGCTTTTGTAAACGAGGTTTATGTCGTATTCTTGTAGTTTGAGGGCCCAACGGGGTAAGCGGCCGGATGAATCTTTCAAGCCTACCAGCCAACATAGCGAGTGATGGTCGGTAACACAGTAAAGGGTCTGCCATATAGGTACGAGCGGAATTTTCCAAGCGCCACAAACAACTACGAGGCATTCCTTTTCTGTAGTGGAATAATTCTTTTCCGCTTTGGTTAGTGTTCGCGAGGCATAGGCTATAGGTCTCTCCGCGTTATTCTGGATTTGAACAAGAACTGCCCCTAAACCATAACCGCTTGCATCAATCCCAATCCCAATTTGAGAATCTGGAAAGATTCATCTTGTTCTTCACCCCAAATGAATTTTTCGTCTTTCTTTAAAAGGCTATTCAAGGGTCGAGATTTGTTAGCATAACATTTAATGAAGCGTCTATAGTACGAACTTAACCCAAGAAAACTTCTGGTCTCACTGATATTACAGGGTTTTGGAAAGTGGAAAATGGCTTTTACTTTTTCTGGGGCTGGCTGCGTTCCAAAGTCATTAACGACGTGCCCGAGGTTAGTCATTTGTCTCATGGCGAAATGACACTTTTTATAATTCAGACACAGCCCGGCCTGCTGAATGCATTTCAAAACTTTGTATAAACGTGTTAAATGTTCTTTAAAGGTCGATTCATAGACTACAATGTCATCTAAGTAGCATAAAAACATGTCCCATTTTAATCCCTGTAGGACGTTGTCGATCATTCGCTCGAAAGTTGCTGGTGCGTTGCATAGACCGAATGGCATCACATTAAATTCATAAAGCTTATCTGGAGTGATAAATGCCGTTTTCTCCCAGTCCTTTTCTTCTACTTTGATTTGCAAGTAACCATATCTCATATCCATGATGGAAAAGTACCTGGATCCATTTATATAAATCCATTTTCAGACCAATACTTACATATGGAGCCTAATTTTGGTTCAAATATTTAAATAAAAATGTTTACAAAAATTAAATTCAACCCAATATCAAATACTAACATGGTGTATACAAGCCTATAAATCCACATCATATAGATGTGTTCATAGTTTGGCCAACATTCTTCTGATCTCAGACTTTATCGAATCCAGAATCATGATATCTGTGTGTGTGTGTGTGTGTGTTGTGTGTGTGTGACAATTTGACAATTAAAAAATATTTATTGTCATCTTAGACAATATTATACATTTTCAATCATAGGGAGAGAAAAAGAAAAAAGAAGATGAGAAGAGAAGAGAAAATATGTACATATATGAAACATATTTTACAAGATGGTGATGGGAGATGGAGGAAGAAAACCTCGGCGCTGGAGGGTCCTAGACCAGGCGATGAGCGGGTCTTCCACTGCTTCTCCGAGCCCAACCTGTACAAAGTAGCGATAAATTCGCAACTTTGCCGATGCCAGGATGGAAAGGGCGTCGTCCTCAAGGCCGGACCCGCCGAAGATCCAAGCCTGCAGGTCAGGGGGCCGCCTTATGATGTTGAAGGCCTCTCTGATGAGCGGCCTGATGGAGCGGCAGCACCAGTAACGGTGGCCGAGGGAGCGGTCGATGGACCCGCAGGCAGGACAGGAGGGGCCGACCGAGGCAGGATGGGCCGGATGGGGCAGGGCGCGGAGGGCTAGCTTGAGAGCTGCGTCGGCCTCGTGACCCGAATAGGCGCAGCGCCGCAGCGAGGCCCAGTCGATCCTGGATGGTGGATTGATGGTGGGCGTCCATCTCGCCAGGAATCTGGAGATGGGCGTGGCGGCGAGGCGCGGACGATCCAGGGCCCGTCGGGCCGAGCGCGTCGTGAGGCCGTTGAGGAACGGCGTAGCCGTCCCACGCAGCACCACGGCCGCAGCAAGGGAACTGGATGAAGGCGTGGACTCCGCCCCGAAGCCCACGGCGTTCTCGGAGGTCAGCCTCCGACAGAAGGCGCCCAGGGCCGTGGCGTCAGCCAGGACCGAGCGCGTAGGGCGGGCGATGAGGTTTTCCTCCTCGATCAGGTCCCGGACTCGGGATCCGCTCCAGCGGGCGGGGGCCAGGAGGTCGGGAGGGCGGAGGAACCGGCAGCCGCCGATGATGGGGAGGTCCAGCAGCTGAGCCGTGGGGAGCGCCCGGTGGTTGAGGCTCAGGATGTTGGAGGCCTCCTCCCAGAGCTTCAGCAGCCGTAGACGGGTGCCGTCCGGTGGAGGGTGGATCCAGGCCTCACCGCTTTCTACCAGCCAGCTGAAAGCATTTCTGCCTCCGCGGAGCGCGACCTGCACCCCCTTGAGGCAGGCGAGCTGGAGCTGGGTCGCGAGGTCGAGGAGGCCGAGGCCTCCGATGGCAACTGGCCTCGCCATGACATCGGCGGGAAGCCACGCCGTGTGGTCCTGTCCCCAGACGAATCTCGCCAGTCGGGCCTGCAGCTTGGCGATGGTTGGGGGTGATGGTAGGTAGCCATGCAGGTGGTGCTGGATGACAGAGCCCACCAGCGTGTTCGCCGCTCTTGCTCGCCCGACGAGGGAGAGGCCGCGGGTGAAGGGCGTCCATTTGCGGCATGCATTCTCCAGGAGGGCCAGGAGATGCTGCTCCCGGTGGGCGACGGTGCTCCTGGGGGCGATGTCGAGCCCGAGGACCCTGATGGAGGTGGTCGACCAGGAGGCGCCGAGAGGGGAGACGCCGCGGTTGCGCCAGGCGCCGCACCAGAGGCCAGCGCTCTTCCGGAGGTTCACGCCAACTCCGGAGGCCTGCTTGTATTCTTCGAAGACGGTCGCCACCCGTTCGAAGTCTCCGTCGCGATGAAATAGGAGGACGATGTCGTCGGCGTAAGCGATGACATTGCCCACGCCGAGGGTCAACTCCAGGCGACGTAGCAGCGGCCCCGTGGCGATGCTGAAGAGTGCGGCGCTTACGGCGCAACCCTGCCTGAGGCCGTTGAGAAGGGGGAAGGCTGTTGTATGAAAGCCTCCGGCCCTGATGGTGGCGTCCGCCCCGGCGTAGAGGATGTTGATCCAGGCCATGAAAGCCGGCGGGAGGCGGAGGGATGTTAGCAGGGACTCAAGGAAGCCGCGGTCCAATGAGTCAAAGGCGGACTCTAGGTCGACGCCCATGACGGCCAGCGGCGAGCCCAGGGCGGTGGCCTCCTCGATGGCGTCCATCACCATGGCGATGTTCCATGACGGGGACCTCCCGGGGACGGCGTATGTTTGGCATTCCGGCACCAGGGTCCGCAGGTGGGGCTTGAGGCGCCGGTGAAGGATGGCGGCCAGGACCCTGTAGTCGGCCGAGGGCAGCGCGACAGGCCTGTAGCCATCAAGGCCGCGACCTCCGCGGGCCTTGGGCACGAGGCAGATGGAGCTGCGCCGCGTCGACGGAGGTAGTGCACCGCGGAGCCGTGAAGCCGCGAACACCCGGGCCAGAGCTTCCGCGAAGAAGTCCTCGTTGAAGGCGACGAGGAGCTCGCACGGCAAGCCGTCCCAGCCGGGGGCCTTTCCGCGAGGAAGGTGCTCGATGGCGTGGGCTATCTCGCTAGGGCTGATGTCTGGCCGGTGGAGCGGGTCCTCCTCACTCAGCTCGCGGGTGGTGGTGGTGGGCGCGCTGCTGGCGATGAAGGCAGCTCCCGCAGCTGGATCGCTGGTGGGACGGGCGAAGCGGGGCTGGAAGGTCGCGAACGCCCTCCGCCGAAGCTCGGGGCCCTCGATGATGTTATCCTGCTCGTCCCTGATGACGCTGACCGGGCGTCGGAGGCGGATGGCGCGTGCTAGGTCCGGCAGCGATGGGTAGTCGGCCCGGATGGAGGAGGCCTCGAGCTGCGCCGCGATGTAACGTCTCGCCCTGTAGACGTAGCTGTCGTTGGCAGCGTGGCGTGGGTCGTGCAGGGATCTGGCCTCCGCCAGCAGCCCCGCCTTGATGGAGGTCCACCTATCCCAGAAGGTCCCGTCGTCGTCATCGTGCGCTGTGTCTTCCTCCAACTCCCGGATGTAGCCAGCCAGATGTTCGAGAGCAAGGCCCGAGCGGAGCATCGCGGCCAAGCGAGGCTGGGTGGGGGAGGAGACGGCGGTGGTGGGCGGGCCCACCTGGAGCAGCACGAGGCGGTGGTCCGAGAGGTGGTAGTGGCTGGTCGCGTAGATGGACACGCGATCCAGGACTCCAGCAGGGACGAGGATCCGGTCCAGGCGGTTGGATTCTACTTGGTCGCCGTGCATGGAGACTCTGGTGGGCAGGTGGGTGGCGTCGAACTGGGTGGCCACGTCGACCAGCGCGGCCAGGTCCAGAAGAGCGGCGAGGGCATCCGATGATGATGATGATGAGGGGCCCCGATCCCTGATGTTAAAGTCGCCGATGATCCAGCAGGCCCCCTCCTCTTCCTGTGCCGCTGTCGCCGCCAGGAGCTCCAGTTGCCGGTTTCTCTCCCGGGGTTCATGCGCCAGATGAACGGCGATGGCCGTCATCTCCTCGCCGCGGACATCTATTGTTGCCAAGGCGATGTGGCCCGGCCACAGGATACGCTGTTGTAGCACGGCGACGCCTGGTCCGAAGACGCAGGCGAGTCCGGATCCCGAGATGGCTACGGGATGGGCCAATATAACAGCGCTGTAGCCGAGGCAGAGGTCTTGGCCGCTGCCGAGATGAAAGGCGTTTGTCTCCTGGACAAACGCGATGTCCACGTGATGTTGTCTGAGGAGATGACAAAGGGCAAGGCTCCTCCCCCGAGTGGCGAGCCCTCGCGCGTTGATGCTGGCGAGACGGTAGCTCATTGTTGCCGTCCCTTATGCATCGCCCCCTTGGTCTTCTGGAGGGTCTTGCGGATGGTGTGGTTGGAGTCTGGGATCGAGGCCTTGATGGTTTCGGCCACCTGGTCGAGGGCGGCGACCTGTGCTTTTGACAGCGAGGGCGCTCGCTTCTCCATTTTTCCTTTAGAGGTGAGTAGCCGCTGTGCGTCCTCGCGGGCTATACCGGGCAGACCGTCCCAGTCGATGGAGAGGTTGGGGAACTGCTTGAGGTGCTCCTGCAGCTGTACGAATGCGGGTTTTCCCCGGGGAGACGCGGAGGGAGTTGAGGTTAGCTCCTCCTCCGACATCTCAATGTCGAGCGGAAAGGTCTCGGGCTCGGGGGGCCGCGGGGCAGTCAGAGGAGCAGGGAGGGCGACAGGGGCGGGCTGGCAAGATCCCTCGGTTCGGCAGGATGGTGTGCCGAGGGGGTCACTGGAGCCTCAGTTGAAGACTTCGCCGGTTGGACAGGGGACGCCGGTGTTGCGGGCGCAGGTGCCGGCTTCCTTGGTTGCTGAGGAGGAGGAGGAGGGGGGCGAGGCCTTGCGTCGGTGGGAGACGCTGCTTGCCTGGGGCTGCCGTTCCCTTGCCTGGCGAGCGCTGGGCAGTTGGCTCTGCGGTGGCCGTGCTTGCCGCACTTGGAACACTTGATGCCAAAGGAGAGGAAGGCTGACAGGGTGTCTCCCTTGGACTTAATGGTCAGACGGGTGGGCAGCGACTCCAGCCTCACGCCCTCGCGGAGCAGGATGAACGCCTCCCGGCGGCCGTCGTTGAAGGTGTATTCCCCCATCTTGATCATGATGGGGGCGATGGAGGTCACGGTGCCGAAGTTGCGCAGGGGCTCCACGATGGCGCTGTCCTCGACAAAGCCGGGCAGATTAGCGATGATGATGCGCTCTGCCCTTTTTCGGTAGGGGAAGACCTTCAGGTGGGTGCCCTCGATGTCCAGGCCCACCTCCACCAGACGGCTCGCAAGGTCCTTGCCCGCGAGGCCCACGACGTAGTGGCCGTTCATCCTGTTGAATTGGGTTATTTTCCTTGGCCCTCCGACCAGGTTGCCTATTGCCTGGAGGTAGTAGTAGTCCGGGATGTCAGGGCACAGCTCCACGAAGATGTAGTTCTCGTGGTTGGTAGAGTTCTGCCTCGCCTTGGCGTCGGCGATGTTGGCGCGCGTCGCCTTGATTTCCTGGGGCGGCATTGACCTCGGCCCTGTAGGTCGCTTCTGCTGCTGGGAGCCGCGCTTCTCAGCAGGCCTGCTTGGCTGCTTAGCGGCGTGGTCAGGTGACGGTGAAACAAGGCGCCTTTTCTTTCTCTTCACGACGGTGTAGCCTTCGTCAGCGTCCGCCTCCGCCATCTCGCTGTCGGCCCAGTTGAGCGAGGCCGGGCTGGCTAGAGTTGCGCTGGTCGTAGCAGCAGTCTTCGGAGCCGTGACGTCACCACGCGCGGCGGCCGGATTTACATGCAAGTCGCCTGCCGGCGAATTTGCATACTTTTGATTTTCCGAAGAAATTTCAATTATTTTCTTCATGTTTATGTCTTTTGGCGATAATTCCTCGCCTGTTGGTAGCAGGATGCTGGGCCTTTCAGGCACTTTTTCAGCACATCCTGGGCTTTCTGCCAATATCACACTTGCCAGACTAAGCGCCCTTTACACGCACTCAAAAGGCGAAAACGGCGGAGCTCGCGAAAGCGTGGCCGCACGCCCGAGTGTGTGTGTGTGTGTGTGTGTGTGACAATTTTGACAATTAAAAAATATTTATTGTCATCTTAGACAATATTACATATTTTCAATAATAGGGAGAGAAAAAGAAAATAAGAAGAGAGAAGAGAAGAGAAAATATATACATATATGAAACAAATTTTACAAGATGGTGATGGGAGATGGAGGAAGAAAACCTCGGCGCTGGAGGGTCCTGGACCAGGCGATGAGCGGGTCTTCCACTGCTTCTCCGAGCCCAACCTGTACAAAGTAGCGATAAATTCGCAACTTTGCCGACGCCAAGATGGAAAGGGCGTCATCCTCAAGGCCGGACCCGCCGAAGATCCAAGCCTGCAGGTCAGGGGGCCGCCCTATGATGTTGAAGGCCTCTCTGATGAGAGGCCTGATGGAACGGCAGCACCAGTAACGGTGGCCGAGGGAGCGGTCGATGGACCCGCAGGCAGGACAGGAGGGGCCGACCGAGGCAGGATGGGCCGGATGGGGCAGGGCGTGGAGGGCCAATTTGAGGGCCGCGTCGGCCTCGTGGCCCGAGTAGGCGCAGCGCCGCAGCGAGGCCCAGTCGATCCTAGATGGAAGTGGACCGATGGTGGGCGACCATCTCGAGGTGAACCTTGAGATGGGCGTGGCGGCGATGCGCGGGCGATCCAGGGCCCGTCGGGCCGAGCGGGTCGTGAGGCCGTTGAGGAACGGCGTAGCCGTCCCTCGCAGCACCACGGCCGCAGCTAAAGAGCTAGATGAGGGTGCAGACTCCGCCCCGAAGCCCACGGCGTTCTCGGAGGTCAGCCTCCGACAGAAGGCGCCCAGGGCCGCGGCGTCAGCCAGGGCCGAGCGCGTAGGTCGGGCGGTGAGGTGGCCCTCCGCAAGAAGGTCCCGGACTCGGGCTCCGCGCCAGCGGGCAGGGGCCAGGAGGTCTGGAGAGCGGAGGAACCGGCAGCCGCCGATGATGTTGAGGTCCAGTAGCTGAGCCGTGGGGACCGCCCGATGGTTGAGGCCCAGGATGTTGGAGGCCTCCTCCCACAGCTTCAGCAGCCGGAGACGGCGGGGCTGGAGACGGGTGCCGTCCGGTGGAGGGTGGATCCAGGCCTCACCGCTTTCTACCAGCCAGCTGAAGGCATTTCTGCCCCCGCGGAGCGCGACCTGCAGGCGAGCGGGAGCTGGGTCGCGAGGTCGAGGAGGCCGAGGCCTCCGATGGCAACTGGCCTCGCCATGACATCGGCGGGAAGCCACGCCGTGTGGTCCTGTCCCCAGACGAATCTCGCCAGTCGGGCCTGCAGCTTGGCGATGGTTGGGGGTGATGGTAGGTAGCCATGCAGGTGGTGCTGGATGACAGAGCCCACCAGCGTGTTCGCCGCTCTTGCTCTCCCGACGAGGGAGAGGCCGCGGGTGAAGGGCGTCCATTTGCGGCATGCATTCTCCAGGAGGGCCAGGAGATGCTGCTCCCGGTGGGCGACGGTGCTCCTGGGGGCGATGTCGAGCCCGAGGACCCTGATGGAGGTGGTCGACCAGGAAGCGCCGAGAGGGGAGTCGCCGCGGTTGCGCCAGGCGCCGCACCAGAGGCCAGCGCTCTTCCGGAGGTTCACGCCAACTCCGGAGGCCTGCTTGTATTCTTCGAAGACGGTCGCCACCCGTTCGAAGTCTCCGTCGCGATGAAATAGGAGGACGATGTCGTCGGCGTAAGCGATGACATTGCCCACGCCGAGGGTCAACTCCAGGCGACGTAGCAGTGGCCCCGTGGCGATGCTGAAGAGTGCGGCGCTTACGGCGCAACCCTGCCTGAGGCCGTTGAGAAGGGCGAAGGCTGTTGTATGAAAGCCTCCGGCCCGGATGGTGGCGTCCGCCCCGGCGTAGAGGATGTTGATCCAGGCCATGAAGGCCGGCGGGAGGCGAGGGATGTTAGCAGGGACTCCAGGAAGCCGCGGTCCAATGAGTCAAAGGCGGACTCTAGGTCGACGCCCAAGACGGCCAGCGGCGAGCCCAGGGCGGTGGCCTCCTCGATGGCGTCCGTCACCATGGCGATGTTCCATGACGGGGACCTCCCGGGGACGGCGTATGTTTGGCATTCCGGCACCAGGGTCCGCAGGTGGGGCTTGAGGCGCCGGTGAAGGATGGCGGCCAGGACCCTGTAGTCGGCCGAGGGCAGCGCGACAGGCCTGTAGCCATCAAGGCCGCGACCTCCGCGGGCCTTGGGCACAAGGCAGATGGAGCTGCGCCGCGTCGACGGAGGTAGTGCACCGCGGAGCCGTGAAGCCGCGAACACCCGGGCAAGAGCTTCCGCGAAGAAGTCCTCGTTGAAGGCGACGAGGAGCTCGCACGGCAAGCCGTCCCAGCCGGGGGCCTTTCCGCGAGGGAGGTGCTCGATGGCGTGGGCTATCTCGCTAGGGCTGATGTCTGGCCGGTGGAGCGGGTCCTCCTCACTCAGCTCGCGGGTGGTGGTGGTGGGCGCGCTGCTGGCGATGAAGGCAGCTCCCGCAGCTGGATCGCTGGTGGGACGGGCGAAGCGGGGCTGGAAGGTCGCGAACGCCCTCCGCCGAAGCTCTGGGCCCTCGATGACGTTGTCCTCCTCGTCCCTGATGACGCTGACCGGGCGACGGAGGCGGATGGCGCGTGCCAGGTCCGGCAGCGATGGGTAGTCTGCCCGGATGGAGGAGGCCTCGAGCTGCGCCGCGATGTAACGTCTCGCCCTGTAGACGTAGCTGTCGCTGGCAGCGTGGCGCGGGTCGTGCAGGGATCTGGCCTCCGCCAGCAGCCCCGCCTTGATGGAGGTCCACCTATCCCAGAAGGTCCCGTCGTCGTCATCGTGCGCTGTGTCTTCCTCCAACTCCCGGATGTAGCCAGCCAGATGTTCGAGCGCAAGGCCCGAGCGGAGCATCGCGGCCAAGCGAGGCTGGGTGGGTGAGGAGACGGCGGTGGTGGGCGGGCCCACCTGGAGCAGCACGAGGCGGTGGTCCGAGAGATGGTAGTGGCTGGTCGCGTAAATGGACGCGCGATCCAGGACTCCAGCAGGGACGAGGATCCGGTCCAGGCGGTTCGATTCGACTTGGTCGCCGTGCATGGCGACTCTGGTGGGCAGGTGGGCGGCGTCGAACTGGGTGGCCACGTCGACCAGCGCGGCCAGGTCCAGAAGAGCGGCGAGGGCATCCGATGATGATGATGACGAGGGGCCCCGATCCCTGATGTTAAAATCGCCTATGATCCAGCAGGCTCCCTCCTCCTCCTGTGCCGCTGTCGCCGCCAGGAGCTCCAGTTGCCGGTTTCTCTCCCGGGGTTCATGCGCCAGATGAACGGCGATGGCCGTCATCTCCTCGCCGCGGACATCTATGGTTGCCAAGGCGATGTGGCCCGGCCACAGGATGCGTTGATGTAGCACGGCTACGCCTGGTCCGAAGACGCAGGCGAGTCTGGATCCCGAGATGGCTACGGGATGGGCCAACACAACAGCACTGTAGCCGAGGCAGAGGTCTTGGCCGCTGCCCAGATGAAATGCGTTTGTCTCCTGGACAAACGCGATGTCCACGTGATGTTGCCTGAGGAGATGACAAAGGGCAAGGCTCCTCCTCCGAGTGGCGAGCCCTCGCGCGTTGATGGTGGCGACGCGGTAACTCATTGGGACGGTCCTTCACGCAGCACCTTCCTGGTCTTTTGGAGGGTCTTGCGGATTGTGGAGTTGGAGTCTGGGCACAAGGGCTTGATGGTATCGTGCAGCTTGTTGAGGGCTTCGACCTGTGCCGGGGTCAGCGTGGACGCTCTCCTCTTCATGGTGGTCTCTGAGGTGAGGAGCTTCTGAGCCTCCTCGCGGTTTAGGTCGGGCAACTTATCCCAGTCGATGGAGATGTTAGGGGACTTCCCGAGGTGCTCCAGCAGCTGTTCGAGTGCGGCCTTTCCCCGGGCAGGCGTGGAGGGAGGTGAGGTCAGCTTCTCCACCGACATCTCGTGGTCGAGCGGAGAGATGCGAGGCTCGAGGGGCCTCGAGACAGCCAGGGGAGCAGGAAGGGCGGCATGGGCGGGCTGGGCGAGATCCATCGGTTCGGCAGGATGGGACGCCGAGAGGGATCGCCAGAGACTCTGTTGATGTTTTCGCCGGTTGGACAGGGGACGCCGGTGTTGCGGGCGCCGGTGCCGGCTTCCTTGGCTGCTGAGGAGGAGGAGGGGGGGAGGCCTTGCGTCGATGGGAGACGCTGCTTGCCTGGGGCTGCTGTTCCCTTGCCTGGCGAGCGATGGGCAGCTAGCACTGCGGTGGCCCTGCCTTCCGCATTTGGAACATTTAATTCCGAAGGAGAGGAAGGCAGATAGGGTGTCTCCCTTGGACTCGATGGTCAGTCGGGCGGGCAGGGTCTCCAGCCTTACGCCCCGGTGGAGCAGGATGAACGCCTCCCGGCGGCCGTCGCTGAAGGCGAACTCCCCCATTTTGATCATGATGGGGGCGATGGAGGTGATGTCTCCGTATTTACGCAGAGCCTGCACGATGGTGGCGTCCTCTACAAAGCCGGGGAGATTGGCCACGATGATCCTTTCGGCCCTCTTGCGGAAGGGGAAGACCTTGAGGAGTGTTCCCTCGATGTTCAGGCCCTCCTCCACCAAACGGCTCGCAAGGTTCTTGCTCGCGAGGCCCACGATGTAGTGGCCGTTCATCCTGCCAAAGTGGGCGATGTTTTTGGGCCCTCCGACCAGGTCGCCGATTGCCCGGAGGTAGGAGTAGTCCGGGATGTCAGGGCACAGCTCCACGAAGATGTAGTTTTCGTGGTTGGTTGTGGCCTGCCTCGCCCTGGCGTCGGCGATGTTGGCGCGCGTCGCCTTGATCTCCTGAGGCGGCACTGCTCTCGGCCCTGCTGGCCGCTTCCGCTGCTGGGAGCTGCGCTGCTCTCCAGGCTTGTTGGGCTGCCTTGCAGCGTGCTCAGGTGATGTTGAGCCGCGGCGCCTCTTCTTGCCCTTCACGACGATGAAGTCGTCGTTGGCGCCCACCTCCGTCATCTCGCTGTCGGCCCAGTTGAGCGAGGTCGGGCTGGCTGCAGTTGCGCTGGTCGTATCAGCAGTCTTCGGCGCCGTGACGTCACCACGCGCGGCGGCCGGATTTACATGCATATCGCCTGCCGGCGGATTTGCATCTTTTTGATAATTAGAAGAAATTTCAATTGTTTTCTTCATATTCTCGTTTTTTGGCGATAATTCCTCGCCTGTTTGTAGCAGGATGCTGGGCCTTTCAGGCACTTTTTCAGTACATCCTGGGCTCTCTGCCAGTACCACACTTGCCAGGTTAAACGCCCTTCACACGCACTCTAAAGGCGAAAACGGCGGAGCTCGCGAAAGCGTGGCCGCACGCTCGAGTGTGTGTGTGTGTGTGATCTGAGAAACTTATCCACAGATGATCAACAAATTTATGACCCATTTATTCCAGGAATTATAGATACCTTTCTCAAATCAAGAATGAATGTTCTGAAAAACGAAGCAAATAATACTTTCTTAAGCTTTTTTCCCCAAGAAATCCCTAAATACTTTCGTCCAAATTTTTATAATACTTAATTTGTTACAAACCACGGAAATTCCAAAAGTTTTTAAATAGAATAAAGGCAGTGGACGATTCAAGTTGCTTTTGTGGTATGGAGGAACAAACCTCAAGACATCTACTGATCGATTGCCCAGCATTTAAAGATTATTGAATGAAGAATAAACTAGTCGTTTGTGAACTTAACGATTTGATTTCCGATAAAAAATCATATTTAAAGTTTAATTCATTTTGTAAATACATTCTAAACTATCTACAAAATTTGGATCTCTAATGTTTTCATGCATTGAATAATGTAAATAACTTATGTAAATAAACTTTTCTCCATGTTTGGCGCAAGTATCCCTTGCGGGATATAGCGCTTTGGAAATAAGATAATTGTAAATTATAATTGTAAAAAGAACACTTAAAAGGGTCACGATAGGCTTCTTGTCCGCGGTCCTTAGAAATGGTCCATCTTCTTTAAAAACTGGAGCCTTTATAGAACGTCTGAAAGCTTCGGAAATTACTGAGTAATCTGCGCCGGAGTCCACAAGAGCTTATACATTTCGTCCTTGTATGTTGACAGATATCCAGTTCTTTTCCATTTTAGCGGCTATACGGCAGGGAGGATTTTCGTCTATGGCGGCCTCACCTCCAGAAGACGCGCCTTCTAGTTTTCCTCACTGCGGCGACTGGGTGAGCGGCTGAGAAGGCGAGCAGGGGATTGTGAGGTTCTTCTGGGGGCTTGGAATCTTCCGCGGTTGGGGTATGGCGACGGGTTTCTAAATCTTCCTTGGGATAGTTCGTTTCCTGATTCGCCCATGGTGTAATTTTCCGTTCTTGGTCTTCCGAAATCGACTGTTTCTCTTCCAAGTCTGGCATCCGCAAAAGCTTGACGTCTGTCTCTGCAAAAACGTGCAACGTGGCCAGGGCGCCCACAGTTAAAGCAGATCGGTCTGTCATCTTCAGTACGCCACTGAGTCCTTTGGTTATTTGATGGCCCTTCGGTTCTTCGTCGGTAACCTTGATCGTTCTGGGGGAGGTATTGACCCCGAGGGCGGAAGCTCTCGGGCTGACGAGTGGCAGAGATAGGAGCCAATGTCTGCTGGATTTCACTACGGATGACATCCCGTAGGTTGGGGAGTGGAGTGGTGATGTCCTGAGCGGCAAATGTAAAAGGAGGAGCCATAAACTTCAAAATCTCCTCTTTTACAATTCTTCTAATTAGGGCTTCTAGGTTCTCGGGTTCAGCGGTCGAGATGGTGGTTACATTGGGCAGTTGGTTGAACCTGGGCGGTGCAACACGCATCCTCTTGAATGCCTCGAATCGGCGGCAGAACGCAACAAATTGGTCCACCGTGCTGATGTCCTTCCCAACAAGTGCCTGATACACTTCCTCCGCTACGCCTTCAATCAAGTGGTCACCTTTTCTCCTTCTGACATTCCTGGGTTGCTCTGTTTACAAAGAAGGAGGACTTCTTGTATGTAGCTCTCGACGTTTTCCCCACTCGTCTGCGCTCTAGTTCAAAGAATGTTCACGGCTTTTCTAGCCGTGTCTTCCTTGTTCCCAAATATTTCACAAAACTTTATTTTAAATTCCTTCCACGAATTCAAGATTTCCTCGAGTTTTCGAACCAGCACTTTGCTGTGCCAGTGAGGTAGAAGATGACGTTGGCCAGACACATGGAGTCATCCCACTTGTTGTATCGCGCCACACGTTGGAAGTCGCTCAGCCAACGCTGCCAATCTTCCCCAGGTTCTCCCAAGAAAACAGCAGGATCTTTCCACCGATGGCAGAATGGTCGGTTTTCTTCTCTCTCCATTTTCTTCCGAGCAGGAAAATCAAGCAATGTAGATAGCTCTGGTTGCAATCCTTGAAGGCGACGACTTCGTCTGGTGACTGTCTCGTTACCCGGCATCTCCACGACAATTGTCGCGAGGAAAAATAAACAATTAGACTTCCGAAATACTTTATATATTTATTTAATTAGTTATATGAAAGATTTTAAATATAGAATAAGATAACTATTTAAATGAGCCAAATCGACCCAGAAATTGGAGCAAGAGGGGAGAACTGATATCTTTCCTCCTTTTCCGTGGCGCCACTGTTTTCACCGACTGGTCGGTCCAGTCTAGATAAAAGGAAATACCCGGAAACTCTGTCCTCCTGAAAATATATTTTCTGTAAAATAGGCGAATAATTGATATTCATTGTTTCCTGTCATCCCTATGATTCTAATTACATATTTTAATTGATTATCTGAAATAAATTATGACTGCTTTATCCTACACGATTTTCTCAAAGAAATAGTCACTGTTTTTTCTACACGATTTTTGCAAAGAGATGATCACTTTTATTTCCTCACGAATTTCTCAAAGAAATGATCGATGTTTTCTACTACATGACTTTCTGGTTTTCCTTAAAGATTATCTCAAAGAAATTACCATTGTTTTTTTTTTCTACACGATTTTATCAAAGATATGATCACTATTTTTCCTACAAAATTTTCTCGTAGAAATGATTACTCTTTTCCAACAAGATTTCCTTGAGAAAATTATCATTGTTTTTTTCATGCACATTGTTCTTAAATATATTTGAACAAATGCGATCTGTGGTGACAGTTGTTGTTAACCCTGGTGCTCGCCACTACTCTCTGCCGCGCTTACTTCCTCCATAATCGCAGACAAAAACTATGTGGCCGTGTTCTCGCTGAGACTGTTTCATTGGTTTGCCGAAATGGAACCTACGAGACGGAAAAAAGGGGAGTCGTCTTGTTTCCAGGTGAGTACACAAGGTATTTTTTCCTTTGAAACATGGTTACTTTTATAAAATACACCTATGAACAAAACTTGAGGAAGTGGAGAGTTTTTGATGCCAGTGTCTGTTTTTTAAAGGAATTGATTCCAAATAGGCAATACCTTTGAATATCCATTATAAAATAATGCTGCTACCAAGAATATCTTCAAATTGTGTCGTCAACTATAGAGATAACACAGTTTATTAAAGTGGTTGGTTGTTTAAACTGGAGAATTCGTTTGGAGGATTCAGTATTGGGACTATATTTTCGAAGTTTGTTAAACATATTTGTTAAAACACTATATAAATTTATTTAAACCCTCCTTTTCATAATGTATCTAAGCCAAGAATTTTCATGGGTCTATTATTTTTAAAATACCTTGGTTTAGAAGAAATGGGTATAATTGTCCACATAAATTCCACAATAGATGCTGTTTCTCTTTGTTGAAGAGATGATGAAATATTTCGTTGAACCTTTGACGATAATGTGAAACATCATTTTGGAATGGAATATTGTAATACATCAATTGAACTTCAAAAATTATCATACTTCTGACATTTTAAAAAATATTTTAAATCAAGTGCGCTGAAGTCTATAATGAGCGATTTTGAGATAAAACGTCTATTTTAAAACTACAAATTCGATATAAGAGCCGATTCCTAATCAAATTTTGAAAATATACGATGCTTGTGTTCCAGAAATTATCGCCGCATCAGACCCAGAAATGTTCCTGGACACCAAGAGTGCAAACAATGTGTTACCCACACTCAAAAGAGGCATTGTTGATGAATGCTGTCATGCTGGCTGCAACTATAACCACATATTTGCCTTCTACTGCAAGCATTAGTGCTGCAATAAACAATATCTAGTCATTTTCGTGTCTTGTTTTATTTTAAACCATGTCCTAAGAATAGACACTTCTTTTGAGAATTTGAATATGAAAAATACATATAAAAATAATTATGAAGAGATGTTTCAAACTCAATAAAATCATATGACTTGTATAATATCAGAAGAGACTGTTTAAATCATTATAGGAGTAATTTTCCAAATTTTATATGTTTATATTTGAACTTAGGTAAAAGTATAAATAGAATGAGATACTTACCAAAGACCTCTACTGGAAATAACGATTTAATGAAGCAATGATAAGAATGTGTATATTCTTTAAAACCTCGTTACCAATTTACCTCTTTTAAAGGTTGTTCCAAAATTTCATAAAAACTCTTGCAAAATATTGAAATACCGATATTTTACGCTGTTATGTTTAACGTCTTTGTAATATGTATAAAGTAATTGTGTATTATGTTTTATTATGTATTTTTTAATTATGTATAAATAACCAATAATATTTTTCATAATTAAATTATAATAATTGATGTATATAGTTGTTCATTTGTTTTAAATAAATATTAAATTGATGTATATAGTTGTTCATTTGTTTTAAATAAATATCAAATTGATGTATATATTTGTTTAGTTATTTTGCATATTTTTCATCTGTGAATAAATCTTATAATTTGGTCTATGAAAATAAAAAATAATGGACCAGTGACCAAAACAAACTGTAAATAGATCGCTTAATGTTATATAGTTAGTATAGAGAGTTGTTAGGCAGGATATAGATTTAAATGTTATGCTTGTGTAATTTTAATCTTAATTAAATAAAAAATTATAAATTTAAATGTGTTATAAATCTTAAATACCAAGCATTAAAACAACTGGCGACGAGTAAAAGCGAATTTTAGAAAGAAAAAAGAAATTTAAATAGTGAAAAGAAATTATACTTAAAAAAATGTCTTCAGGTATGTTTGAAAGATTTGACGAAAATCTAGAGAATGTTGAGAATTATATTTATCGCTTGAAGCAATTCATGCTAATTTCTAAAACAAAAGAAGACTTTAAGACGCCATTTCTGATATCATGCATCGGGCCTAAATATTTCGGAATCTTGCGAAATTTGGTCTTTCCGGAGGAGGTTGATCAAGTTCCCTTTGACAAATTGTGCAGGATCTTATTGAAACATTTCAATCCTAAGACCAATATAATATATGAAAGATTTGTATTCCAGAAAATGGATCAGAAATCAGGCGAAACAATATCTAAATACATAATACGCCTTAAGGAACAGGCTCAAAGGTGTAACTTTGGAGATGTTCTGCAAGAATCCCTGCGAGACAGATTTGTGGCGGGCATCATTGATACACCAACCCAAAAGAAGTTACTACAGGAAGAAGGATTAACTTTTGAGGGAGCATTAGACATCGCTCTATCTGCGGAGTCTGCAGATAATGACCTACACAACCTCAAGAGATCCGAAGATGCCCATCTGTCCCCACAGCATCTTCATGCCATCAATAATCCCTGCAAACACTGTGGTAAGACCAACCATCTACACTATAATTGTTTTTTTAAATCAGCTAATTGTAGAGTTTGTGGTAGAGTAGGGCATATTTCTACTATATGTTATAAAAAAGATAGTTCTGCCCGTAAATTGCCCAGAAATCCCAAAAATACTTTTAATAAATTTAAAAAGCATGCTAATGATAATAATCCTTCGGGATCTCAAAATAATGTATCATTGAATAATATAAATTTACATCCTCCATTGACTGAAACAGTATATGTAAATAATATAAAATTGTTGGCTGAAATTGATACTGGAGCAGCCATTACTACATTAACTAAATATGAGTACTTTAAATATTTCAAAAATGTTAAATTAAATAAATGTAATACAGTCTTGACCGGCTATCGTGGCTCTAAAATACCTATTTTGGGAAAGGCTAAATTTGATATAAAATTAAGATATGTTTCTAGAACCATTGAAATACTAATAACTAATTTAAATTGTTCTAAATTTCTCTTAGGAAGAGATTTCCTTAATCTTTTCAATATCTCATTCAATTATTTGCATAAATTGGACTCTTTTAGTATAGATTCACTTTTAAATGATTACGAGTCCATTTTTGAATGCAAATCTGACCCTATTAAAGATATCAAATGCCATCTTGATGTAAAAGCCTCCAAATTCAATAGTCAATATGTTAACAGTAAATTTAAAGTGGATGAGACTGTGAAGTTTAGGTGGATTACTAATGGGCATCCCTCTTGGTATACAGGAAAGATAATTAAAATACTAGGAAGGAATGTTTATTTAATAAAACAAGGTGACAGTATAAAAAAGGTTCATCAAAACTACATTAGAAAAATGTTGCCTGGTAAATCACATCCCACTAATATGAATGATGCTGAACGTGTGCCAACTCCAATCTCGGAGGAGAAAAGTGTCACAACCCCCAGGTATCCTCAGAGGGAGCGCAGATGTCCGCAGAGATATGGAGAGTAAATAAATAAATAAGGTGGGCCAAGCCTAAGAAGGGGGAATTGATGTATATAGTTGTTCATTTGTTTTAAATAAATATTAAATTGATGTATATAGTTGTTCATTTGTTTTAAATAAATATCAAATTGATGTATATATTTGTTTAGTTATTTTGCATATTTTTCATCTGTGAATAAATCTTATAATTTGATCTATGAAAATAAAAAATATTGGACCAGTGACCAAAACAAACTGTAAATAGATCGCTTAATGTTATATAGTTAGTATAGAGAGTTGTTAGGCAGGATATAGATTTAAATGTTATGCTTGTGTAATTTTAATCTTAATTAAATAAAAAATTATAAATTTAAATGTGTTATAAATCTTAAATACCAAGCAATAAAACAATAATATTCTTTTATTTTTAAAATAAACTGATTCCAATTTTGTTTCAAATTTTCGCTTGTATGGTGCATTATCAAACACGTGCGCTAAAAGTGATTTTTCGTAAAAAAATTAAGAGCAGAAAATGAAAAAAAAAAAGAAGAAGAAAATGAATGTAAAATTCTGCTTTAACCAAGGTTGGTAAATCTCCATTTAAACCTAGAAAATCATTTTAAACGCATACAATGAGTTTGAGTGGTATTCAATGTTTAAAATTAATTCAGAACACATGTCGAAGATGATCATCGTACATTTTTCAAACCTTCTTTGGAGATTTAACACCCTATGCGCCCTATGATTATATTTTTTCAAATCCGGTTTCCTGTAATAATGAATAATATTGGATAATTTTTATATTGAAATGAAAATGGTTTCTGAGACATATTTAAAATTCTATTTATTTAAGGATTTGCTTTACTCTTACAATACTGAATAAATTTATTTGAAATAAGAAAAGCAATTGTAGATTGTTAACTAATGTATTATGTAACAATTAGAAAATTTGAAGATATTTTTGAAAAGGATAATAAGTGTTTGCGCATGCTAAAAAAGATATGGTGAAACATTCGAGATATTTGAGTATATATGATAATTCTGATTCTATTTTATTACAAATTGAGAAGAATATTTGGCAATGTTTTAAAGATTTAACTTAATAACTGAAATTGCCATTGCCCCAATAGACTGAGACCTCCGCTTGCAATTTTGTTGGATAGATCCACCTGGACATCCGAATGGCAAAGAGTAGAGTTCTCAGATGAATCGCTTTCTATTTTAGCAATGATAGTCACTGGGTAAGAGTTTGGCGCCATTCTTGACGACATGTCATTTCGGACGCATCTGTGGAACGCCTCACCACTAGACAACGCGTCATTATGGTTTGAAGAGCCACACCTATGATAGCAGATCACTTCTGAATCATATTGAGGGCACTATGATAGACCAACGATACGTGGATGACGTGCTTCGGCTGGTGATGCTACCCTTCCTTCAGGGGGCAGCAAATACCATTTTACAGCAGGAGAATGCCTGACCTCACACAAACCCGAATCAGAAAAGGTTCCCTGCATGTAACCTCGGTGCTTCCTGGAAACTAACTTGACGTCATTTGCATGCACTGTCGCGTTCAGAATGTGAACTGTGACTGACAGGGAATGAGCAGTTATCCCTCAGGACACCATCCTCAATGAGTCAGTACCTAGACGTGTTGCTGCCAGCATAGCTTCCCGCGGTGGTCCCACTACATTTTGAGCGGACGGCGATGTTGCTCAGTGTATAAGTGTACTATGTTCTAATGATCATTTATAGTTCGTTACTGGTAATCTCTCTATGCAGATTTTTACTTTTTTCACACTAATTATTGGTGTTTCAAATTCAGTGTCGCGTGGTGTACTTTATTGTCATAAAGGATTTTTTACAATGGCTCCATGTGTGTTGAGCTGAATTCGTCGCGTTTTTTTGATCAATTTCTTTGAGTTGCTAATTTATTATGCTGTAACCTTTGAAATATGTGAGCTATTTTACAATAATAGATATATATAATGAACATAAATAATCCAAAATTGTGACCGATTTATTTATTGTGCTTCACGTCTGACAGATATTTGAAGAAGAATATATATATTGGAAATATATTTAAGAATGTGTGTGGTACCCAAGATAGCAAAATGTTGAGTAACTTTCAAGATTTCAACTCAATATTATATAAACTTCATCAGGATAATAAAAGTTTACTAATTAGTCATAGTGTAGCTCTCTCAAGATATTGAGTAATTGTCGTATTTTATTTTTGAATATTCTGTGTGAAAGCTAGATTTGGAATAGGAACTAACCTAAAAGTTTTTTTGTTTTGGCATTCCGAGTTTGTCTTTTGTTTTCTTGTCTTGCTAAATGCAATAAATAATTCTTCTGTTGATTTAAAGAGAGTTGTAATTATTTAAAATACTACAATTTATGGTAGCAGAGCGCGGTTCAATTTAAAACTTGAGAAAAAGCGAAATAATTTTATCAGAATCTTGATACGTTTATTCTAATCGGTAAACAAAGATATCTTCTGCATCAAGGTATGTAAATTTTGAAATAAGTTTCAATAGAATTTGAATTATATTGATAAAAGAAAGTTTTAAATATAAGGATTGAAAAAAAAAACATTTTTGAATTATAAACTACCTTTAAACTATATTGTTTAATTTTAAAAAGTTGAAAAACAAGGCTTAAATGGATTGCAATTTTTCGCCAACGACAAAAATTGAACCTTTAACAGGAACAAATTATCCGATTTGGGCTTTAAAAGTCGGAGCACTTTTACGTGGAAAGAAATTATTTAAATGCGTAATTTCGGATCCCGAGCCTGATATAAAAGATGAAGTCGCTTGGCAAATATGGAGTGAAAAGAATGACGAAGCCTTTGGAATTATAGTTACAACTCTATCAGATGAAAAAGCAGGAATGTTTCTAGATGAAACTAAAGCAAAGAAAGTATGGGATGAATTAAAGAAAATCTCCACGGGCAACCTAGAAGATAAGATCATTGATATTGGACTTGAACTTAAGAATATCAAGATGAAAAATAATGAATCCATAACCGAATATATGGCTAGAGCCAAAAATATTGCCTCTCAAAGTTTTTCACTCGGACACCAAATATCTCAAAGAGAACTAGCGTTTCATATTGTGCGAGGTATCCATCCAAGATTGGAAAAGATCGCTGTTGTACTGAGAACTAGAAGAGAATTAACTCTTGATGAAATTCGGCAGTCACTTAGAGAGGAAGAGAATCGAATGAATTCTAAGATGAATGGGAGTCATTCTGATGAAAATGAACAGGCTTACAAGTAAAGACAAAAGAAATCACGATCAACAGAATCGACAAAAGGAGTGTTTTGTTTGCCATAAAAAGGACATTTAGCTAAAGATTGCTGGTTCAAAAATAAGCGAATTCAAGAACAACATGGGAGAAGAAATGCAAATTCAAATACGAACTATAACAAACAAAATTTCAGAAATAATGCGAATACCGTCTCAAGCAAGCCTGCGGAACAAACTTTCAATACCAGCACAGATCGAGTTTTTGATAACTCCTCAAATAATTATAGTCAGATACAAACCTGGTGTTTTGACTCAGGATGTACTACGCACCTATCTCCACACTTGGACTGGATGGAAAATGTAATGCCTTATGAAAGTGAGATAAATTTGGCAGAAGAAGGTAAAGTTACACATGCTACAGCTAAAGGTGATATCAAGGTTTCTACTTGTACCGAAAACGGAATTGAGAATGTTCAAATTAAAGGAGTTCTGCATGTACCTAACTTAAGGTCTAATCTTTTATCAATATACGAATTAACTAACAAAGGAAATACTGTAATTTTCAATAGAGATGGAGCAAAGATTTACAATGAACAGGATGATTTAATTGCAGAGGCTCAAATCCAGGATAGGATGTATGTAATGGAAACAAGGTCCAGAGATGAATACTCGGAAAAGACGGAGAATGTCATGACCACAAAAGATGATTTCGCAAATGACAATAACAGCTTGTGGCATAGAAGACTGAATCATTTGAACGAAGCGTACATGAAAGAGATAATTCAACGGAATGTGGTATTGGGGGTTAATGCTAAATTTAAGAACTTGCAAGAATGTGAAGCTTGCATAATGGGGAAATTGACTCGAAACCTTACCATCCCGTTACCACCAACTGTACAACCAAACCCCTTGAATTGGTGCATATGGATTTGTGTGGTCCAGTGCCATACCAATCTCAGGTGGATCAAAATACTTTTTTGTTCTGGGTGATGACTTCAGCCGAAGAACCTTTATCTACTTTCTGAAAAACAGAGATGAAACTTTAGGGAAGTGTGAGGAATTTAAGGCAAGAGTGGAAAATGAGATAAACCTGAAAATAAAGGATGTGCGAACTGATAATGACACAGAGTTCACTAACCACAGATTCAAGAATTTCTTAATTAAAAATGGAATACACCACCAACTCTCCACCACCTACTCGCCACAAAGTAACGGAGTTGAGGAGAGAGTAAACCGAACCCTAATTGAAACAGCAAGGACATTATTGTTTGATTCAGGATTACCCATGGCTTTCTGGGCGGAGGCAGTCGCTACTGCATCATATGTCAAAAACTGTACTCCACATAGGTCAATCAAGCTTGATACACCAATGGAGAAATGGAAAGGAAGAAAACCCTACATTCGAGATTTCAGAATATTCGGTTGTTTGGCGTTTTGGCCCATTACCCAACAACATAGAAGTAAATTTATGCCTAAAAGTCGAAAAGGTATTTTTGTAGGCTATTCTCTGAAAAGAAAGGCTTATCGAGTGTATGACATAATCTTTAAGAAAATAGAAGAAGTAAGATCAGTAAAATTTGTCGAAAATGAGAAAGGAATTTATTATGCAAAAAATCTTCAAGAAGACACAAATTACGACCATTTTTCATATAAAAAGGAAGAGGAAGATGATATTGAAATCGACCATCGGACGCGTCCAGAAACCTCAGAACTAAATGAAGAAACGATTCCCACGCTCGACGAACCTAACGAGGAAAGAATTGTAAGGTCAAGTCGCAAAAAGGGAGGTACACAAAAGGTTTTAGAGCAAAAACACAGAGCAAAACTGAGAGAAGAAGAAATGAAATTGCTTGAACAAGGCGTTCGACGTTCGCAAAGAATAAAAGAAATAAATAACGTGAATTTTATATTAGAACCAGAAGAACGTATTCCTGAAAATTGTGAGGAAGCGATTAACTGCGAGAATAAATATGAATGGCTAGAAGCAATGAAAGAAGAACTTTACTCTATTGACAAGCATAAATATGGACTCTCGTTCAAAGAGAAAAGAATTAGAAGGTCATAAACTGCAAATGGATCTTTAGCATAAAGAGTGCGCCTAGTGAAGGTGTTTATAGAAGAAAAGCTAGATTAGTTGCTATTGGTTGTAATAAAAAATATGGCGTAGAATATGAGGAATCATTTTCACCAGTGATCAGAAAAGAAAGTCTTCGTGCAATTGTAGCCCTAGCAGCTCAGTTGAATTTGGTTATAACATCATATGATGTGAAGACCGCCTACCTTTACAGAGAATTGAAGGAAACTATTTTTATGAAACAGCCGGAAGGATTTGTTTGAAAAGGTGAAGAAGACAAAGTTTGCAAATTGTTAAAAAGTATATATGGACTTCCACAATCGGGACATTGTTGGAATAAAAAGATCACAACGAGATACTGATACAACTGGGAATGGAAAGATCGCAATATGATCCATGTGTGTACACTTTTAGAAAAGGAAAGGAATATGGAATATTGGGTTTATACGTGGATGATCTAATAATATTCGGAACGGATAAAACCTTTAATGAAAAACTAGCATCAGAGATAGGAAGATTTGTTGCTTTAAAAGATAAAAGGGGAGAATGAACCTTTCATTGGTATAGAGATAAGAAAAACAGAATACAATTTTGATCTATCACAAGCCCATTATATCGATAAAATCTTGAAGAAATTTGCACTCGAGGAATGTAACATTGTACAAACTCCGGGAGATCGAGACCAAAGTTTTGATGAATGTCAAGACTCCAAACCAGTAGACAGGACATTGTATCAAGAGATGATCGGATCCCTGATGTATTTGGCAACTGGAACTCGTCCAGATATTTATTTTAATGTGAGCAATTTATCCCGATTTTGCAATGATGCAAGAGAAGTACATTTAACAGGAGTTAAGAGAATATATAGATACCTGGAAGGCACCAGAGATAAAATGTTAAGATACAAGCCATCAGAAAATCGCATTCTTGTCAGCACAGATGCAAGCTGGTGTTCAAAAAGTGACGCAAAGTCCTATTCCGGATACACAGTTAAACTGGGAAACAATCTGATCAGTTGGAGAAGCAAGAAACAAAGTTTGGTGGATCTGTCTACATGCGAAGCCGAACTGATTTCGATATGCGAAGGGATGTGCGAAGTAAAATGGATTAAAGGACTTTTAGAAGAACTATGTAAGGATGCGAACTTTCCTACAACGCTTAAAACAGATAGTCAATCTGCTATCAAGTGGATTAAATCTGAAAAAATAACTTCCCGGACGAAACATATAAACCAGAAATTGTATTTTATAAAAGATGCTGTGGAAGAAGGAACAATCGACCTTAAATTTGTTAGGAGTGACGAAATGGAAGCGGACCTATTAACAAAGAGTCTTCCCAAGGAGAAACTTTAAAACTGTATAAACTCTCTCAGACTTGTTTGATAGAAGCTTCCACACAGGGGAGGGATTGTCGTATTTTATTTTTGAATACTCAGTGTGAAGGCTAGATTTGGAATAGGAACTAACCTAAAAGTTTTTTTGTTTTGGCATTCCGAGTTTGTCTTTTGTTTTCTTGTCTTGCTAAATGCAATAAATAATTCTTTTTATATATAATAAATACTACAGTAATTCTATCTTATATGTTTATTCCAATTATTCTTTTTTATTATCCAATTAATTATTCCTATTATATATGTGATAAAATTTATAGAAAATAAAAATAGAGATGGCCTGTGGGAAAGAGAAAATAGCTGTGTCAAGACACCCCTTGGGTCACCAGATGTCCAACCTTCTAACCCCTCGCTCACTCCCCTTTCCCAGGGGGATAATATATCCTACTCAAAGTAATTTGAAAGCACCTACATTCTCAAGTATGCATTCTACATATTTATATTAAAGTCGGTGTTTTTATTCATGATTGTGTGTGCAAAAGTAATCACTAAATACATGATCATTAAACATAGAAATACATTTAAGATTTTATTTATTTTGAATATGTTTATATAAGGTAATCGAGAGAACTCTAAAGCTTTCCATAACTTCTCTGCACCTCGGAAGACCTTTTACAGTTTTCACAGAGTACAGTCAGTCAAGGTTGAGGCAGAATGGAAGCCTTGGAATTGTCCACACAAACAACAAATAATATAGTTGTACTAGGAAAGTTCTGTTATAGAAAGTTGAGCATAATATTTAAGTTAATATTTTATCCATAATTTTGAACATATATAAATTATTAGTTATTTAACTTTGAACTCTAGTGTATTTTTAAGAAAATAACTTACAAAATAAATGTTTGAAACCTCACTTAAATATATTTTTATAACACTTAATAAAAGGTTCCTATTTTAGGGAAAAATTTCGTCCATTGAAAATTATATTTATTGTGAATATAAATATAGCCCCTCTCTCTATTCACCTCTTGTACACGTTTGTTCGGCGGTACATATAGTAAAGTTGGAGCGATACAGGGAGGATTAGCGTGGCCCCTGCGCAAGGATGACACGCAGAATCGTGCAGCGTTCTCTATTCACCTATGTAAAAATATAAATGATAATCTTTTTTTTTTGTTGCTTATCCCTAAGTACACGTGGTACAGGTCATGATAATCATGGTGGGTAGTTAGCGACTGCTTTTTACTGTAAGCGCACCACATGTCTGCACACGTGAAAGCAGTTCGACTTTGCACTTACAAATGTGCCAGAGCCCCGTTTGGTTACTTGCACTCGCTGGTGGGGTTGTACTTTTGCAAGTATCGGGGGGGGGGGGGGGCATTGGAGCATTTTTTTAAACAGAAAAAAGTGTCCAATGCGGGAATCGAACCCGGCTCGTAGTGGTCGAAAATCAAACGGTTTAACCAGCCTTCCACCGACCCCCAATGATTATCTTAATATGAAAATATAATAAAGGAAAAATACATAATTTCAATTTGATAAAATTTCATTAAACCTCCCAGTTATTTTGACATTTATATTTTATTTTGGTGATATTAGCTTCATACAATTCAAAAATGTATTAAATTATAAAGGTTTATTCAATTAAGAAAATATTGAAAACCATTTAATTGTTTGGAGGGGAAAAAAAGTCGAGGCCCACGCAGCCAAGCTGGCAGCTGGGTGAATGGGAGATTCCAGACCTTCGGGTTCTTCTACCAAGCTCCTCCTCTACACTTTTCGTAAACTATCAAAGTAGTTGGGATTACAATCTGAAGGTGTTAAATATTTGCATCGAAATTTAATATTTTATAAGGATAAATTACAGTCCAGAATTCAAGCTCACCAAAATTAAAATTATATATATATATATATATATATATATGTATCAATGTAGATTCTGTTGTTCTGTAGGATGACTGTAGTATGGCATGTTGGTTGCAGTCGTGGTGGCCACAATGATTTGAGTGGGTTCAGACGTAATTGGGATTACACAAAAGGACGAGGCATGTTAGATGTCATCACAGAGATGGCGAGAGAGCGAGTGTAGCCGACACCGGTCATGGGAGAACTGTCTAGAGGGGTCTGTCAATCGTGTCTCCAAGCGGACTAATCTGTTTGAGTAAGAAAGGGGCACATCTGGGAACCCGACTTTTATTTGTTACCTTGGCAATTACATTATAACTATACAACAAATGAGGATATAGGTATATATTGGTTTATATATTACAACAGTTTATGCCCTGGTTGTTGAAAATGAGCTTATGGTGATTATAGATGAAAGCATAAGATAATTATAATGGGGGAAAATAATTTGTATACAAATTGGTTTGAAATATTAGGGGTTGTAGAATTATAACATTGGGTATATTTTCCTTAATAATAATGAATAATAATAAAAAGTAATGTTGACAAATAATAATTGATAATAATGTTAATCCCAATGTATAAAAATATATGAAAAATAATTAAAAATGTATAGATATAAATATATTTAATACCATTAATCCTTTTAATATATTGTAATACGCATAGAATCAAAAAGGATGAGTTTCTTTTATTGGGAAAAACGTTTCTAGCTTTCGGGCGTAAGCGGCCCTTCCACAGGAAATAATGGAACAAAATCAATATAAATATATATTTGGGTGATTATATACAGCATTGAATGTTGGAATTAATATTCGAAAGTGAATTGAATTATAGGGTGAGCTAATTTAAAAAGTCTAGATAGGTGGACATAGAATAGACTTCTTCTGGTACTGCGGTGTAATGCGACATTATAGGATTGTAGGCATTGGTCCATCTACAGTATGCTGAAGGTATTCGACATGGGCTGTCCTATTAGACGGATTTGGGAATGGTTGGTTGAAGCTTTGGTCGAGAAAAATGTGAGAAAAAGAATGATAGAGAGAGAGAGTGGCAGAGAAAGAGTGGTTCTGTCGCAAAAAAAAAAAACGATTTTGCCGCGGTAAGGCAGTGATGAAAGTAAGGTGATTGAAAATAAAAAAAAATAAAAATGAATTGCCCGAAGGTGAGAAAAAAAAATAAAAAGGGGCGGAGATAGACATGGGAACATGTCTAGAGTGGTTTGCGCACATATCCATGGTGGTTCCCATGTGACCTGCTTATTTATTTATTACCAGTTGCAAACAAGACACGCTGTATCCGATCTGGATAATTGCGCGTGAAACTATTTACAATAATTCATATTGTAGTAGAAGAGGTAACAAAATTATCAAAAAGAAAATAAACAATTAAGAAAAAGAGCATTGAATAAACATATACATTAAACAAATAAGCAACAACATAAGCAGATAGAAGAAATCACAAAGTAGTTATTTACAGTATGTTAAGCAATGAGTTTAATAATGTTATCTGTAATAATTAGTATCGTGGAAAGAGAAAGTTGATCAAGTTGAACTATTTAAAATGGGTTATGTTCTAAAGTAACTTATTAATTATTTACATTGATGTAAACCAAGTCACATAGTAGTATAGTTCCTCAAGCTGCATGAAGCTGTCTATTTATAATAAAAAGTCTGCAGAACCTATTAAATTTAGTATATCTTTCCCTATTATAAACTACTAGCGGATGTACCCGGCTTCGCCCGTGTTTTACCCGAGTAAAGGTTTGTCTAACGAATCTCTCGATAAAGTAAACATTTTTTCCCGGTCCCTTGAAAAATACTCGATAAGTTGAATAAAATCAATATTAATCGGTACCCGAGTAAAGGTCTGTCTAACGAACATTTGTTAAAACAATTCTCTATAAACTTATAAAAAGAAATAGATATATTTTGATAATTTGAAACTGATAAAGTGATCATTTTTTCCCGGTCCCTGTGTGCCGTGTCATTCTGAATTTTGTCTTTCCTAATTTTCTGCATTACAAAATCATCGTTTTATCTAGTGAACATTTTTTCCCGGTCCCTTGAAAAATACTCGATAAGGTTGAAAAAATTCATGGTCGTTTATGGAAGATGGACGAAGTTCCCGGAGGTCATCTTGGGCAAGCTCCCGCGAGGCTTTTTTTCTCGTCTACTTGGCACAGCTGTGTCACCAACTCTGCCCTGATTGGTCGGTGGGTACTTGGACTGTCGGCCGGCGGCCGGACGGATCCATTCTCTCACGGGGTGGGGCAGACCTAAGCCTATCTCCGTCGCAAGGTGGCGCTGCTTGCGAGTTAAAGCTACAAATCTGCAAATAACTCTAAGGATATTAAAGATATTCAAGAAATTATTTTTCGTAAACCTTTCCGGGGGTACACCTAATAATATCCCAAAAATTCACGGCGATTGGATGTATGGTTTTTGAATCCATAGAGGACACACACACACACAGACATTCATTTTTATATATATATAGATTTGACCCAGATAGGTTCTTTCCATCTTGCTCTGCTGTCTTAGGTTTGATACCAGTGGGCATGAGTTCAGAATGTGTTTGGGGGTTTCTTCTTCCGCTCCACAAGAGCATCTGGGCGAATCTATTTTTACAATTCTGAACAGATATGATTTGAAGTTGCCATGACCCATAAAGAATTGAACATTGTAAAAGTTTAGTTTAACAAATTTTGGTATTTTTAAGGAGGTGAAAAAACGTTTGAAATTATTGTTGGATTCTTCATAGTGTATTGATGTAATTTTCTTTCAATATAGTTAGCAATTTCTTTTATGCTTGATAAATTAAATCTTATATATATTATTGTAGCCTATTTCATTTTTCAATATATTGGATTCTATGTAATCTGTGAGGTTTGGTATTTGTGTTAGTATTGGTGCTTGGTGCAAGTTTTAGAGATGCCATGGCGCGCTTGAAGTTCTTCAGCCACGGTTTGTAGACGAGTTTGCAGAGGTGGGGTCCTCGAAAAATGTTCCTGGAAAAGTTGAGTCTTCCCATAGACCAGCACGGCGGTTGTGGTGTTGAGATCTTCCCTTAGCGACGAACGAATCCCTAGGAGCACCAGAGGAAGTTTCAAAGACCAGCCCGTGAAGTCGTGACAGCGGAGGAGTCTTTCAGCTGTCTGTGGAATCTTTCTGTTATGTAGCGGTTGAGGCTTTATTTAGTAATTACCACCGTTTAATAGTAATATATTTTATTTACTACAAGCATGGCTGCGCTTGTTCTACACTATATTTTTATATACCACAACATTAATAATCATGGTCAAAAGTTAATAAACATAATAATATTTTTATGTTACATGTCTTTTTTTTTCTTTTTTTTCTCTTTTTCCCTTTCTCCCTTCTTCCCTTTTTCCTTAAAGATTCAACCTCACTGGGGGTTTAACTAGTCTTCCGCATCTGGTTCTAGTTGTGGCTGAAGTCTTCTCGCTCTGGGAAGATGTAGATGGTTGAGGGTCAAGTTGTTCTTGCTTTTCTGGAGGACTTTCTTTTTCCGTAGGTCCTGATAAGGTATCAGCTGGACGTAGATCTCGTCGATTTCTTCTAAGAACTGATCCTTTGGTGTCCTCTAGAAGATAAGATCGGGGGTGAACTCCAGGGGCTATAACTTTAGCCGGGGACCATTGCTTCTCTTTTCTAACCAACACAGTCTGGCCGTTCTCCAATGAAGGGAGACCCCTTGCGTGTCGATTAAAATAAAACTTCATTCTGCTCTGGCTAGCTTCATGCTGTTTCCTGATGGAATCTTCGCAAATTCTGCTCTCGTTCATCAGTGTTGTCTTCATAGGCAAAAAGAGTCTCTGCTTTCTCCCATACAACATGACAGCTGGAGATGGCAATGAGTTATGCTCAGTGTTTCTTAGAAGTAGTAGTGCCTGATATATATCCTGTTTACTTTGTTGACATTTGATGAAGGTACTCTTTAAAGTCTGGATAGTTCGTTCGATCATGCCATTGGACTGTGGGAATCTTGGGTTCGAGGTTGTGTGAGTCACATTCCATTCTTTGGCGAACTCCATCATCTCTGTGGATTGGAAGGGCGGTCCATTGTCAGTCATTATGATCTCGGGGACTCCAAATCTAGCGAAAACTTCTTTGAGCTTCTCTATAACCATTTCTGCTTTTGTTGACCTGAGTTCAAACACTTCCGGATACTTGGTGTAATAATCTACAATTCCTAAGTATTTCCTAAGTATTTAGGCTATGCATTTTAATAAAAAAAAATTCTCTTCGTTTTATAGCTTTTTATAATTCATTAAGAGAAATTTCGTGATTCTCGTTTAAATTTCCTTCCTTCTATTTCAAATAAATCAACTCCGATTTTATGGAATGGATAATTGCCGGTTTCATGAGGTATAAGAGGTTCTTTAGTGTTATTCCGAGAATATTTTTGACATATTCGGCATTTCTTTACAAATTCTTCCACTTCTTGACACATTCCTGGCCAATAGAATGTACTTCTTGCCAAGGATAATGTCGAGTTAATTCCTCTATGAGCCTTGTGAAGTAGGCTCAATATGTGATTTCTCCTCTTTTCGGGGATTACTAATTTGACGCCTCTGCACAATAGACCTTCCCACTCGAATAGTTCTTCTTTTATATCCCAAAATGGCTTGACGAGGGGATTCATAGTTTTCTTATGGATTGGACATCCATTTTCAATATAATTTTTAACCTCTTGCAGTACAGGGTCGTTATTAGTTGCTTCAACAAGATCTTGGTGACGGTTATTAGAATAAGTAACCATAAGAACTTGGTTATTTTGAGATATTTCTATCTCTGGGGTTATGAATAAATCATTAGCTATGTAGTCCCTTGATAGCGCATCAGCTGTATATGAATTTATTTCCAGGTATATATTTAAGATCAAAGTCATAATGCTGTAATTGCAATACTAAGCGCTGTAGTCTTGGTGACAAATCTACCATTGGTTTTTTCATTATAGTAAGCAGTGGTTTGTGATCGGTAAAAGCCGTAATTTTCTACCATAAAGGTACAAATGGTTTCTTTTACATCCAAAATAGACTGCTAAGAGTTCTTTCTCTATTTGAGAGTATTTCTTTTGTGCGGCAGACAGGGCAGTAGATGAATAAGTTATAGGGACACCCTGTTGCTGTAAAACTGCACCTAACCCGTTTGAACTCGCATCTGTTGAGATTTCTATGTCTAGTTTGGGATCAAAGTGTCTTAAGCATGGTGCACTCGTTAATTGTAGTTTGAGATCTCTCTGAAATCCCTTTCTCTTAGGTCATTCCATACCCATGGTTCATTTTTACGCAGCAACAGTCTCATATTAGCTGTCTTATCCGAAAGGTTTGACAAAAATTCAGCCAAATACGTGACCATGACAAGGAATATTTGAAGGGCTTTCTTGTCTTGTTGTCTAGGCATATCCAGTATAGCTTTTACCTTAGACTCCAAGGGTCGCATTCCTTCCGTTGAAACTATGTGTCCCAGGTATCTCACAGATGGCTGCATTAGCTGCGTTTTGGTCTTATCAAATTTCAGTCCATTTTCTCTGGCAATCTTCAATACCTGTTCTAGTATTTTTAGATGCTCAGTCTCACTATCACTATATATGAGTACATCGTCCATATAGGTAACAACATTTGGCACACCCAAATATAATTGATGTATTATTCTTTGAAAAATTTCAGGAGCGGAACTCAATTCATACGGCATCCTTGTGTAACAATATATCCCATATGGTGTAGACATTGTGGTTAATAGTGATGCTTCATCAGTTAAGGGTATCTGCCAAAATGCATATTTTGCATCAAGGACGGTATATATGTTTGCCTTTTGAATCAAAGCTAGAACTTACTCTGGGGAAAGCATCATGTATCTCTCTCTTTTGATCCAATAATTGAGTTTTCTTGGATCAATGCATATCCGTACATCTCCATTCGGTTTTTTAACTACTACCATAGGATGACTCCATTCAGTAGGTTTATTTATTTTCTTTATGACACCTAATTTACTCATTTTTCAAGTTCCTCTCTAACTGGCTCTCTCAAGGCCAAGGGGAGTCTTCTTGCTGTATATGCCTGGGAAATGGCATCCTCCTTAATAAGGATAGATTGTTTATTTTTAAGAAGTCCAACTCCTTCAAAACATCGTTGTATTTATTTAAAATAACCTCAGACGAGATATTATTTATGCATTGATGGAGGGAATTAACTTTTTCGATCAATCCAAATCTAGAACAATCTTTTAATCCCAAAATTGGTACAGTCTGACATTTAACCACAAAAAATTTCGAGTTACTCTTTTTACTTTGGAATTGACATTCCAGTTCTACCTCACCCACTATTGGTATTCTTTCTTTAGTGTAGGTAAATATATTTTTATTTGTTGGTGTGATCACATATTTTCCTTGCAGAAATTTTAGTGATGCTAATGGTAATATATTAACATCCGCACCGGTATCAATTTTAAAGTTTATAGGGTGCCCTTGTATATAGATGGTTTCAAACCAGCCATCTTTTAATATATTATCAACCGAACGTACATGCATATATATATATCATTTTCGGCTATGTCATGTACTATTTTATTTTTACAGCATTTTGCATAATGATTAGGTTTTTTGCATTTATTGCATTGTTTACCGTATGCTGGGCAATTACCATAATTATGTTTTGAGGCACATTTTCCACAAGCCTTGAAAAATTTATTTTTCTTTGCAAATTTATGCTCTGTATTTCTATTACTAGATGTTTCTTTATAACTAGATAGCTTATTCACAGTTACTTCCTCCTTTATTTCCTTTAATTGTGTCCTGGATGATTCTGCAGCTCGTCCTAGGGCTATTGCTTTTGATAAAGTTAAATCAGGATTTGAAGATACCGTTCCGTTAGATTTTTGTCCAGTACTCCCAGAACTATTCTATTTCTAATTAATGATTCTGTAAGATCTCCAAAATCACAATCTACAGCTTTATTTTTTACTTTTGTGACAAAGTCATCTAACGATTGTTTTTTTTTCCTGAACTTCCGAAAAAAAGCCATATCATCTGTAAATAACATTTTTAAATGGTTTGAAATAGTTATCAATTTTTTCCAGGATTTCAGTAATTGTAGGGTTAGTTAGTGTTTCTTGCAAGCCAAAAGTTTTATATATATTTAAAGCGTCATCACCTATGTTATGTAAAAGAATGGCGCATTGCTGTTTAACTTGCTTAGTTTCTAGTTGTATGGCGTCCGAATACAATAAAAATTTAAACTTCCACGTTTCCCATGCTTCTGCATTATTTGTAGTTAATTCAAATTGAGATGAAGGTTTAAAATGATCCATTTTCCAAAATTTGTATAATCTATTTTTTCAAAATTGAAAAAAATAAAAAAAATACTTACTTTAGAGGTATAAACTTTTCTTTTACTTCGTTTCTTCGAAATATTTAAGCCTTTTCTTCTTTTTCCGCTGCCACCATGTTATGTAGCGGTTGAGGCTTTATTTAGTAATTACCACCGTTTAATAGTAATATATTTTATTTACTACAAGCATGGCTGCGCTTGTTCTACACTATATTTTTATATACCACATAATTATTAATCATGGTCAAAAGTTAATAAACATAATAATCTTTTTATGTTACACTTTCCACCAAGCCGTTCGCTGCTGGGTGGTAGGGTGATGTCCTTATTCTCTCGATTCCCAGAAGCTGTGTCAATTCAGCGAAAAGTGCTGATTCAAAATGCTTACCTTGGTCTGTAGTCACTTTGGAAGGCACGCCAAAACGGGATATCCAGACTGATATGAAGGCATTTGCTACTGTTTTGGCGATGATGTCCTGTATGGGTAGGGCTTTGGGTCACTTAGAGAATCGGACGACGCAGGTGAATATGTACCGATAGCTTTTACTGGTGGTAGTGGTCTGACCAGGTCAATGTGAACTGACTTGAACCTCACGTCGAGGGACTAAACGACCGAAGGGGCGTTCTTGTGTGTCTTGTGGTTTTAAAAACTTGGCAGCGGTGGCAGGCGTGAGTCCAAAGTGCGCAATCCTTCTTGACGGCTGGCCAGACGTAATGGGCGGTGACCATCCTTGTAGTAGCTCGTACTCCGGGGTGAGACAAGTTGTGGTATGCAGAAAAAATAATGCGGCGACAGGATGCGGGTAAGAATGGTCTGGGTTTGGCTGTGGAAATGTCACAGTACAGGGAAATGTTCGTTTCTGGTATTTGTACTTTTTTCCAGTTGTAGTGAGCTGCGGTTTTCCAATGTTAAAATAGCTTGTAGCTCCTTGTCTACTGCTTGCGCTTTGGCGAGAGATTTCAGGTCATAAGGTTGGAGATGGGAGATGAGTTCCACACGTGACAGGAAATCTGCAGGTACATTTTCACAGACTGAGAGGTGGCGGATGTTTGTGGTGAATTGCCCGTTGAAATCGAGGTGTTGACATTTGCGCGCCAAGGCTTTGTCCAAATAATTTTGAAAGGCATATGCGAGATGTTTGTGGTTCATATAGACCGGAAATTGTCGCCCTTCCAATAAGTGCCTGAAATGCTTGATACCCTAGTTTGAAGCCAGGATTGCTCTGTCGTATACGCTGTATTTCCTATGTGCCACGTCTAGTTTACTTGAGAAAAGCGCTATTGGTTGAAAATTGGTGCCAACCTGCTGGTGAAGCGCGGCGCTCACAGCAAAATCGGAGGCATCTACCATAAGGTAGAGAAAAGATTCTGTAAAAGGATGGTGCAATAGGGCAGCATTGGCTAGTTGAAGTTTCACTCATCGAAAGCCTGTAGTACTGTTGGTGTTCATTGGCAGGATACGATCTTGAGCCCTTCGACCATGGCGTAGAGTGGTGCCTTAGTATTAGCGACATTGGAGAGGCAGCGCTGGTAGAAATTAAACATACCCAGAAAAGGCTGAATTTTTCCGACAGTATCAGGGATTGGGATGTCTTTAATTGCTTGTACTCGCTGAGGGTCCTGCAATATTCCGGCGTTGGTGATGATAAATCCCAAGAATTTTACTGAAGTTTGACCGAAGATGCATTTGGTTTTGTTGATTGTCAGGCCGTAGTCTCGAAGGCGACCAGAAAGTTGTTGAAGATGGGATACATGTTGATTATCTGAATCAGATGCGATAAGTATGTCGTCAATGTAGGCATAAGCAAAATCCAATCTTTGGGGTACTTTGTTGATGTACCATTGAAAGATCTGGGCTGCGTTACAGAGGCTGAGCAAAGAGGCTTAAAGACATAATAACGGTAGTCTTAGGGATATCTCTAGACTCCACGGGCAGATGGTAGTACGGTCTAACCAGACCGACAGTAGAAAATATTTTCTTACCATGCAGGTGCGATACAAAGTCCATAATGTTAGAGACTGAATATCGGTCGGGGATGGTAGCGGCATTCAGTTTCCTGTAGTCTCCACATGGTCGTAGCAAGCCGTCTTTCTTGGGTATTAGGTGGAAGGGCTGGCCCATGGCGATTTAGGTTAGGAGTAAGGCGAATTGGCGATTGTAAGGCGGAGGTTAACAGCGGGGATGGGGAAACCTGTCCAATGGAGTGAAGGGAAGATACTGGGTCATTCATCTGGTGATTCCGCAGGTCTACTGTCAGCCCATAATGTCGGAGAAAGTTTTCGCCGATGATGGAAACACCGACGTCGGCTATGATGAAAGGCCAACGGAATAATCATCCGAGACAGAGGTCAAGCTCAAGATGTCGTTTCCTGTAAGTGCGGATGATAGATCCGTTAGCTGCGAAAATCTGCCTGCGCTAGGGCCTAGCGTTTTTAACTGGTGGTGGAATCATTGAAACTTCAGCTCCAGTGTCAATCAAAAACAAATAGGCACTGCGTAGGTTCGTGATGAAGAGCTGGCGAATAAGGCCTCCCCGGTCAGTGGCTCCTAGTGACGGCGGTCGTATTCCTTTCCCTGGACCTTGAAGTTGCATTGTCGAGGGCACTTCCTAGCTTGCGCTACAAACTTTATATGGTAACAATAAGCTTCTGAATTTCTTTTTGTGTTGCGGGTCGGGTCCCTAGCGTTCGGAAAGCGATTGTGTGGGGCGTCCATGGATGACTTCAAAGCTTTTATTTGTGTATGCAGGTCATGGATTTGCGTAATCTGCTGTCGGTGGGCTTCCGCGCTATGACCTGTGGTTGGCTGGTCCACTGCTGAGACCGTTTGCAGTGTGGCTTCGAGTATGTTGTCTGCCATTTCCGCCAGCTTACTCAGACTTGTTTCAGAGATGCTGCGAGAGCGGCCCTTATGTCATGAGTTAGGCGTCGAGTTGATAGTATTAGCTTGTATTGATTGACTGAGTCGCTGTAGAAGGCGTGCTTTCCACCAGGGTGGAGCGGCAATTTTGATGTTCTCGACGTAGGTAAAAGTTGGCTGGTCTAGATTCGTTACCGTTGCTTGAAATTCAGTTTTGTCGCGGGAGATCTCGGCTAAACCGAAAGCGTCTTTTAACTGGCTTATCCTCAGTTCAACGTCGTTGGGCCAGAATGGTGGTGCATGGAAAGCCAATTTTGATATTTTGAACGTTGCCATGGATGTTGGCCCTTCAGGATGTTCCATAGTTGCGTCATGCATTCTGGGGCTTTTGAAGTTTCGTAGATGAAATATTAATAAAAAATAGAGAAAAGTGATTAAAATAACTTATGGATCACGTCCGGCTCACCAATTTGTAGGCAAATTACTCACAGCGAATTTAAATACTCCTTTATTGTGTCAGGTTTTTTAAATTCTGCCTCCAGGCCGCGAGAAGCCGGACTGCATGGTCACGCGCCGGCTGCTAGGAGTATCGCCACACATTCAATTGAAAATTCAAGTTATTTAGTAGGATAACAAAATAAATGAAAAAATAAAATATAAAATAATATTTTCGAGTAACACAAACCAAATAGTGTATTTATTTTATATGTGCATCAGCGTGCTATCTGTTAGAATAAATTTCAAATATTTCTAACGCCTATGATTTTTTTTTAATAACTCAATTTTTCTGCCCTTAGTGCAATGATAAAATAATGGGAGGGTTCACCACTGATGAGCCAGGCCTTCCTTTAATTTTATATTTGCAGTAAGGGCATTAAAAATTGATTTATTTTAAAAAGAATCGTACACATCAAACATAGTTCATATTTCCTATATATTTTTTTTTTATTAATTTTAAAATATATAATTACATAAATTATTATTATTTTATTTGATATATTGGACGCGATATCCCAGCTCGGGATACTTGCGCCTAAATTATTTTAGCAACCTATATACAACTCATTATATACAACTCAATAACCGACTAAAACACAATTAAAACTGAAACGATGATTTTCTCAAACAGAAGAGAAAATCTAAAATGAATTTACAAAAATTATTGAATTTTACATAAGTGTCTTTGTTATATACAAATTCGCAAATTTCTTCGATGGGATAAAAATGATTACTTCTGTAGCTGTGAAATATCGGACATTCTAATAATAAATGTATTGAGTCTTGGTTTTCTCTTTTCCACAGAAGCAGCTAGGATCATCCGTTGCCCCGATTTTCGACAGAAATTTTCCAAAATTACCATGATTTGTGATGAACTGTGAGTTATAAAAATTTGGACGAAAATAAAAAGGAATTCCAAATGGGAAAAATTTCGGAATGTTTCATTAGTGTTAGCTATTGTTTCAGCCATTCTTGATTCTATGAAGTTATGAATTATAGTTGGGGCATGCGGTCTGAATAAATAAATTTCTTCTTTTGATAAATTGGCCAATTCGTATTTTATTATCAACGATTCTATGTGATCTTTGAGAATAGATATTTTTGCCAAACTATGAATACAATTTGATGAGGTCGTTTTATAGGCTCTCACTACCCAAAGAAGAATCTGATATTGCTGAGAGTTTAATCTTTGCTTACTTCTTTTATTAATAAATTTATACCATATTTCAGATCCATAGGTTAGTATTGGTCTGAAAAGAGTTTTATATAAAATTAATCTTTTTTTAGCATCCAATCCCCACATTTTCCCACAGAGTAAAAAATAATAGATTTTTCATACGGTTGGGTTTACAAAGAATATCATTAATGTGGCCTGTGAAGTTAATTTTTGACTTAATTCTGTGATTAGAAAATTTTATACCTAAAATATTTGCTTCTTCTACTGGTTTTATTATGAAGTTTGGAGTTCCCATTGGAATCTTTTGTTTGCCGTGCATATGCAAATAGCAGGTTTTCTCTGGGCTTAGCTTTAGCTTATTTCTTGTACATCATTGTATTACATAATTTAAAGTATTTTCTGTTTCATTTTTTAACCCTTCTATTGTCTTGTGCCAGCAAACAATGGAAACATCATCCGCATAACAGATTACATCCTAAAATAGGATCCTAAAATATAATCTTTAGACCGTTATTGAATTTAAAGGAAATGTGATAAAAATATATTTTACACAATCTTTTGAATATATATTTCAATCAATCCTAAGAATAAAACAATGCTAACTATGCAGCAGGAACCCTGTAGAAGAACATGAAAATCTGGAGCTTTTAATTCCTCCCAACGCAGTTGAAATTTCACAAGGAAGGTAAAATCATACTGAAATATATTATATTTGATATATTAGGGTAATTTATAAATGTATTTTTATAGATAATAAATAAAATTCAACAAATATTTTGAGGCGATTGTATAAATTTAGAAACTTAAAAATTTTACACATTGTGGAATATTATGCTTTTTTATTATGGCATCAAAATATGGTTTTGAAAAAAAATATATTTTGGTGATCTTGAATTCTGGACTGTAATTTATCCTTATAAAATATTAAATATCGACGCAAATAATTAACATCTTCAGATAGTAATCCCAACTACTTTGATAGTTTACGAAAAGTGTACAGGAGGAGCTTGGTAGATGAACCTGAAGGTCTGGAATCTCCCATTCCCCCAGCTGCCAGCTTGGCTGCGTGAGCCTCGCCTTTTTCTCCCTCCAAACAATTAAATTGTTTTCAATATTTTCTTAATTGAATAAACCTTTATATTTTAATACATTTTTGAAATGTATGAAGCTAATATCACCAAAAATAATATATAAATGTCAAAATAACTGGGAGGTTTAATGAAATTTTATCAAATTGAAATTATGTATTTTTCCTTTATTATATTTTCATATTAAGATAATCATTTATATATTTACATATGTGAATAGAGAGAGGGGCTATATTTATATTCACAATAAATATAATTTTCAATGGATGAAAATTTTCCCTAAAATAGGAACCTTTTAGGAAGTTTTCCAAACATATATTTCATTGAGGTTTCAAACATTTATTTTGTAAGTTCTTTCCTTATAAATACACTAGAGTTCAAAGTTGACTAACTAATAATTTATGTTCAAAATTACGGATAGAAAAATTTATAAATTATGTCAACCTTACTGACATAAAGTTCTCAAGTCCTCAGACCTCCCTGTTGATGAAGGGTCTCAACTTCCGCCTTCCCAGGGAATCAGACCCTCTATACACCATCAGTTGCATTGAATCCGCTCTACAACATCAATCCCATACTGATAAATTCCGCATCCGTTCCTTTGTTGCCAACACACTTTAGCCCACCCCCAGGAAATCCTCTCCTAACCTCAGATGCAAGATCCAAGATCCTCAGATCCAAGATATCACCGCCCTAAAATCCCTCAAGGCTCAGCACGACATCCTCATCACCAAGTCAGATAAAGGATCCCAGGTAGTTGTACTCAAGGCCCAAGACTACAAGCAAAAAATGACAGACATTCTTTCCGATCCTAACACGTTTCACGAAATCTCACCCAACCAAGTCAAAGACATCGCCCATTCCTACAAAACAGCCCTCAGATCACTCAGACGTACCAAAGGCATCACTTCCGATCAGTTTCTAACTTTCACCTCAAATATTTCCGGTGTCCCCTACATATGAGGTGTGTTCAAAAGGTATCGCGACTTTTGAATTTTCGCGGGTTACGTATATTCGAATTTCGATCTTTTTGTGGCTTTATGTTGGTACTCATGTCTCTCACTTATGCCGACAAGCTCGGCCATTTTGAATGTTGACTTAATTGTTGACAGCTGCTTTGCTTGCAGGTGGTTTGGATCGTCTTCGATTTTTACCTATTAAAAAAAATGGATCAAAGAACCTGTATCAAATTTTGTGTGAAAAACGAAATTAAGTGCGCGGATGCATTCCGAATGTTGACTGTGGCATACGGAGAAGCTACCTTGGACCGAAGCAACGTTTATCGGTGGTACAAAATGTTCTCAGAAGGCCGAGAAGATGTGAACGACGAAGAGCGTGCCGGACGCCCGAGCACTTCAACAACAGACGAAAAAATTAATGAAGTGGAGAAAATGATATTGGCCAATCGTCGAATCACCGTTAGAGAAATTGCTGAGGACCTAAACATATCGATTGGCTCGTGCCATTCGATTTTTATCAATGATTTGGGCATGAGACGGGTCGCCCCGAAATTCGTACCAAAATTGCTCAATTGCGACCAAAAACAGCGCATGAACATTGCTAATGAGATGTTGGACTCTGTCCACGACGACCCAAATTTGCTCCAGAGGGTCATAAATGGTGAGGAAGCGTGGGTTTATGGTTATGACGTGGAAACCAAAGCTCAATCATCTCAATGGAAGCTGCCGCACGAACCAAGACCGAAAAAAGCGCGCCAAGTTCGGTCGAATGTGAAAGTTTTGCTGACAGTTTTCTTCGATTGCAGGGGCGTGGTGCATCATGAGATCTTGCCACAGGGAAGAACGGTCAATAAGGAATATTACCTGCAAGTTATGCGCAATTTGCGAGAAGCAATCCGCCAGAAATGCCCGGATTTGTGGAAGAACAAAAATTGTCTTTTGCACCACGATAACGCCCCTGCTCACACATCGTTGCTTGTGCGCGACCTTTTGGCCAAAAACAACACACTAATGATGCCGCAGCCACCGTATTCCCCAGATCTGGCCCCCTGTGACTTTTTCTTTTTCCCTAAACTGAAGAGGCCCATGAAAGGACGACGTTACGCTACGCTTGACGAGATAAAGACGGCATTGAAGGAGGAGCTGAAAAAGATTTTTTAAAAGTGATTTTTTGAAGTGCTTCGAAGATTGGAAAAACCGTTGGCACAAGTGCATAATACCTCATGGGGATTACTTTGAAGGGGACAAAATAGGTATTCATGAATAAATAAATAATTTTTGAAAAAAACACAAAAGTCGCGATACTTTTTGAACACACCTCGTATACGGCCTGCCAAAGACCCACAAGCCCGACTTCCCCCTTAGGCCCATTGTTGCCTACCACCTTTCCCCCGCCTTTCCGCTGGCAAAATACCTTTGCACTCTTTTAAAACCTTTACTGAGCTCTCACAACATGTGGCCGGTCAAATTTCTCACTGACTTTATCTCCAGGTTAAGGAACATTCCCCGATCCGACTGTCTTGCCATGTCAACCTTTGATGTGACCTCACTATTTATATGTCTTCCACACTCCCTGATTATTGAAGGCCTCAAACAACTTCTACTTTATAAAAATAAAAAAAAACTTTTCGCATTGAGTTTCTTTTATAATATAATAAAAGAAACTCATTGCGAAAAGTTGTATTTTTATTTTTATAATTTGTAGCGCAATTTTTTCGTTTACTTCAACTTCTACTTTCTTCTACATTCCCCACCAAAGAGCAACATGTTATCCTAGATTTGTTTAATATTTGCCTCGCCTTGAACACCCTAGAATTCCACGGCAGTTTCTTCATATAGATGAGGGGCTCTCAAATGGGCAGCCCTTTATCCACATTCGCGGCCGAGATTGATATGTCCAACTTGGACCGCTGGATTTTGTCCCAAAACTACCTGGGGATCGAGTTGTGGTCACGGTACGTCGACGACATTTTCTGCCTCCACCGCGACACAGACCACCTACCCATCCTTAATGCTTTAAATTCTTATAATCCTGATCTTCGTTTTACACACAACCCGTCACGATTTAATTGCATCCCGTTTTTTGATGTTTTAATTGTAAATACCGAACACACCTTCCACACAACCGTTTACCGTAAACCCAATTACGCCCTTTCCTACTTACATTTCAAGTCCCACGCCCCGATTTCCCCCAAAATCACCACTGTTAAAACCGTGTCCAAGCGAATTTACACTCACTGTTCACTCGACTGTTTCAAAAAGAATGAGAAACGTATTGTTTATAATCATCTCTCATCCGCCGGTTATCCTCATGATTTTATCCGTCATCATTTTTACTCGCCTAATTCCACCAAAACAGTCCCTCCCCCTACAAAGACCTTTGTGTTCTCCCGTTTTCGGCCAGGAACTCCGACATTTCTTTCTTTTTGCGCAAATTCGGAATACGTATCTATTTTAATAATACCCTTCCCTCTATACTGCCTTACGCCATCCGATTACAAAAAGTTCGATTAAAACTAATCCCCTAACTGCCACCAACGCAATTTACAAAATTCCCTGTCTCGATTGCGAACATTGTTACATCGGAGAAACCGGTCGATCTATCCGCACCAGATTATCTGAACACAGCCGCAACATACGCACCAACGACCGCAAGTCTCTCTTATGCCAACACATCACAGAATTTCGCCACTCGTTCAATTTGGACAGCGCTGTACAAGGGCGTCGGGAACAAGTATCAGCGCCTGGTCCTTGAATCTTTGGTCTCACACTGCACGCCCAGTTTTAACCGAAAAATCGACCTCCCACCCCAGTACACAGTGTTTTACCCCGCCATTCCCCCCAGCTGAACTATTCACCTCCTGTTTTGGGCTATCTTTCATGTCCATAGTTTTTTTTTAATATTCTCCATTCACCTGTGAATATGTAAATCCCTTGCTTTTTACTTTTTCATAGCATGTAAATTTCCCTTACTTTTTCCGCTTATAAAATTGGCACTTTTGTTTCCTGCCCAGTTGTAACCTGAGGAAGGGCATTCTTGCCTGAAAGCTTGTGTTTTACCATTAAAAGAAAATCACCACGTTTTTATCGCCTTCGTTTCAAATATTATTGCGTGGCTACGTCATGTCTGATCCTAACTTCGAATAAATACCTCCGTAACTAATTATACGCTTGTTATACCCGAACCTTTGCATCACAATATGTAATGTACCCTATGAATACTGGAGGTAATGAAGCTGTGTAATAGAAGAAGAGTTGGGTAAATAGCAGAAATTGATAAATAGGCGTACGAAACGTGTAGGAACGAGGCTTAGAGGTGTCAGAAGGTTCCAGAAGTCCATAAAGAGAGTACAATGACCTCTTCTTCTTGGACTCCCCCAGTATTGCATCAGACGAATGCCCAGTACTTCTGCCTCTGAGACTATAATAAAAATCCTAAAAAGCCGGAAATTAATCGACACTTCCAAGTCCGCGGGAGCCTTTGTCAGTCCATCCTATGATGACCCCATAGACCAGTAAACAATCTTTTCCACTTTCCATATTTCTGCTTGCTCAACTTTCTCCATTCACGGAGCTTTCTTAGAACAACTATATTCTTCGTTGTTTGTGTGGACAATCCCGAGACTTCCATTCTGCCTCAATTTTGACTGACTGTATTCTGTGAAAACTGTGAAAGGTCTTTGCTGGCTCGGCAACCCTGGAGCTCTGACGTCACTACCTGTGGATGTAACCCAGGCGAGGCCGCGGGGCCACGAGACTTATTCTTTTCTCTTTTCCCCCATGTTTACTTTTAATCTATATCTAATCCCTTTATCTTGTAGTTAATTAAACAATAATTAACGTTGAGCGCTGTGTGTAATCAATTGGAATACAACAAAGATTATGAGACTGAAGAAGCACAAGGCCTAAAACTTGAGACAAGAAGCGCAAGACTTAAAACGTCAGACTGAAGAAGCGCAAGGCCTAAAACGTGAGTAAAGAAATTTCCTTTGATTACTTGGACCATCCTTTTTTTCTCTACTTACCAAATATTTTGTAAAATGGCAAACACAACGATTACAAAATTAAATGATGCTAATTACTCCAGCTGGAGCTTCCAGATGAAACTCGTTCTAATCGAAAACGATTTGTGGAGTTTGATCAATCCAGGAGAGGCTAAGCCTGACCCTAGTGACCTTGTTGCAACAAAACTTTTTTTGTCGCGGGAGGGTAAGGCGTTTGCAAAAATTTGCCTCGGGATTAATGATGAACAACAATTGCATGTTCAACATTTGAATACTCCGAAAGAGGTCTGGGAGGAACTGGAAAAATTATACGCACCAAAGGATAGTAGATATCGAGCCGTACAACTAAGAAGGCAGTTATATGGCGAAAGGTTGACTCAGCACAGCAATATGGAAGGGTATATGGGGAAGATAAACTACATTGTAAACGAACTGGCCCAAATTGGCGACAAAATTGATGATGGCGATTTGGCTATGGTTCTTTTGGGTGAATTACCAGAGAATTGGGACATCGTTGTCTCAACCATATGTAACTTGCCTGATTCAGACTTCACGACCGCCACAGTTAAAAGACGGCTGTTGGCAGAAGCAGAAAGGCGTTCGTCTAATCTACCAAAAGATGTGGGTGCCATGGTCGTTAATGCCTCTTCGAAGCCCATTGAAACAGAAAAACAATTTAAAGCAAAGGTTGTTTGTTTCAAATGTGGAGGTAAAGGCCATTATGCAAGGGAATGCAGGAAGAAAGGAAAGAATGAACAAAGACCAAAGAGGTTTGACCAAAACAAAGGCGTAAATATGTCGGCAATGTGCAACACTTTGTTTGGAGCTACCGCCGAGACCTGGATCATAGATTCTGGAGCGACGCACCATATGACTCCCAAGAGAGAGTCTGAAAGAGTGCACAAGCAATATGAGTTCCATCACTATTGCGAATGGCTCTTCTATAGAAGCATGTGGTATCGGTACTGTCAGTGCCAATATTGTTGGACACAAGGGAGATGCCAGCAATATGGTTGCCCAGAACACCTTGTATGTTCCAGATATGCGTCACAGTGTTCTGTCTGTACGCCAAATGATAGAAAACGGTAGAAAGGTTGTCTTCAACAGGAGTGGTTGCCACATTATGGACATGAAAGGTAAACTCTTGATAGAGGGAAAGAAGTTGGGTAGACTTTACTACGTCCAGACTACTCCATCCTCTCCGATAGATCAGAATGATCATGTTTCTCTTGCATCTGAATGCAAGGAAGAGCTTACACTGGAACTTTGGCACAAAAGGCTGATGCATGTAAATGCATATACGATAGCAAAGATGGCCAAGAACCAAAGCGTAAGAGGACTTAATTGCAGCCCGGCAAAGCCAGAAAAGTGCAAAGACTGCTTGATCGGCAAGTCTTACCGTCTGCCATTCCATTGGCGGAAATGGACGACAACGACGCTTTTACCGTCGTAAGAACCAAGAAAAGGCGCCGCGACTCGCCGGTTCTGCCTGCCATGGCCGCGCAGTCTAACAGCGCTGGCACTTCTCGCCGACAGCGACCGTCGACGGGACGGATGCCCCAGGTCCAGGAAATCAGGACCACGAGGGCACACGTCATGGAGGCCAGGGCTCGCCAGGCGTCCTGCACCGAGGAGCAGTGCTGTTTCCTCGAGTTCTGTCCGGAATACCAGACCTACCAGTACATGAAGGCTTTGGAAAAGGTGGTCGGAAGCACAGGAAACATTGTCCAGTTCACTAAGGTGAACGGGCAATACTTGGTCGGACTCGCCAACAGATCCCTGGCGGAGCGCCTAGTTCGAGAGGGCCTCGAGATCGAGGGAACCCTTCTCAAGACCTTCCCCTTCAGAAGAACTTCAATCAGAGTCACGATTGGGAACCTCCCCTTCTTTGTGGGAGACGCCGCCGTCATGGATGCTCTCTCCAGATACGGCCGAATAACCTCCATCGCCCCCAAACAGCTTAGGGTTGGAGAGTTTAATTTCACCGACGGCCGCCGGGAGGCCTTTATACTCCTCCATGACGGCATAACCGTCGAAATGCTCCCCTCTCGATTCGAACTGAGGATCAAGGGCGAGCCATGGCCAGCTTTCCTGACCCACGGAGTCAAATGCTCGAAATGCCGTGGTCAAGGTCACCGAAGAGCAAACTGCCCCCAACTCCATGGGCGTCCTACTACCGCGAGACGGGCCTCACCGCCCCCTTCCACCGGCCTTTCACCATCGACCGCGCCTGGGCTGCCTGGACCGTCTCCGGCCGCGCCAACCCCGCCGGCGCCTACCAGCCCAGCTGTCAGGCTTTCCGGCGCTCAACCAGATGCCCGAGTTGCGTCCCCACCATCTACGGCGCCCCGGCCGTCTACACCAGCGCCTCCGGCCTCATCTGTGCCGGTGGCGGCCCCTGTTCCTCCATCAGTGGCCCCTGCACCTGTAGATCCCGCGGGCCCTCGCTCGGCAGCAACTGAGCCGACGCCTCCCGCCCGGCCGGACTTCATTGCCCCGTGTGGCCCTCTGCCTGCACAGGGGACCCTCGGACCTGCGACCCACACACCGGATGTCGACATGACCACCACTGAGGAGCCCTCTGCTCCCTCACCAGCCGCAGTTTCAACACCCCCACTGCCTGCGCCTCAGCCTGCTGGGCCGACACCATCTGCCCCCCACAAAGAGGATCCGACACCGGCTATGACACCTCCGTCCCCACCACCTACCCCGATGGAGGAAGACCTGCCGCCGAACTCGGGTGATTGCATTGATAGAATTTTAACAGAGATCATCAATTCCAAAATCGACGTTGGACCCTTGGTCGATGATGAAACCTCCTGGACCGACGCCATTGATGCCATCCTACATCCCCATTCTAGGGCGCCTTTCCTTGCGAGACTCTCGCCTACTTTGAAGAAAAACTACGCTGTCTTTTTCGAGGCGGCCATCGAGCGCGCTCGGGATTCCCATCCCAGGATCCTCAGCGGGTTGTCCGAGCTCAGGAGGGCCTTGGCTCCCAAGACTAGACGTCACCGCGGCAAGCGCTAACCTAATGTATATACCCCTCTCTTCTCTCTTTCTCTTTGAGATGTAACATTGTCTAGAAGACAATAAACTATTTTCAATTGTCAAAAAAATTGTAATTCCATCAACACTCACACAAGGAGGAAAAAGAAATCATGCCGTTGGACTTGGTGCATGCGGATTTGATGGGTCCACTCGACGTATTTAGCTGGGGAGGAGCCAAGTACGTCTTAACCATCATTGATGAATCTACGAGACATACAAGTGTATTTTTCCTGAAAAACAAAGGCGAAACCCTGGGAAAAGTCAAAGAGTGGATTCGAGAATCTGAGAAACAAACCAGCCGGAAACTAAAACGAATACGTACGGATAATGGCTTGGAATTTGGTTCCAAAGAATGGGACACTTTCTGCACGAGCGTCGGAATAGTTCATGAACACACTATGACGTATACACCTCAACAGAATGGTGTGGCAGAAAGAATGAATAGGACACTCCTAGATCTTGTCAGGAGCACTATATCTAGAAGTGGTCTGCCAAAGGCTTCCTGGGCGGAGCTGACTCACACCGCAGCCTATGTCAGAAACAGAGTTCTCAACAATCACAATGGTGAAAGTACGCCATATGAACTGTGGACAGGGAACAAGCCTAGTCTTAAACACCTAAGAGCTATTGGCTGTCAAGTATTTGTCCATATTCCAAGACAAGTCCGTAAATCCAAACTCGAAAGAAGAGCTGTCAAAGGTAACCTTGTTGGATATGCACTCAGAGGACGTGGCTACAGAGTGTGGATTCCTGAGATGAAGAGAGTGGTGGAATCTCGAGACTGTGTCTTCAAAGAGAGTGATGTATCGAGGAACGACAGCAACCGGGAGGAGCTTCCATCAGTTGAACACTACAGCTATGGGACTCAACGGGAGATTGTAGAGTATCCAGTGTCTTTATTAGATCAAGAAGACGTGACACCTACAGAAGAGGACAGCCATAATGAAGATACTGTAAAGCCTTCTCCTACTCGATCTCATCCAATGATCCTAAGGAACCAGAGAAATGCTCAGAACTCAATTGAACTCCTCAGTACTGAAGCAAATAAGGGGAGAAACCTACACGAATTTCATCGTCCGAGACTCTTAAGCGGCGAAGTGATCCATGAATAGGAGGTCACTTCGAGGGAGGAGATTGCTGGCTCGGCAACCCTGGAGCTCTGACGTCACTACCTGTGGATGTAACCCAGGCGTGGCCGTGTGGCCACGAGACTTATTCTTTTCTCTTTCCCCCCATGTTTACTTTTAATCTATATCTAATCCAGTAAACTCCACTTTGTAAACTCGTTACTATATCTAATACCTTTACCTTGTAGTTAATTAAACAATAATTAACGTTGAGCGCTGTGTGTAATCAATTGGAATACAACAGTCTTCCATGTGCAGAGAGGTTTTAGAAAGCTCTCCACATTTGAGAGTTCACTCGATTAACTAATATGGCACATTCAAAATAAATAAAATCCTACATGTATTTCAATGTTTAATTATCATGTATTTAGTGATCATGTTTGCACACACAATAATGAATAGAAAACACCGACTTTAATATATAAAATGTAGAATGCATACTTGAGAATGTGGGTCCTTTCAAATTACTTTGAGTAGGATAAATTATCCCCCAGGGAAAGGGGAGTGAGAGAGGGGTTAGAAGGTTGGACATCTGTTGACCCAAGGGTTTGTTTTGACCCAGCAAATTTTCTCTTCTCTTTCCTCATGCCTCCTCACAGGCCATCTCTATTTTTATATTTCTATAAATATTACCACATATATAATAGGAATAAATAATTGGATAATAAATAGGAATAATTGGAATAAACATATAAGGTAGAATTCCTCAATATCTTGTGAGAGCTACACTATGACTAATTAGTAAACCTTTATTATCCTGATGAAATTTATTTACAGTAGTATTGAGTTGAAATATTGAAAGTTACTCACCATTTTGCTATCTTGGGTACCACACACACATTCTTAAATATTTCCAATATATAAATTATTCTTCAAATATCTGTCAAACGTGAAGCACAATAAATAAATCGGTCACAATTTTGGATTATTTATGTTCATTATATATATCTATTATTGTAAAATAGCTCACATACTCCAAAGGTTACAGCATAATAAATTAGCAACTTAAAGAAATTTATCAAAAAACGCGACGAATTCAGCTCAACATACTTGGAGCCATGGTAAAAAATCCTTTATGACAATGAAGTACACCACGCGACACTGAATTTGAAACACCAATAATTAGTGTCAAAAAGTGAAATATGCATAGAGAGATTACCAGTAACGAACTATGAATGATCATTAGAACATAGTACACCTATACACTGAGCAACATCGCCGTCCGCTCAAAATGTAGTGGGACCACCGCGGGCAGCTATGCTGGCAGCAACACGTCTTGGTACTGACTCAGTGAGGATGGTGTCCTGAGGGATAACTGCTCATTCCCTGTCAGTCACAGTTCATATTCTGAACGCGACAGTGCATGCAAATGACGTCAAGTTAGTTCCCAGGAAACATCGAGGTTACATGCAGGGAACCATTGCTGATGCGGGTTTGTGTGAGGTCAGGCACTCTCCTCCTGTAAAATGGTATTTACTGCCCCCTGAAGGAAGGGTAGTGTCACCAGCCGAAGCACGTCATCCACGTATCGTTGGTCCATCATAGTGCCCTCAATATGATTCAGAGGTGATCTGTTATCATAGGTGTGGCTCTTCAAACCATAATGACGCGTTGTCTTGTGGTGAGGCGTTCCACAGACGCGTCCGAAATGACATGTCGTCAAGAATGGCGCCAAACTCTTACCCAGTGACTATCATTGCTAAAATAGAAGTGCGATTCATCTGAGAACTCTACTCTTTGCCCTTTGGATGTCCAGGTGGATATATCCAACAAAAGTGCAGGCGGAGGTCTCTCTCCCATTGGGGCAATGGCAGTTTCCGTTTTTAAGTTAAATCTTAAAAACATTGCCAAATTTTATTCTCAAATTATAATAAAATAGAATCAGACTAACGCATATATACTCAAATATCTCGAATGTTTCACCATATCTTTTTTAGCATGCGCAAACACTTATTATCCTTTTCAAAAATATTTTCAAATTTTCTAATTGTTACATAATACATTAGTTAACAATCTACAATTACTTTTCTTATTTCAAATTAATTTATTCAGTTTTGTAAGAATATAAAGCAAATCCTTAAATAAATATAATTTTACAGATGTCTTATAAACCATTTTCATTTCAATATAAAAATTATCCAATATTATTCATTATTACAGGAAACCGGATTTGAAAAAATATAATCATAGGGCGCATAGGGTGTTAAACCTCCAAGACAGGTTTGAAAAATGGACGAAGATCATCTTCGACATGTGTTCTGAATTAATTTCAAACTTTGAATACCACTCAAACTCATTGTATGCGTTTGAAATCATTTTCTAGGTTCAAGTGGAGATTTACCAACCTTGGTTAAAGCAGAATTTTACATTCATTTTCTTCTTTTTTTTTTCATTTTCTGCTCTTATTTTTTTTTTACGAAAAATCACTTTTAGCGCACGTGTTTGATAATGCACCATACAAGCGAAAATTTGAAACAAAATTGGAATCAGTTTATTTTAAAAATAAAAGAATATTATTATAATTTAATTATGAAAATAATTAGTGGGTTTTTATATTTATATATAATTCATAATTAAAAATACACATTAAAACATAATACACAATTACTTTAGACGAAAAGACGAAATAAAGAAGAAGAGTTTTTTTTATTATAAATATATCAAAGCAAGCTTTCGGGCAAAAAACCCTTCTTCAGGCGTGTTATAATTAGAGAGATATTAAGAATTAATATATAAGGAATTTTTAATGCTTGGAGTTTGAAACTATAGGGGAATATGCCAATGTAAACACCCGCTCACGCGACCACCTCAAAACCCAAGTAATATTGATTTCTAGCTATCTTGTTGAGGTTATTACTGCAAGGTCAAGAGAGCATGATATGCATCTGGAAGTTATATTTTTCGGTTAATGCTGTTATGTCTGTGGGATTCTATTAACTCGAGAACTAATCGTTGGTGCTGGTTATGAATGTTTCTATAATGTATAGTGGGGTGGTTGGTGTTAAAAGGATGGCCAGTATTGAGAGTGTGCTGATAAAGAAGGGACCTGGTGTCATGATTGGAGATGTTTAGAGAATGTTCAGACATTCTGATGGCAACGGATCTACCTGTCTCGCCAACGTATGTGGCAGAGCATTGCTCACACGAGACAGAGTAGACTGCCACATACGTTGGCGAGACAGGTAGATCCGTTGCCATCAGAATGTCTGAACATTCTCGAAACATCTCCAATCATGACACCAGGTCCCTCCTTTATCTGCACACTCTCAATACTGGCCATCCTTTTAACACCAACCACCCCACTATACATTATAGAAACATTCATAACCAGCACCAACGATTAGTTTTCGAGCCAATAGAATCCCACAGACATAACAGCATTAACCGAAAAATATAACTTCCAGATGCATATCATGCTCTCTTGACCATGCAGTAATAACCTCAACAAGATAGCTAGAAATCAATATTACTTGGGTTTTGAGGTGGTCGCGTGAGCGGGTGTTTACATTGGCATATTCCCCTATAGTTTCAAACTCCAAGCATAAAAAATTCCTTATATATTAATTCTTAATATCTCTCTAATTATAACACGCCTGTAGAAGGTTTTTTTGCCCGAAAGCTTGCTTTGATATATTCATAATAAAAGAAACTCTTCTTCTTTATTTCGTCTTTTCGTCTAAATATTTCCAAGAAGAATATTATAATAACGCAATTACTTTATACATATTACAAAGACGTTAAACATAACAGCGAATAATATTGGTATTTCAATTTTTTGCAAGTTTTTACGAAATTTTGGGACAACCTTTAAAGTAGGTAAATTGAAAACGAGGTTTTAAAAAATATAAAACATTCTTATCATTGCTTCATCAAAATATATCTTAATGAAGAAAATCGTTCAGTTCCAGTAGAGGTCTTTGGTAAGTATCTCATTCTATTTATACTTTTACCCAAGTTCAAATATAAACATATAAAATTTGGAAAATTACTCCTATAATGTTTTAAACAGTCTCTTCTGATATTATACAAGTCATATGATTTTATTGAGCTTGAAACATCTCTTCATAATGTTTTTATATGTGTATTTTTCATATTTAAATCTCAAAAAAGAAGTGTCTATTCTTAGGACATGGTTTAAAATAAAACAAGAAACGACAATTACTAGATATTGTTTATTGCAGCCCTATTGCCTGCAGTAGAAGGCAAAGATGTGGTTAAAGTTGCAGCCGGCATGACAGCATTCATCAACAATGCCTCGTTTGAGTGTGGGTAACACATTGTTTGCACTCTTGGTGTCCAGGAACATTTCTGGGTCTGATGCGGCGATAATTTCTGGAACACAAGCATCGTATATTTTCAAACATTGATTAGGATTCGGCTCTTATATCGAATTTGTATTTTTAAAATAGACGTTTTATCTCAAAATATCACATTATAGGCAACAGCACACTTGATTTAATTATTTTTTTTAATGTCAGGAGTATGATAATTTTTGAAGTTCAATTGATGTATTACAATATTCCAAAATGATGTTTAACATTATAGTGGAAAGGTTCAACGAAATATTTCATCGTCTCTTCAACAAAGAGAAACAGCATCTATTGTGGAATTTATGTTGGACAATTATACGCATTTCTTCTAAACCAAGGTATTTAAAAATAATTGACCCATGAAAAAAACACAGACATCAAAAACTTTCCACCTCCTCAAGGTTTGTCCATAGGTGTATTTTATAAAAGTAACCATGTTTCAAAGGAAAAATACTTTGTGTACTCACCTGGAAACAAGACGACTCCCCTTTTATCCGTCTCGTAGGTTCCATTTCGGCAAACCAATGAAACAGTCTCAGCGAGAACACGGCCACATAGTTTTTGTCGGCGCTTCTGGAGGGAGATAGCGCGGCAGAGAGTAGTGATGAGCACCAGGGTTAACAACAACTGTCACCACAGATATCATTTGTTCAAATATATTTGAGAACATTGTGAAGAAAAAAAACAGTGATAATTTCTTCAAGGAAATCTTGTTGGAGAAGAGTAATCATTTCTACGAAAAAATTGTGTAGGAAAAATAATGATTATATTTTTGATAAAATCGTATAGAAAAAAAAACAATGATAATTTCCTTTAATCTTTAAGGAAAACCAAAAAGTCACACACACATGTAGTAAAAAACATTGATCATTTCTTTGAGAAATTCGTGAGGAAATAAAAGTGATCATCTCTTTGCAAAAATCGTGTAGAAAAAAAAAACAATGATAATTTCTTTGAGATAATCTTTAAGGAAAAACAGTAATAATTTCTTCCAGAAAGTTATATATATATGTAGTAAAAGACATTGATAATTTCTTTGAGAAATTCGTGGGAAATAAAAAAGTGATAATCTCTTTGTAAAAATCGTGTAGTAAAAACAGTGACTATTTCTTTGAAAATCGTGTAGGATAAAACTGGCATAATATATTTCAGATAATCAATTAAAATATGTAATTAGAATCCTCTAAATGTCAGGAAACAATGAATATCAATTATTCGTCTATTTTATAAATTATATAGAAATAAAATATATTTATTAATATTTGGGTAATTCTCTTTATAAGGGTGTGCAATAAAAATATTTTTCAAAATTAACTATTAAAAATTAGTATTCATATTTGAGGAAATTATTACATTAAATTTTATTATTCTGTAAATTGTAGCAAAGGTTTCAGATGAATTACAATAGGATGAGTCAAAGGTCGCCTCTTGTGAAAATAAACATCAAAACTAATGACCTCGGGTCAGTGACAAAGCCACAATATCAGCTTTGGCAAACTAAGATGCGTCCACCTAGAGACCGTGGTTTCAGGCGTAAGGCTCTCGACAGCCCAGGGCGTATTTATTTCTGTGAGATACACACGGGACGTAATGGAACCTTAATAATCAGTCAAAGAGGTGCTCAGTTGGTAAAGTGGTTGGGCCAAATATATGCCCAGAAGAAGCTTAGTTTCAACGTTTATTTAAACGGGAGAGGCTGCCTTTGATATTTCAGATTAATTTCCTCCCGGCAAAAGTTTCATCTATATTAATTGAAAAAGCTTATTGGGAAATAAGTAATATTTCGAGAGATGAATCACTCCATTTGAGGTGCTAATTTTTAGGTGATGATACAATAATATCATTACCTCAAATATATATAAAATAAAATAAAATAATTCAAAACATTAATATTCGAAATGACTTGAAATAAAATTTATGATAATGTTGCAATAACAAGATTTAGAATCATGACCTTTTCAACGGGCGAATTGATTTGCTAGAGAGTTTCCACACCAATATTTCACAACTAACGCAGAGAATGACAATTATTAATTTCAAAGGTTGAACAGAAATACTCAGAATTAGCACTAAACAGCGATCACACTTGAAATCAAATGAAGAGAGGATACCAAAACTCTTGCTTACCAACACTAGCTAAACTAAAACAAGCCTCATTAACACTAACTAAACTAACGCTAGTTAAGTTAACATTAGCTAAACTAACACTATCTTCATGAA
>CP092876.1:89397964-89442240 GCA_030710605.1 Cordylochernes scorpioides | reverse complement strand
TAGAAAAAAAAACAATGATAATTTCTTTGAGATAATCTTTAAGGAAAACCAGAAAGTCACACACACATGTAGTAAAAAACATTGTTGATTTCTTTGAGAAATTCGTGAGGAAATAAAAGTGATCATCTCTTTGCAAAAATCGTGTAGAAAAAACAGTGACTATTTCTTTGTGAAAATCGTGTAGGATAAAGCAGTCATAATTTATTTCAGATAATCAATTAAAATATGTAATTAGAATCATAGGGATGACAGGAAACAATGAATATCAATTATTCGCCTATTTTACAGAAATTATATTTGCAGGAGGACAGAGTTTCCGGGTATTTCCTTTTATCTAGACTGGACCGACCAGTCGGTGAAAACAGTGGCGCCATGGAAAAGTAGGAAAGATCTCAGTTCTCCCCTCTTGTTCCAATTTCTGGGTTGATTTGGCTCATTTAAATAGTAATTCTTATTTTATATTTAAAATCTTCCATATAACTAATTAAATAAATATATAAAGTATTTCGGAAGTCTAATTAATTATTTTTCCTCGCGACAATTGTCGTGGAGACGCGGGTAACGAGACAGTCACCAGACGAAGTCGTCGCCTTCAAGGATTGCAACCAGAGCTATCTACATTGCTTGATTTTCCTGCTCGGAAGAAAATGGAGAGAGAAGAAAACCGACCATTCTGCCATCGGTGGAGAGACCCTACTGTCCTCTCGGGAGAACGTGGGGAAGATTGGCAGCGTTGGCTGAGCGACTTCCAACGTGTGGCGCGATACAACAAGTGGGATGACTCCATGTGTCTGGCCAACGTCATCTTCTACCTCACTAGCACAGCAAAGTGCTGGTTCGAAAACTTCGAGGAAATCTTGAATTCGTAGAAGGAATTCAAAATAAAGTTTTGTGAAATATTTGGGAACAAGGAAGACACGGCTAGAAAAGCCGAGAACATTCTTTGAACTAGAGCGCAGACGAGTGGGGAAAACGTCGAGAGCTACATACAAGAAGTCCTCCTTCTTTGTAAACAGAGCAACCCAGGAATGTCGGAAGGAGAAAAGGTGACCACCTGATTAAAGGCGTAGCGGAGGAAGTGTATCAGGCACTTGCTGGGAAGGACATCAGCACGGTGGACCAATTTGTTGCGTTCTGCCGCCGATTCGAGGCATTCAAGAGGATGCGTGTTGCACCGCCCAGGTTCAACCGACTGCCCAATGTGACCACCATCTCGACCGCTGAACCCGAGAACCTAGAAGCCCTAATTAGAAGAATTGTAAAAGAGGAGATTCAGAAGTTTATGGCTCCTCCTTCTACATTTGCCGCTCAGGACATCACCACTCCACTCCCCAACCTACGGGATGTCATCCGTAGTGAAATCCAGCAGACATTGGCTCCTATCTCTGCCACTCGTTAGCCCGAGAGCTTCCGCCCTCGGGGTCAATACCTCCCGCAGAACGATCAAGGTTACCGACGAAGAACCGAAGGGCCATCAAATAACCAAAGGACTCAGTGGCGTACTGAAGATGACAGACCGATCTGCTTTAACTGTGGGCGCTCTGGCCACGTTGCACGTTTTTGCAGAGACAGACGTCAAGCTTTTGCGGATGCCAGACTTGGAAGATAAACAGTCGATTTCGGAAGACCAAGAACGGAAAATTACACATGGGCGAATCAGGAAACGAACTATCCCAAGGAAGATTTAGAAACCCGTCGCCATACCCCAACCGCGGAAGATTCCAAGCCCCTAGAAGAACCTCACAATCCCCTGCTCGCCTTCTCAGCCGCTCACCCAGTCGCCGCAGTGAGGAAAACTAGAAGGCGCGTCTTCTGGAGGTGAGGCCGCCATAGACGAAAATCCTCCCTGCCATATAGCCGTTAAAATGGAAAAGAACTGGATATCTGTCAACATACAAGGACGAAATGTACAATATGTACAATATACATCAATATGTATATAGGTTGGTCCAAAAACTAAAATAGAATTATCCGATTTCTCTTCATCACACCACTCAACAATATTGCATATAATAATATCAACCAATTGACTAATAATATACACACAAGCAATAAATTTCTTAAATACTAAAATATAAAACTTCATAAATAATCCTAAATATGCAAAAAACAGCTAATATATATATATATAAATATAGTGTAAAAACTATATAATAAAAATATAACAGTGATACTACATTTAAAACTTAAGGAGCAAACTGATCAGAATGATAAATCATATCAAGTAGATTTGGTTAGATTAGCAAGCTAAATCTAAATTAATTATAAAAATAAATAGTTGTATAGTTTTATAGTTAAGTATTCTATTAAAATTATCTTCATTATTTTGATTATTCAAATTCAAATTATAAAATTTGTAAATTGTTATTATTTAGTATAGATAGAGAGAAAAAAAATCCTTTACTTCTAAAACATCATCTAGTTAATTATATATTTATAATTAATAACAATAAAATTTAACAACGTAACGTCTTTTGTATCGGCTTTTACACGTCATTTAGACATACTCTAATCCTATATATAGAATAATAGAAGTGAGAATATATATGATAGTTAGAAAAAAGAGAGAAAGACAGAGCCATGCACTATTAAACAAACTAATAATAAGAAAACAAAAAGTTTTGTAAATAAGGTAGATAAGATTGTTAGTATATATATATATATTTTTATAATTTTATATTTTATTCTTTTTTTTTAAATGATTTTTTAAATTTTTTTATTTTAAAATATGAATATAAATAGTTGTATTTAGTAAAATATCTATATTATGAATTAACTTTTATTATAAGTTTGGTTATTATGTTTTGAAACCCTAATGGTAGACCAGACATATACAAAAAACTTAAATTGGAGTAATTATTGAAAAAAGAGGTCTGCTGAACCGGGAATTCTCAAATAGAAATTCAGCTTTCAACATTTCATCCCTTCTCTATTATGTCTTAGACCTCCTTTCAACCGGATTTTATGTGTTAATATAAAGTTCCTTCAGTGAAACATTTATATGAACAGATATATTGTGTACCTACCTTGTCCGCGAACGCCTTCAACTGTAAACATCTATTTCTGGATGACACATGTTGTGGGGGGGGGGGGACAAATTTAGACCGTATATTTTGAAGTTGTAGAAAAACAAGACATTCAAAGAAGAAAGAGAAGATAGTTAAGGGAAGAAATCCAAATTTTATAATCTTTACAGCCAGTTAAATTAAAATAATTTATTCAACACTTATTCATCTTTCAATATTCCTTTAAAAAGGCAAATTATTAGAGTTTAATAAAGCTATTAATTGTGAAAATTCACTTTTATTTAATTTCCATTTTCCTCCCCAGAAATTGGAGATTAAACAAAATGAATTCTATACAATATTACTTTAAAAATCTTGTGAAAAAATCTTCTAATCAGCTATTTAATTTAAGTTTAACTAATTGATTATAAATTTGAAAAGATTATAAATTTGTAGTAGTGATTATTGAAAGAAATTATAGAAAGTTGATTTAATAAATGGATACTTCCATTTATTTTTTTTAAGTATTTTATAATTGATATACTGTTGAAATATTTTACTTGTCTGATACTAAATTTGTTTTTAATAAATTCCATGTTTAAATTTTTAACATCTTCTATGAAATTTTCTAATATATTATTTATTCTATAAAATCTTAGAAACTGACCAAAATATATACCTTTACAACAATTTAATGAAATATTAGAATTCATATTACAGTATTTTATAATATTGAAATTATAATTACTTTTTTTATTATAAATTTTAATAGCATTATTTGTAAGGTCTATATTTAGGTCTAAAAAGTTAACTTTTTTGTTTCTATAAATTTTTTCATTGTTCTTAAGTTTCAAGTATTTAGGATAAATTTTAGGTATTAAATTTTTGAACTGTGGATTATTAAATATTATGATGTCATCTACATAACGGAACATTTGCCAGTTAACATTATTTTGTAGAAAGTATTCTATTTTTCGTACCAGAATAATATTAAGTTTGCTAATAACGGACTAGAAGACGTTCCCATGGGAACTCCTTCTGATTGAATATATATTTTATTTTTAAATTCTATATAGTTAAAATTTAAAAATGTTTCCAGTAGAGTTTTTGCTGTTTTAAGATCTAATTTAATTGTTTTATATCTGTTATGAATAATTTTAATGTGGAAAGTTTTGTCATTAATGATTTCGTTAAATAAATTGGTTATTTTATTATTTAGATCTCTTAAATTTATTTTAGAATATAGGTCCTCAAAGTCAAATGTGTGTACTGTTTCCATGTTTGTCCAATTGTTCATTAAATAGTTAATGATTTTTTTATTTGAGTCGATAAATTTATAATTATATTTATTAGTTAATTTATTTATAATAAATTTTAGTGTTGAAGCTAATTGTATATCAATGTTTTTTATAACTGAATTTATACCAGATGTGATTGTTCTGAAAGAAATAGGTTTTTTGTGTAGTTTAGGAATTATATAGAACTTTGGTATTTTGGATTTTTGTAGTGATTATAAATTTTTAGTGAATTTTCAACGTTTTTGATGTCTTTTTGATTTTTGTGGCTGTAGTTCTAGCAAAATGGAATTTATGATTATTATCAATTTCTTTTTTTAGTATATCGTGGTATAGATTTTTACAAATTATAGATAAGTTATTGGAACATTTATCTATAGGAGTGATAATAAAGTCCTTCTGTAATTTAATTATATTTTCTTTAAAAGAAGGAATATCTGAATTAGGTTTTGTGTATTTAAGTGTATTATTATATTAATTTATAATTTCCTTTTTAATATTATTTTCCATTCCAGAAAAGTAAATTCTGGAATACTGTATTTTATACTAGTTTTATTTATGAAAATATCTATATCTTTTAATATAGATTTAATTGTATTATTATAATTGTGTTTAATTTGAGGTATATATTTATACCCTTTATTTAAAATATCCTGATATTCTGGATTTAAAAAAGAAAAATTGCTAGTTAATATATGACCTGAAAACTTATATTTATCAATATAGTTGTTGCAATTACATTTAATTTTTTTAAAATTTGCCAAATTATTAATAAATTGGTTATAATTGCAAACTAAATTACCTATATTTTTGTTGTATCTCCAGATTGTTTTGAAATTTAAATTTTTTATAGGGAAAAGATTATTAATGTTTTGGTTATTAAAAATATCATTAAATTTAATATGATTAAATAAATTGTTATTAAATTTAATGATAATATTAATGTTATTAGTAGATTGTTTAATTTTTCTGTATTTAAAGATGTCGTGTGTGATATCTATTAATCTGTTAGTCAGATTATGAATTTTAATATATTCTATAAGTTTAATAAATTTATTATTATTTAGTTTAAATAATGTTTTAATAAATTTATCGACGAAGTTGTTAGTGTACATTTGTTTTGGGTCCAGTAATTCTTCAAATTCAATGTAACCTAATTTATTGGTAGTTTTACCTCTAGTTTTATTAGGTTTAATTTTAAATTCATTTTTTTTTTTGTATTTGCAGCTGATTTCATAAGTTGAAATTTCTTCTGTTTGTGGTTTGTATGTGTAGTTTAATTCGTCATTAAGTCCATAAGGGAATAATGTGTTGTGTTTATAAATGTAGTTGTTTTCTAATAATAGTCGTTGTTTTTTGTTTTGACATATGTCTAGTATTTCTATCTTAAAGTTGTTAAAAGTATGTAATTGATTGTGTTCTTTCATATATATATTACCAATTGATTTTTTAGCGTGGTTTCTATGTAGGTTTATTCGTATATTTAATGGATTACACGTTTGTCCTATATATGATAATTGACAAATTTGGCATGTTAATTTATAAATAGTATTTACTAATTTACAACTAGTCGTTTGAAATGTGTCATGGTTCTTAAGAGAGGGACAAGTTTGACAATTCTTTCTTAGGCAATTCTTAGCGAGTTTAAATTAACATAAAAGAGGTGCTAACCCTAATATGCTGGTAGTTTTTTTTAGTTTTTTAGTTTGTTATTCTATTGAGAATTTTTTTTTTAAATATATTTATCTTAATTGTTTTTGTGGTGATTAAATTTGTAATAAAATGAATAATTAATCTATAAAAATATAGATATTACTGTTTGTTATCTGTTATATTTTTAAGAATAACTAATAAAAAACATCTTTAAACTATCTAAACAATGAAAAAAAACAAAAGTTCTGAAGTTATTTTTTCTAAAATTACTTTTATAATTTATTTTTCATAATCAAACAATAAAAGATAATTATAATCTGTATGGAGTTTTATTTATATTAGAATATCTAATATATAATTAAATTTGTATATTATATTATATATAAAAATATATCATAGAGCAAGCTCATATGAATTAATATAGTGTAAAAACTATATAATAAAAATATAACAGTGTAACTACATTTAAAACTTAAGGAGCATACTGATCATAATGATAAATCATATCAAGTAGATTTGGTTAGATTAGCAAGCTAAATCTAAATTAATTATAAAAATAAATAGTTGTATAGTTTTATAGTTAAGTATTCTATTAAAATTATCTTCATTATTTTGATTATTTAAATTCAAATTATAAAATTTGTAAATTGTTATTATTTAGTATAGATAGAGAGAGAAAAAAATCCTTTACTTCTAAAACATCATCTAGTTAATTATATATTTATAATTAATAACAATAAAATTTAACAACGTAACGTCTTTTGTATCGGCTTTTGCATATATATATATATATATATATATATATATATATGTATAAATAAATATATGGCATATACTGGATATAAATTATTGATCAGCTGGTATTTCTAGGGGCAATACGCCTCTCTTTATCAAGGCTTTTCTTTGATTTAAACTAAATCACGCGGGCATGTGATCCACTCACGCTATACAAGACTAAAGCGAGGAACCATTTAAATAAAATATATATAACTCTAAATACATGATTACTTGAAATTGTATCTAATATTCCTGTAGAAGGGCAGCTTGCGCCCGAAAGCTCGAATAATTTTTCAAATAAAGAAACTTATCCTTTTTGAATCTATTCGTTATTATTATACATCAATCGTATTTAATGCCTTTTCTATAATTAATTTCAGGTCTTTGCATTTGATGTGCCAGCATATAATTGATACATCATTCGCATAACATACCACTTCACTATTAGGAACTTGATATTTGTTCAAAATGTGTAAGTGTTCTTTAGAATTTCAAATCAAAAGACTCGATATTATTTTTGATTTTGTAGTAGCCGCTGAATGTTGCCACGATATTATAATAGGCTGGGATTTCTGCAGAGCCACAGATGCGATTATAGATTGTGGGAAAAACAAATTGCATTTAAGCAAAGCTGAAAATTCGTATGAATGGAATGACCTGAAACTTTGTGCCGCTATGGACTGTGTCATACCGCCGAAATCTTTTGGCAAGATAGTTGTCACCAACCAGGATGTATTTGGGAGCAGAGATGTAGTCGTTAGAGGTTCCAAACGCCTGCAGTTATAGAAAGGACTTTTTATTCCCTCTTCCCTTGTTAGGTTCTTACATGGCAGAGCGGTGTTGTGGGTGACTAACAGTACTCACCAGTCTCAAGTATTACCTTCGGACATGAAGGTAGGAACAATGCAAGATCTAGAAGTAGGGAGCATATCTAATCTTGACGCTCGTTCTGAAATAGCTGGAAAAAAACGAAATAACTTCCCCAGATGTGAGAGAATGTTTAATTTCAATGATTTCTACTGATTTGGAGGAAACAAAGAAAAACAGATTACTCACGTTCCTAAATGAGTTTGCTGATATATTCGACTTTGAGAAAAGAGCTTCCCTGTCTCTGGCGAAATAAAACATAAAATCGATACGATTGATTATCCGCCTGTCAGACAGCGTCCTTATAGAGTGTCTCCCGCCGAAAGACGTGTCATTCAGAGTGAAGTGGAGAAAATCATGGAGTCTAAAATCATCCGGCCATCAACAAGTCCATGGGCCTCCCCCATTATATTAGTGAGGAAGAAGGATGGCTCATTGAGATTTTGTGTCGACTGTCGTCATCTAAACAAAATTCCAATGAAATATGTTTACCCTCTCCCTCGTATTGATGACGCGCTGGACACATTCGCTGGATCCAGGTACTTCTCCATCATGGATATGAGATATGGTTACTTGCAAATCAAAGTAGAAGAAAAGGACCGGGAGAAAACGGCATTTATCACTCCAGATGGGCTTTATGAATTTAATGTGATGCCATTCGGTCTATGCAACGCACCAGCAACTTTCGAGCGAATGATCGACAACGTCCAACGGAGTTTAAAATGGGACATGTTTTTATGCTACTTAGATGACATTGTAGTCTATGGATCGACCTTTAAAGAACATTTAACACGTTTATACAAAGTTTTGAAATGCATTCAGCAGGCCGGGCTGTGTCTGAATTATAAAAAGTGTCATTTCGCCATGAGACAAATAACTAACCTCGGGCACGTTGTTAATGAATTTGGAACGCAGCCAGCCCCAGAAAAAGTAAAAGCCATTTTCCACTTTCCAAAACCCTGTAATATCAGTGAGACCAGAAGTTTTCTTGGGTGTAGTTCGTAATATAGACGCTTCATTAAATGTTATGCTAACAAGTCTCGACCCTTGAATAGCCTTTTAAAGAAAGACGAAAAATTCATTTGGGGCGAAGAACAAGATGAATCTTTCCAGATTCTCAAATTGGGATTGGGATTGATGCAAGCGGTTATGGTTTAGGAGCAATTCTTGTTCAAATCCAGAATGACGCGGAGAGACCTATAGCCTATGCCTCGCGAACACTAACCAAAGCGGAAAAGAATTATTCCACTACAGAAAAGGAATGCCTCGCAGTTGTTTGGGCGCTTGGAAAATTCCGCTCGTACCTATATGGCAGACCCTTTACTGTGTTATCGACCATCACTCGCTATGTTGGCTGGTAGGCTTGAAAGAATCATCCGGCCGCTTACCCCGTTGGGCCCTCAAACTACAAGAATACGACATAAACCTCGTTTACAAAAGCGGACGCATGCATAAAGAGGCTGACTGTTTGTCAAGAAGCCCCTTGACTGACACCGCGGAGATAGAAGGATACATTACTTCCATCCAAGACATTGCAGAAGAATAAAGTAAAGACCCTCATTTGGTTGGAATCCGTGAAAAACTTGCCAATGAAAATTTGAAAGGGTATCAGGTGATTGGAGGCGTTCTCTATAAGAAATATTGAGACCCTGAGGGCAAACCATGGCGGCTAGTAGTCCCAAAACAGATGAGGCAGGAAATTATTAAAGATGTCCACGACACTCCAATGGCAGGTCATTTGGGGTTTGCCAAGACCTATGACCGCGTTAGAAAGAGATTATATTGGCCTGGACTTTATAGGACAGTTTCTCAATACATTGCACATTGTAAAGAATGCCAGTGATAGAAGGACGTGCCTCAGAAACCTCCTGGACTACTGGTCCCAATACACCGTCAACTAACTCGCCTTTTCAAAAGATAGGAATTGATTATCTGGGAAGATTTCCAATATCTCACATGGGAAATAGATGGATAATAGTCGATACTGATTATCTCACCAGATTTGCGATAACAAAGGCCGCGACAACAGCGGAAGCTACTGAATTAGCAACCTTCCTTATTGAAGACGTCATACTCAAGCACGGCGCTCCTCGGGAAATCATCACGGACAGAGGAAGAAATTTAATGTCTCAGACCATACGAGAAATAAATACTCTAAATAGAACAATTCACAGATTCACCACGGCGTACCACCCTCAAACGAATGGTTTAACAGAAAGACTTACCAAGACCCTAACTGACATGATCTCGATGTACGATATCCCGTATGTTGACGTTGATCAGAAAAATTGGGACAGCATCCTACCATATGTGACCTTCGCCTACAATACCGCTCGACAAGAGACAACAGGATACAGCCTGTTTTGTCTTCGTCCACGGCCGGTAAGTTGAAACACCGCTGGATTCTATACTGCCGTACCAGCCGGCAGGAACTGTAGATAATCACGTGGGCCATCTGGTGACCAACGCTGAGGACGCACGGATGTTAGCCCGTCTTAACATCTTGCAGGCTCAGAGCAAAGACAAAGAACGCTACGACAAGAAGCATCAGGAGGTGACATAAAAGGAAGGTGATTTGGTGTTTTTCTGTCAAACCATTTGTTTGGGAGTGGTACGCCGTTGTGAATCTGTGAATCGTTCCGTTTAAATTGTTTATTTCTCGTATGTTCTGAGACATGAAATTTCTTCCTCTGTCCGTGATGATTTCCCGAGGAGCGCCGTGCTTGAGTATGACGTCTTCAATAAGGAAGGTTGCTAATTCAGTAGCTTCCGCTGTTGTTGCGGCCTTTGGTATCGCAAATCTGGTGAGATAGTCAGTAACGACTATTATCCATCTAATTCCCGTGTGAGATATGAGAAATCTTCCCAGATAATCAATTCCTATCTTTTGAAAAGGCGAGGTAGTTGGCGGAATTGGGACCAGTAGTCCAGGAGGTTTCTGAGGCACGCCCTTCTATCGCTGGCTTTCTTTACAATGAGCAATGTATTGGGAAACTGTCCTATAAAGTCCAGACCAATAGATTCTCTTTCTAACGCGGTCATAGGTCTTGGCAAACCTCAAATGACCGACCATTGGAGTGTCGTGGACATCTTTAAGAATTTAGTGTCTCATCTGTTTTGGGACTACTAGCAGTCATGGTTTGCCCTCAGGGTCGTAATTCTTCTTATAGAGAACGCCTCCAATCATCTGATACGCTTTTAAATTTTCATTGGCAAGTTTTTCAAGGATCCCAACCAAATGAGGGTCTTTGTTCTTCTGCAATGTCTTGGATGGAAATAATGTGCCCTTCTATCTCCGCGGTGTCAGACAAGGGCCTTCTTGACAAACAGTCAGCGTCTCTATTCTTGCGACCGCTTTTGTAAACGATGTTTATGTCGTATTCTTGTAGTTGGAGGGCCCAATGGGCTATGCGCCCTGATGGATCTTTCAAGCCTACCAGCCAAGATAGCGAGTGATGGTCGGTAACCACAGTAAAGGGTCTACCATATAAGTACGAAGGGAATTTACCAAGGGCCCAAACAACTGCGAGGCATTCCTTTTCTGTAGTGGTATAATTATTTTCCGCTTTGGTTAGTGTTCGCGAGGCATAGGCTATAGGTCTCTCCGCGTCATTCTGGATTTGAACAAGAACTGCCCCTAAACCATAACCGCTTGCATCAATCCCAATCCCAATTTGAGAATCTGGAAAGATTCATCTTTTTCTTCGCCCCAAATGAATTTTTCGACTTTCTTTAAAAGGTTAGTCAAGGGTCGAGACTTGTTAGCATAACTTTTAATGAAGCGTCTATAGTACGAACTTGACCCAAAAAACTTCTGGTCTCACTGATTTTACGGGTTTTGGAAAGTGGACAATGACTTTCACTTTTTCTGGGTCTGGCTGCGTTCCAAATTCATTAACGATGTGCCCGAGGATAGTATTCTGTCTCGAGGCGAAATGACACTTTCTATAATTCAGGCACAGCCCGGCCTGCTGAATGCATCTCAAAACTTGGTATAGACGTGTTAAATGTTCTTTAAAGGTTGATCCATAGACTACAATGTCGTCTAATTAGCATAAACACATGTCCCATTTTAATCCCCGTAGGACGTCGTCTATCATTCGCTCGAAAGTTGCTGGTGCGTTGCATAGACCGAATGGCATCACATTGAATTCATAAAGCCCATCTGGAGTGATAAATGTCGTTTTCTCCCGGTCCTTTTCGTCTACTTCGATTTGCCAGTAACCCGATCTCATATCCATGATGGAGAAGTACCTGGATCCAGCGAGGGTGTCCAGCGCGTCATCAATACGAGGGAGAGGGTAAACGCCTTTTTTGTAATTTTATTTAGACGACGATAGTCGACACAAAATCTCAACGAGCCGTCCTTCTTTCTCACTAATAAAATGGGGGCGGCCCATGGACTTGATGATGGCCGGATGATTTAAGGCTCCATCATTTACTCCACTTCACTCTGAATGACACGTCTTTACAGCGCGAGACACTATATAAAGACGCTGTCTGACAGCCGGATAATCACTCGTATCGATTTTATGCTTTATTTCGCCAGAGACAGGGAAACTCTTTTTCTCAAAGTCGAATATGTTAGCAAACTCATTTAGGCACGTGAGTAATCTGTTTTTCTTTGTTTCCTCCAAATCATTAAAAATCATTGAAATTAAACATTCTCTCACATCTGGGGAAGTTATTTCGTTTTTTCCAGCTATTTCAGAACGAGCGTCAAGATTAGATATGCTCCCTACTTCTAGATCTTGCATTGTTCCTACCTTCATGTCCGAAGGTATCACTTGAGACTGGTGAGTACTGTTATTCACCCACATAACCGCTCTACCATGTAAGAACCTAACAAGGAAGAGGGAATAAAAAGTCCTTTTTCCAACTGTAGGCGTTTGGAACCTGTAACGACTACATCTCTGCTACCAAATAGATCCTGGTTGGTGACAACTATCTTGCAAAAAGATTTCGGCGGTATGACAGTCAATAGTGGCACAAAGTTTCAGGTCTTTCCATTCGTAGGATTTTTCAGCTTCGCTTAAATACAATTTGTTTTTCCCACAATCTATAATGTCATCTTTGGCTCTGAAAAAATCTCAGCCCAGTATAACATCGTGGCTACATTCAGCCGCTACTCCAAAATCAAAATTAATATCAAGTCCTTTGATTTGAACTTCTAAAGAGCACTCACCAAGGATCACGATAGGCTTCTTGTCCGCGGCTCATAGAAGTGGTCCATTTTTTTTTTAGAAACTGGGGCCTTTATAGAACGTCTGAAGTTTTGTAAATTACTGAAAATTCAGCGCCGGTTTCCACAAGAGCTTGTACTTTTCGTACTTGTATGTTGGCAGATATCCAGTTCTTTTCCATTTTAGCGGCTATACAGCAGGGAGGATTTTCGTCTGTGGCGGCCTCACCTCCAGAGGACGCGCCATCTAGATTTCCTCACTGCGGCGACTGGGTGAGCGGCTGGGACGGCGAGCAGGGGATTTTGAGGTTGTTCTGGGGGCTTGGATTCTTCCGCTGTTGGGGTATGGCGACGGGTTTCTAAATCTTCCTTGTGATAGTTCGCTTCCTGATTCGCCCATGGTGTAATTTTCCGTTCTTGGTCTTCCGAAATCGACTGTTTCTCTTCCAAGTCTGGCATCCGCAAAAGCTTGGCGTTTGTCTCTGCAATAACGTGTAACGTGGCCAGGGCGCCCACAGTGGAAGCAGATCGGTCTCTCATCTTCAGTACGCCACTGAATCCTTTGGTTATTTGATGGCCTTTCGGTTCTTCGTCGGGAACCTTGATCGATCTGGGGGAGGTATTGTCGCCGAGGGCGGAAGCTCTCGGGTTGACGTGGGGCAGAGATAGGAGCCAATGTCTGCTGAACTTCACTATGGATGACATCCCGTAGGTCAGGAGGTGGAGTGTCGATAAACTGGGCGGCAAATATAGAAGGAGAAGCCTTAAACTTCTGAACCTCCTCTCTCAATATTCTTCTAATCAGGGTTTCTAGGTTATCAGGTTAGGTGAGGGAGATGGTGGTCACATTGGACAGTCGGCTTAAAACCAGGGCGGTGCAACACGCATCCTCGCCTCGAATCGGCGGCAGAACGCAACAAATTGGTCCACCGTGCTGATGTCCTTCCCAACAAGTGCCTGATACACTTTCTCTTGTGGAGTGAGTGAGGTCAGGAGGACCGAGTTTCCTGGTATTCCCTCTTATTTGGACTGGACCGACCAGTCGGAAATAACAGTGGCGCCATGGAAAAGAAGGAAAAACTCAGTTCTCCATAGTGAAGTTCAGCAGACATTGGCTCCTATCTCTGCCCCACGTCAACCCGAGAGTAAATATTAACTCTTATTTTATATTTAAAATCTCTCATATAACTAATTAAATAAATATTTAAAGTATTTCATAGGCCTAGTTAATTATTTTTCCTCGCGACAATATAGAAATAAAATCTATTTATTAATATTTGGGTATTTCTCTTTATAAGGACATGCAAAAAAAATATTTTTAAATATTAACTATAAAAAATAAATATTTATATTTGAGAAAATTATTACCGTAAATTTTATTATTCTGTAAATTGTAGCAAAGGTTTCAGATGAAATACGATAGGATAAGTCAAAGGTCGCCTCTTGTGAAAATAAACATCAAAACTAATGACCTCGGGTCAGTGACAAAGCCATAACATCAGCTTTGGCAAACTAAGATGCGTCCACCTAGAGACCGTGGTTTCAGGCGTAAGGCTCTCGACAGCCCAGGGCGGACTTATTTCTGTGAGAAAAACACGGGACGTAAAGGAATCTTCACAATCAGCCAAAGAGGTGCTCAGTTGGTAAGGTGGTTGGGCCAAATATATGCCCAAAAGATTTTTAACGAGCGACGTAGCCTTTGATATTTCTGATCAATTTCGTCCAGGCAAAATTTTCATCTATATTAATTGAAAAAGCTTATTGGGAAATAAGTAATATTTCGAGAGATGAATCACTCCATTTGAGGTGCTAATTTTTAGGTGATGATACAAAAATATCATTACCTCAAGTATATATAAAATCAAATAAAATAAATCAAAACATTAATATTCGAAATAACTTGAAATGAAATTTTATTATATCGTTGCAATTACAAGATATAGAGTCATGACCTTTTCAACGGGCGAAATGATTCCCTAAAGAGTTTCCACACCAATATTTCACAACTAACGCAGAGAATGACAATTATTCTGTTCAAAGGTTGAACAGAAATACTCATAATTAGCACTAAACAGCGACCGCACTTGAAATCAAATGAAGAGAGGATACCAAAACTCTTGCTTACCAACACTAGCTAAACTAAAACAAGCCTCATTAACACTAACTAAACTAACTCTAGTTAAGTTAACACTAACTAATCTAACACTAGTTAACATTAGCTAATTTAACACTATCTTCCTGTAAACTTAATATACGGACACTATAATTTATATGAAAATGCGGAAAAAACTATATTTTGACAAAGTTACAAAAACTACACAATAAACACTAATGAAGGGATATTAAACCACGATAAACAACAAACTCTACAACACTGTTCTACAGATACTACATTGATTGTTGTTACATAGTTACCAGGGACTCTCAACAGTCAAAATATTTAAAGGACCTAATTATTCGGAACATTATTTTTAAATTAGAAAAATACACACACACGCATCTATAAATATATAATATTCTTCAATCAATGCTTTACCACAAATTGAAGATAGTCTTTAAAAACAGAATATTTATATGATGCATCATATTTTTAGTATTTTCACCTTGATGAAAATCTACACACAGCTATAAGATACAGACTAAAAGTTTAATAAAACAGAGTGACCTGAGGCTGCAATGTTTCCAAGCTGTTGAAAAATAACAATGATTAAAGTCTACACAATGCTAATAAGACTTAAAGTGACATATTGTAACAAGTATTTATTAATTTAATTATTTTTATTAACAGATAGGTCATTTTATGTTTATATTTTGTTACTCTGTAAATTTCCCTCGTGGCTTATCTTTTGTTTGCCATTCATAGTTTGTCCTTGCCAGAAATATTTTTTTTTTCTCCTCCTGAAGTTTTTGTCTTCCCTAATTTTCCACGTGGCATTTTGATGGAGATGCTGGGTAAGTTAAGGAAGCCAACCTGAAGACCGCCGAGAAGCTCTTGAAGCCATGGGTGCTGTGATCCACATTTTGGGAGACTGGCTCCAGGATTCCACCGCCGTGCTGAAGCCAAGACCTCCCTCGAAGATTACGATGTCCCTATAGACAATACAACGACAAAGCCGCCCTTCACGCCGCATGAAAAAAGATGCAAAAGTACTAGTGACAAAGTTCCAAGACTTCGATGGAATCCTTGGCAGAAGCTCGTTAGATCCATATCAGTAACTACAGTAATTGCTAGCTGTGGGTCACAGCTCCCATAGGGAAGAAGCTATGTAACAAAGTATTTATTAATATTATAATTTTTATTAACAAAGTGGTTATTTTTATGTTTTGCTACTCTATAAATTTCCCTCGTGGCTTATCTTTTGTTTACCATTCATAGTTTGTCCCTGCCTGAAATAAATTGCTGTCTCTACCTAAAGTTTTTGTCTTTCCTAATTTCTTACATGGCACTATCATTATCACATTCTATAACTGAAGAAATAGCTGTAAGTTTTGCAGGGATAAAATTGATCTAAAAAGCAAAGGTCACCTCTTCCATCAAATCAAAGGTCGAAATTAGACGCCATTTATTTACTCTTGCTGTAATCTAGCGGCCTCTTATCGGTGCCAAAGTCACAACTCAGTTTGACAAAGCTGGTGTTGTGTTTTGGTCACCAACACTAGTTTGCTGCGACAGTCAATAAACGACGTCTAGTTTTGATGTTTAATTTGACGTGAGAGGTTACCTTTACTTTTATGAACACATAGTGTTACCATTTTCAACTTTAGGTAAAAGTTACCAAACACACAAAATCTTCTAGCTTATTTATAGCATTTTATCAAAATGCATTATTCATATTATTTATCATATGAATTCAAACTATGCCGACTTTCTTTCTCTATTTTTTCACATGTTAAGCATATTTACGCAAATTTGGCTTTAAATACACATGCTTGGTTTCTCAAGAAGCCTCTGTGACCAAAATATTTTTGCTGACGAAGACCAAAAGCCCAAAACACGTTTCCAAAAGATATTTCTAAAAGAGTACGCGAGCAACTTGAAAAAAATGCAAAACGCTCATTGGTCGCTTAATTGACCTGGTATACTCCGCGTAAAAAAGGTTTTTCAAATGAAAAAATAAATAGCCAAATATACTAATCAAAATGTAGCCGAAATTATTCCTCAAGTTTATGAAAAGCGATATGCAAAATTTGGTACCAATTGGTTCAGTAGTTTTTGAGTTTATCGCGAAAAAGACAACAGACATTGACCTTTGTATATAAGAAGAGAAGATATGTCATTACCCCGAGTGAGCCGACGTGTGAATGGACTGTGAAGACATAGCCATGAGGCGAGAGTGTTGAGGTTCTTCCTGCACTTGAATCAAGAAGCAGAGTCAGTGTTGAATGTTAGCATCGAGAGGGTGGAAACAGCTCACGGAACAAAGGTGGAGGAAAATCAAAGAAAAATAGAAATTGAAATATCTCATTACATTTTGGGTGCCAGTATATTAGTGAGGCAAAAGAGATATTCTTCCCAAAATAAACAACAGCAAACTTATCCCAGTCTAAGATATTTTAACCAACCCTATATCAAGTCGAATGGCTGCTATGTCCCTGTATAATTTTTAAAAATCAGTAAGCAGGAAAAAGAATTTGATTAATTGTTTTTTCCTCCACTACATGATGGTGATTGATTAAGGTGAGGAGATCTATGCAAGCCAGCAATGAGAGAAGAGATTCTCTATAGGACTCCAGTACTAATAAAGGCTATGTACGTGTGATTAATCAAGAATGGGTGTTTTGGCTCCAGCTGCACTGGAGAGTGAATACAAGAGTAAAAACTGTCTGTCCAAAAATAAATGCATATTTTGAAAATTCTCTTTCATTTTAGATGAGAATACAATTTGTGTAACTTTTATAAACAAAAGATAATTAGCTAAGGGAAGAGTTTCTTTTCTTTATCACGACAAAAATTTCCTTTAAAGTATTATATTTTGTTCATAATTTCACTGAAGATATTATAATAATTAATAATTTTTATTTCCTGTGAAAATACTTATTTTATTTAACAATTGCAGAATACACGCTATATCCACAAATCGGATATTTGCGTGTGAAATATATACATTCGAATGAAAGAAAAAGTTATTTAAAGGGATATATACATATTTACATATCAGTATGCAAATTGATTACAATAGTAGTCACTTATTTAGTAGAGTACATTCTGCAGAATTTGTTGAATCTTTGGTGTATGTCCTTAGTGTAGACCAGATGTTGAATATTTGTTATGGGAAGTTGATTTAGTTCCCTAAGGTCAGCGGGCAGTCAGTTAATAAGTGTCTGGGGTTCTGTTCTTCGCCTCCACATGAGCATACAGGTGATTCAGCTTTGCCAATTTTAAACAAGTATGAGTTGAGGTCTCCATGTCCAGTGAAGAATTGAACATTATAGAAGTTAGGTTTGATATAATTAGGAACATTTGGGCCACTGAAAAACTTTTGAAATTTTCATTGGTCACTTCGTAGTATTCCTGTTGTTTCTGGTTTATAAAGTTAGATATCATGTTGTTGTTTTTTTTTTTTTTGCTGGGACAATTCGGTTGTAAACTATATTTATTTTCAATATATTTGATTCAATGAAGTGTGTGAGCTTTGGTGTTCTAGCAATGATATGCGTACAATTTGTTTAAAAATACTTATATAACGATGTGGCATAAGAAAAATAACCTTTTTATTCACACTGTTTGTAAAACACTAATCTTAAACACACAGGATACTGAATGAACACAAATTCTAAAAATAACAAAGTAAACATGTAATAAGGTATTACACTGAATGAACTGTGAAAATATTACTTAAACGGAGAACTTCTATTATATAGATATAGCAAAGATGTGTGTAAAATATGTATGAGACCATTCGTCAGTATATATCTCATTGCAGAGAGTGGAACAGAAAAACTGGGACGAAGTTCTACCCTTTGAAACATTTGCTTATATAACACCGCTAATCAAAAAACTACAGGCTTCATCCCCTACTTTCTAGTTCATGGCCGCGAGGCCTGAACCGCTTTGGATTCACTCCCTTCATATCAGGACAATGATGTTGGTGATTATGTTGAACATCTTATTACCACAACTAAAGAAGCTCTGCACCTTGCACAAATACATCTCTATCGCGGTCTAGAAAAAGACAGAGAATACTATAACAAACATGGACCTGTGAATAATCATTGGAAGATCTTGTTTGACTCTTCACTCCAGTGAGAAAGGTGGGGCCCTTGGAGAAGTTAATTAAGAAATACTTTTGTCCCCTCAACGTGTTAAAGGAAATTTTCCATCATCAATTATGAAATTGAGGCCATCGCTAACTCTCCAGAACGTAAAACAAAGGAAACAATACAAGTACTTGATACAAAGCCTTATTTAGATCTATTACTTCAAGATTGAATATCTGATTTAACTTCAAACGCCAAAATATCCTGAAAAATAATTATTATTTTTACAAGAACCGATATCATGCCCTGTGACAATATCAAGAGCTCAAATGATACAAATTAGTCAATAACCTCAATTGGACTGCTGGCTGTTTCTTTTTAAATGTGGAAAAATGTGGCATTTATTCTCATGTGAATATTTTTATTAATAATTTCACTTATTAAACATAAATATTGTTTTGTTGAATATTTTCAACAGATAATTTATCCCAACCACTCTTGTGAGGGTGAGCATGTTTATTTATTTCTATTCTTTGTATCCATGCTAAGAGTAAAACTACATTCAATTTCAACATCGACAGCTCCTTTTTTAATTTATCTTCTACGTTACACAACAATATATTTAATTTACATAGATTAAATATTACACAAAATTATTGTTTTGTAAAGTTATATTATTTTTTATATTTTCGGAATAGTAAATTTTTGATTCTAAATTATAAATACATCTATATGTAAAATTTGTGTAGTACTTCATGGAACAAATTTTTCACTAATTGTCTCTAAAGAAAATAAATAAATGGTAAATTGAAAAAATGCACAAAAGATGACAACACAGAAAATATTGTCAAGAAGCTAAGCGGCTCCAATCACGAGAGGCCCCATGGGACGTCTGTCAATCATCGCTGGAAACCGGGTGTGAGGGGTTCTGGGGAATCTGGCCGGCGGGGGGAGCTGAGGTCCCTCATTAGGATTAACTCTGTCTTGGGGTAAGTCGTATTGACTCTCTCTCTCTCTCTCCCTATCAATACCCCTTATAATAAATTAATTATCCCCAAACTTGCCCTTGCTTTATTTATCTCCGCGACATATTTTGGCGGAGACGCTGGGTAGCGTGACGGAACTTCGAAGAAGTCGACGTCTACAGGGACGTGAACCAATTCTTCAACCTTTGCCACAACGAATAGAAATGGAAGACGACCACAGACCTACTGTTAGCGGATCCTACCTCCCTTGTCAGCGCCAACGAGATCCTTCTACCTTTTCTGGAGATGGAAATATAAACCCTGGACAGTGGTTGAAAGAGTACGAGAGAGTGTCGAAGTACAACAGATGGGACGAGACCATGAAGCTTGCCAACGTCGTATTTTACTTGAACGGAACTGCTGGAAGGTGGTTTGATAATAACGAAGAATCACTCAACTCGTGGAGAAGCTTTGAAGACGCATTCCGCGGTGTGTTCGGACTGCAAGAGGATTCTGCTCGACGCGCCGAGGAAGTTCTGAAGTCAAGAGCACAGAAAGCCGAGGAATCCAGCGAGTTGTACATCCAGGAGATTCTTAGTCTCTGCCACCAGGTGAACCCTCGCATGGAAGAAGGTGAGATAGTTGCTCACATTATAAAGGGAATTTCGGAGGACACATACCAGGTATTGGTGGCGAAAGACATACAGACGGTAGATGAGATCCTGAAGTTCTGCCGTCATCTGACAACCGTCAAGCAGCGCCGGATCGGCCGTACGAAATTCGCCAGGTTGTCAAACGTAATGCCCATTTCGTGTGTTGACGACTCAGACGACTTGGCCGGCTTAATTCGCCGCATCGTTAGAGAAGAGATACAAAAGGTTTTCTCAGCACCTGAAGTGATCAATCCGCTCCGAGAGGTGAACGCCCTGGAACAGACTGTGAGGGAAGAGGTCAGCCGTGCTCTACAACCTACCATACCACAAGTCAACGTGGTACAACAACAACCACGAATGCCCTTTTATAATATCGACCGACCAACCCAACCCAGGAAAACGGAACATTGGAGAACCTACGACGACAAACCTATCTGCTTCCACTGCGGACGACCCGGACATGTCGTCCGTTATTGTAGGGAACGACGGCAGATCTTCGCTGAAGCCAGGTCAAGGAATGGCGGAGAAGGAAGAAATGTTGGATTTTCTAGTCGACCCCCCGAGATATGACTCCGACGACGACTATGTAACGCCCCAAACCTCGATGTACTTCTACCGGAGCTCTTCCCCACATCCAAACCGCGCAAGGTCGCCAGCCCGAAGACAATCCCAGTCGCCAGCCCGTCGTTTTAGCCGTTCTCCCATGCCTCAGAATGTGAAAAACTAAGTGGAGCGGCTTCTAACGGGGGTGAGGTCGCCATTGAGGAAAATCCTCCCGGGTATATCGCCGCTAAATTAAAAGAAAATTTTGTTATGGTCGAAATAAATGGACGCAAAATTAAAGCATTGGTGGATTCAGGAGCCGACTTTTCTGTTATTTCAGACAAATTTCGACGCGAACTAAAGGCACCTCTCTTCAAAGAACCAGGTCCCATTCTTAAAGCCGCAAATAAAAATTTAATAGAGACCCTAGGAAAATGTGTCCTGAACATAGAAGTTAATGGTCTGAATATCTCATTTGAATTCGTTGTTATGGTGGAATGCAGCCATGACATCATATTTGGATGGGACTTCTTCAAGGCCACCGAGGCCGTCATTGATTGTGGCAGAAATGAACTCCATCTCGGGGAAACCTCCGTCCTGGAATCTCGAGAGGAGGAAAACCAGAGATTGTTTGCTTCCGACGACTTTGTCATCCCGCCTAAATCAATAAAGAAGATCAGTGTGATGAACGAAGAAATATGTGGTGTTAGAGATGTTTTAGTCTCAACTTCTAAGGACGTATTATTAAGAAAGGAAGTTCTTATACCAAACTCATTGGTTACATTTCGACACGGCCGAGGTAGCATTTGGGTGGCGAATGGAGCGTCTTGGCCGCAACTGATTCCATCAGGAATGAATATGTGCACCATGGAAAGTTATGAGAATGGGAATATCTGCAGTCTTATTGAATCCAGCGATAAGTTACAAGAAACGCAGCTAAAGTCACGTGAATGGTCACAGAAGATAAACCTTACTCTAGATCCAGGGCTGTCTGAAATTCAAAGGTTACAGCTTGTTTCATGCCTTGACGAGTTTATTGGCATATTTGACTTTGGGAGTACTCCTATTAAGCCCACCAGTACTGTGAAGCACAGGATAAACACATGCGACCAGTCTCCTATCAAACAGCGGCCCTATAGAGTAGCACCAAGTGAACGACGACTAATTCAAGATGAAGTGAACAAGATGATTGAAAATCACATCGTGAAGCCCTCTGAAAGTCCTTGGTCATCTCCAGTTATTCTAGTTCGAAAGAAAGACGGGACCTGGAGATTCTGCGTAGATTACCGTCGATTAAATAAGATAACAAAAAAAGATGTTTACCCGCTGCCACGCATTGACGATGCCTTGGACAGTTTAGCCGGCTCTAGTTACTTCTCCACGATGGATCTTCGGTCCGGGTATTGGCAGATTGAAGTGGACGAAAAAGACAGGGAGAAAACTGCTTTCATCACTCCAGATGGGCTGTATGAATTCCAAGTAATGCCTTTCGGTCTTTGCAACGCTCCAGCAACGTTTGAAAGGATGATAGATAGTGTTCTGGGCAGTCTTAAATGGAACATGTGCCTTTGCTACCTGGACGACATCGTAGTTTACGCACCTACCTTTTGGAACATCTACGTCGTCTACAACTTGTATTAAGCTGCATCCAGAAAGCTGGACTAAGCTTGAACCACAAAAAGTGTCTTTTTGGATCAAGGAGGATAAAGATTTTGGGACACCTTGTTGACGCCAATGGAATTCATCCAGATCCAGATAAAGTTGAAGCCGTCTCTAAATTTCCGAGGCCAAGGAATATCTCTGAACTGAAGAGCTTTCTTGGATTATGTTCCTATTACCGAAGATTTATTGAGAACTTTGCCGACAAAGCTAGATCTTTGCATGACCTACTGAAGACTGAAAAACAATTTTATTGGGATGCAGCTCAAGAGAAATCGTTTGAAGTCCTTAAAACAGCTCTAATTTCAGAGCCTGTCTTAGGACACTTTGATGAATCCGCTGATACCCATCTACACACGGATGCAAGCGGACATGGTATTGGAGCTGTTCTTCTACAAATACAAGGTGGAAAGGAGCGGCCTATAGCTTATGCATCTAGAAGCTTGACAAAGGCTGAAAATAACTATTCTACAACGGAAAAAGAATGCCTTGCTGTAGTCTGGTCTATTAGCAAATTCCGCCCATATTTGTTTGGTCGACCATTCACGGTTGTCACTGACCATCATTCTCTATGTTGGTTGATAGGGCAGAAAGATCCTTCTGACCGTTTGGCAAGATGGGCGCTGAAGTTGCAAGAATTTGACGTGACCGTTATCTACAAGAACGGACGCAAACATAAGGATGCCGATTGTCTGTCAAGGAGCCCGCTTGAGAACGATCAACCAAGTGCTGTGATGTCACTAACCAACGTCGATATAGAGCAGACTAAAGACCCGGATTTAGCAAAAATAATCGATAATTTAAACTCGGGCTACACCAGAAAGGAATTCAGCATTATCGACGGCATCTTATACAAGAAAAACTATAGCACAACTGGAAGACCCTGGCTTATGATGATCCCTAAGCACTTAAGATCGGAAGTTATGGCAGATTTACATGATGCTCCTACAGCTGGGCTTTTGGGTTTCGCCCGGACGTATGACAAAGTCAAAAAACGATTCTATTGGCCTGGCCTTTATAGAACTGTTCGCCAATATGTAAGCCATTGTCGGGAGTGTCAACGAAGGAAGAAATTACCTCGACGTCCGGCTGGACAACTTGTATCCATACCGCCCGTAGAAAAGCCATTCTATAAAGTCGGGGTTGATCTCCTTGGAAGATATCCAGTTTCTAAAGATGGAAACCGTTGGATCATTGTGTGCACCGATTATATGACAAGGTATGCCATAACGAAAGCGATCCCAGACGGAGGAGCAATCGAAACAGCTAAGTTCCTGGTTGAAGACGTCATCTTGAAGCATGGAGCTCCTAGAGAAATGATAACAGATCGCGGCAGAAATTTCATTTCTCAAGTAATAAAAGAGATCAATGCTCTGTGCGGAATTGTGCACAGATTTACAACGGCCTACCATCCCCAGACCCATGGCCTGACTGAAAGGTTCAACAAAACTCTAGGAGACATGTTGTCCATGTACACAGGTGTTGAGCAGAAGGACTGGGACCAAGTTTTGCCCTATGTAACTTTTGCTTACAACACTGCTAAACAGGAGGCGACCGGCTACACCCCGTTCTTTCTTGTCCACGCCCGCGAGGCCGAGACCTACATCGATGCCGTACTACCCTACCTACCAAATGAGATCTCTAACGACTACGTTGGAGAACTTGTGACCAGAGCTGAGGAAGCGCGTCAACTCTCCCGATCACGCCTTCTACAATCACAGGCGAAAGACCGTAGACTATACGACCAGAAACATACTCCAGTCTATTACCAGAAGAATGATCTTGTGTGGGTTTTTACTCCCATCCGAAAAGTAGGACTATCAGAAAAGCTACTGAAGAGATACTTCGGTCCCTATAAGGTGACCAAGAAGCTTTCAGAAGTTACGTATGAAGTAGAGCTCGTGGACCCCTCTCCCCGATCACGGAAAGCCAAGGATATCGTCCATGTCATTCGGATGAAGCCCTACCTGGACCCTGAAGAACAACATTCTATTCTGCTAGGGAACACCAGCCGTGATAGATTTCCTTCCAGAACAAGGGCTGAGACAAGCTAATCAGCGGGTCGCTGTATTTTTTTAAGGAGGGGGTAATGTCAAGAAGCTAAGCGGCTCCAATCACGAGAGGCCCCATTGGACGTCTGTCAATCATCGCTGGACACCAGGTGTGAGGGGTTCTGGGGAATCTGGCCGGCGTGGGGAGCTGAGGTCCCTCATTAGGATTAACTCTGTCTTGGGGTAAGTCGTATTGACTCTCTCTCTCTCCCTATCAATACCCCTTATAATAAATTAATTATCCCCAAACTTGCCCTTGCTTTATTTATCTCCGCGACAATATTCATATAGCTACCATTGTAGACAGAAACGACTCACCCTAAAATGAGACATCTTCGAATGACTCGCCCCAAATCTACATCTGTTTTATACCCAGAGATATATTCAACTAAAATAGGGTGAAGGTTTGAATTGAATTTTTAATAATGAACTTTCTCTTTGTTAATAAACAAATATGAATAACTCCATCTGTGGGTACATGTGGCACTGACAAATGGAGCTATTTATATTCATTCATAACATAGAGAAAGTCCATTGTTAAGAATTCAATTCAAACTTTTCAGCCTATTTTAGTTAAATATATCTGTGAGTATAAAACAGGTGTAGATTTCTGGCGAGCCGTTCAAAGATGTCATATTTTAGGGTGAATTGTTTCTGGCTTTGATGGTAGCTGAATGTTTTTTTCTGTGTGTTGCATCTTCTGTGTATTTTTTAACTTAATGTGCTGAGAACATTGGATGTTTTCCCACGTGACGCGGCGGGGCGTGACCGTGCCTGCAAGGGTGAGTAGTTATTGTTTTGAACTCTGTATGGATGGACATTAAAACATGGTGGCAGCGATAACTGGATAAAATACGAACCCGTATATTGCAAAATATCGATTTTTGCGTACCTTGGAAGATAATTCAACATTGCTCAGATTCAACCTCCAGAAACTTTCGACTTCTCGACTCCCAACGAATGGCCCAAATGGAGGAAGAGATTCGAACAATACCTCGTGGTCAGTGGAATGAAGATGAAAGAGGAGGCGGACAAGATCGATTTGTTCATGTACTTGATGGGTAACCGCGCGGATGATATATTCAGGACCTCAAGTTCGAGAAGGTGGAAGAGGTAACGAAAATTGATTCCGTCCTCAAGGCGTTCGACAGCCACTTCTGTGTCAGGAATAATATTATCTACGGACGTGCGAAATTTAAGTCAAGAATCCAAGAGGTTCGGGAGCCAGTGGACAATTCATCACTTCATTGTACAAATTGGCTGATAGTTGCGAATTTGAGGGTCTTCATGAGCAGTTGATCCGTGACCGAATAGTGGTTGGAGTGAGGGACAAAGCTTTATCTGAAAGAATGCAGTTGGACAGCGAACTGACTTTGGAAAAGGCGGTGAAATTGGTTCGACAGCAGGAAGCCGTTCGACAGCAGCAAGTCGACCTGCAGCGTCCCTCAACAAGCCAAAAGGTCAATCAGGTGAAGTTCAACTCGAAGAAACAATCACCGAAACAACAACAGCAGCCTTCGAGGAAGAAGGAGAAGTCAGCCAAAATAAGATCACGATGTCCAAAATGCGGAGGTTTCACCCACAGGGAAGGACAGGCTTGCCGTGCTGAAGGATAAAGATGTAACCTATGTTAAAAAAATGGCCATTTTGCAAATTGCTGCCCAGATAAGCAGGCGAAGACTGCGGAAGTCAAAGCTGTTTCTGAACTTGATGAAGAAATTGATTTTCTCCTGGAGGTCTCAGCTGTGGAGGATTCATCTAATCTCGATGATGATGAAGGCGAGTGCAGGAGGCGATGGACAGCAGAAATCCAAGTGAACGGGAAACAGGTGAAGTTCAAGCTCGACTCCCAGGCGGATGTTACATGTGTTCCCCTGTGTCTCTTCAAGAAGATAATGGGACACCAACGACTAGTGGAAAGTGATATCAACATTAGAGCTGCTGGATTTTCCGAACTTCAGACTGTGGGTACGTTTATATCAACGCTGCGAAATGGCAATTATGAAATCAAGGAGAATATTTATGTCATTCGTCGTTTGAGTGAACCTCTTCTGAGTCGCCGGGCATGTGAGCTCTTGAACCTGGCGAGGCGTATTGAAGTGGTTGCGACGAGAATTAACCCGATAAAGGAAATCCCTGAAGTATTTGAAGGACTGGGACAAATCGGAAACCCTTACGAAATCAAATTGAAACCTGGAGCAAAACCATATGATGTGCATACTCCTCGACGCGTACCAATATCTTTGATGGAAAAGCTCAAAACAAGATTGGACATCCCTAGAAAGTAGCTGCTCGACACCGATGCATTATCCAGACAACCACTTCTTACAACCGAGGGGGTGAAGACGAACGGGCAACCTCAGCGCATATAAATGTAGTTCTCTCGAGTATAACCGACAAAGACGAGATGTTGATGAAGATTTTTGAAGCTCAACAAGAAGATACGACCCTGAAAGCAGTAGTCAACTACCTTGAGCAAGGCTGGCCAGATAAGAAGAAGTTGTCACAGGCTCTGCTCTCTTATTGGCATTTCAAGTATGAACTCGGCGTCCAAATTGAACTTGAGAAATTCGTCTTTTTATTCCAGCAAGTTAGAAACTGGAGATCCTAGATAAGTTGCACGCTGGGCACTTCGGGATTACAAAAACAAGACTTCGCGCACGTGAGACGGTATGGTGGCCTGGAATTTCGGAAGAGATCGCGGAAACAGTCAGAAAGTGCAGTGTCTGTATCAAGGAAGCCGTCTCAAAACATGAACCCTTGATACCAACCAACTTTCCTACACGACCGTGGCAAAAGATTGGAATGGATTTGTTCAAGTTCGAGAATAAGTGCTATCTAGTCGTCATTGACTATTATTCTCGCTTTCCTGAAATGATTCAGCTGGATCGGCTCACAGCCAATGTGGTGGTGCGTAGTTGCAAATCCATATTTGCCCGACACGGAATAGCAGAAACTGTTGTAAGCGATAATGGGACGCAATTTGGAGCTTCTCGTGAATTTGCAAATTTCGCACGGCAGTACGGATGTCACACATGTCACTTCAAGTCCTCGATTTCCGCAGAGCAATGGGATGGCAGAAGCAGGTGTGAAAATTGCTAAGTTGATCCTCAAGAAAAATCAAGACCCATCGCTTGGACTCCTGGAGTATCGATCGACCCCTTTGGAAAACGGTTACAGCCCTGCTGAGCTTCTCATGGGATGTAAACTCCGAACGACCTTGCCAATTGCACCAAAGAATCTTAATCCAAGGTTAGTGAAATATGAAATCCAGATATGATCGACGCTGCGGAGCTACGGACATGGAGGAACTATCCGAAGGTGACACTGTTTGGATTACAGATATGCGAATCTGGGGGATTGTAAAGCAGAAAGCATCGACACCAAGGTCATATATGGTTGATACTCCAGTTGGGACTCTACGTCGAAACAGGTTCCATCTAAGAAATGGAGATACAGTGCAATATCCAGCCGACCCATCGACCCCAACCTTTTCGGGGGAGGAACTGGTTGAAAAAGAAAAGACCCCAGTTGTGGATTATCCCTCTAACGACTCAGAAGACGGCCAGATAAGAACCCGGAGTGGATGAATTGTTGAACCCGTGGATCGCCTTCATTATTAATTATATTATGCATTTAAAGTTTGTAATGTATATATATTTCAAATCTTAAAAAGGGGGGTGTGCTGAGAACATTGTATGTTTTCCCACGTGACGCGGCGGGGCGTGACCGTGCCTGCACGGGTGGGTGGTTGTTGTTTATAACTCTGTATGGATGGACATTAAAACACTTATCATTTATTTATTTTACTTGAAGAAAATTAGAAGACTTAAGAGATTTTTGATCCTCTGAAGTGCTACGCAAATTTTATCTATATGTATATGTGGCAATATAGTGGTTATAATGTGGTGAGGTGAGAAATAATCACACGACGAGTTGGTAGAGCAATAATCCAGGCAGCCAGCCGAGAGAGAGCGAGCGAGAGCTTATCCGCTGAACGACTGCTTGTGTGGCCACCACCCGACCCCCAAAATAGTCGCCAGGTGGTGACGGGCGGGCCCTTTTTTCCCCCTTTTTGGAATGTCGTGATGTCTAAAGTGTATCGCTTTAGCTGCCCATCTCTCTCTCGTTGGCTGTAGGTTTGTTTTATTAATCCTGGAAGAGTATATATTATGACATATGGCCCCCGTTGAAGAAGGCTGAACATGGTTTGAGTATACTTAAAGCTGGAGAAGCCAGGAATAGAGAAAATAATTTACAGTTGAAATTAGTTAAGGTAATGGTTACATAATTTATGTAAATAAAATATTGTATAGTACAAGTCAATATTATTTACAAGCAGTTTTACAACACAGGAGAGTTTGACATTTAAGGAAATCATTGAAAATATCAAGGTTATAAAAGGCTATATACAACAAAATCTAATGTACTATAAGGGAAATGTTATTGAGGAGTGTGAACAAGGGAAGAAGAGTCACATACATATGATGGAATTCTGAAGATCATTAAGACTGGGGAACTCTACACTTTAAGATATTTTTCAGGCGGACATGGCAAGGGGAAACTTGTCATGGGCTTTCTATGCTATAGGTGTAGAGTACGAGAAATGAGATTGAGGTTGGCAATTGTGTGAGCTCAGTACTGAGGTAAATATAAAACTACATACAATGTTAGAACCTTGGCGAACAGAGCGAGGGGAAACTTGCCCTGGGCCAATCTAACTTATCTATGTAGTTACTTGTGTAGCGAGTCAGAGGGGAAAAGTCCCGTGTGTAGGTGAGGAAGTCGAATGGACTTATATTTAATTTTCGAAGATAAAATAGTTCTAGATGCAAAGGTAGAATATAGGCGGACAGAGCGAGGGGAAACTTGCTTTGGGCCACTCTACCTTAATTATTTTAGATACTACTGGGTTCGTAAAGTCTTGTTGTCCGGTTAGTAATTGGCAAAGATTTCAGGGGATAAGCGGTTCAAATATCTTTGATCATCTTGATTGTAAGTGTAGTCATGTTGCTTTCGTGAGTTAATAGCCGTTTTAGTATGGATTAGAGGGTGATTGAAGTGTTTATATGAGAAATTGAAGGTATTTTTGGGTTGGTCTCGATCATTTACGGGTGGTGAAATAAATTGTTCGGTTCCGTATAGTGTTTTAATTTGTTGACATGAATTGTATCTGTCTCACGACTTAGAGGTCGGTTGGAGCGGTTGATCCGTACGATTTGAGGGGAAATTATCTCCAGTATTTCATAAGGTCCTGAGAAGAAAGGTGTCAGTTTACCGGTGTCTGGATGGTGGTATGTTTTTGCCAAAACGAGATCGCCTACTTCAAAATCGGAAGCTCTATGTGTTTGGTCGAATCTCGCTTTGTCGCGTAAGTGTCGTTTGTGTGTCCTTTTATAGGCCAATTCTCTGGCGTCGTCGATTTTTGGGTAATTTTGTACATGCTCGGATAGTTGTAGCGGGAAACTACCTAACAAAAGGTATGACGGTGGAAACCCGGTCACAGAATTTGGGGTATGGTTATAAGCCTGAAGGACCTGAGGTAGTAGTTTGGTCCAGGCCGTCTTAGGTTGTTGGAGGCGCAACAGTTTAAGTTTGCCAGTAATCGTGGCGTTTAGTCGTTCACTTAATCCGTTGGCCTGAGGGTTGTTGCTTGTCGTGAGAAGTTGGCCAATGTTATGTCTAATCAAAAATCTACGAAATTTCGGAGAGGTGAAGGCAGGAGCTCTATCCGTCAAAAGTCGTTTAGGAGAACCAAACTGCATCACCTTTTTAATCACTTGGGTATAGGTGAGAATGCTGGTGGACCGCGATGGGAATGCCCACGCGTACCGTGTGGCATAGTCCACTACGACATGTAAGAAGGTCTGAGAATTTCCATATTTCGCGAATCCAGAAATAGTATCTAGTGACACTAGTTCGTACGGCAGGACCGCTGGGGGGAGTTGTCCCAATTCTCCATAGATAGGTCCTTTTGGTGGTTTGACCAATTGGCATACTGAACAGGTTCTTACATGGGTCCTGATGTCATTTGTCATGCCATCCCAATAGTATTGGGCTGCGATCAGTCTGGTCATCTGCGAAATGCCGGGGTGATTGAAATCGCGATGGGCTCGTTGTAGTAGGGTGCCACGGAGTGATGGTGTAACAATTATTTTAGTGACACCCCGTCGTGTGATGGTCATAAGGTCCTTGTCATTGAGGATATACCTTGTGTCCCTCCGTAATTCGCCCTGATGATCTTTTATTTGACCTGTGGATAGGAATCCGCAGAAAGGGTTACGGGAGAGTAGGTCCGCCTCGTACTGACGCGAGCCCTTGAGGTATTTGACCTCATAGTCGTAAGCTGAGAGTCGAAGGCTCCAACGAAAGAGGCGTCCGGTGGGGTCTTTTATGGTCTTTAGACATTGTAAGGTGTGATGATCCGAGTAGATGACAAACCTTGTACCTAGGATATACACTCGGAATTTGTCAACGCACTCTACAATGGCTAAGCACTCCAGTTCAGATATAGTGTAATTACGCTCATAGGAACGCAACGCGCGACTGTAATATTGTATAGGGTAGATGTTACCGTCAGGATGTACTTGTTTGAGTACACCTGCGATGCCCTGCGTGGAAGCGTCGCAATAGACCTGGCATGGGAGCCCTTTTTGAAATAGATGTAACACAGGTTGTGTTGCGAGGTGTTGCTTCAATTTATCAAAGGCTTGTTGACAATTCGGGTCCAAAGCCATTTGGCGTTCTTTTTTAGCAATTGATTTAAGGGGTGGCGAAGTCTAGCATATTCTGGGATGAATTTATGATATACGTTGACGGCTCCTAAAATGATTGTAGGGTTTTAATGTTGATAGGAGTTCTAATAGCGTTGATGATTTCTGTATTTTTAATATTAGGTGTGTAAGTCCCTGCGGTGATGTGGTAGCCGAGAAAATCTAATTCATTTTGATAAAAATTACATTTTTTAAGGTTAAGTTGGAGATTTTCCTCTAAACAGAATTTAAAGAAAAGTCGAAGGTGCGTAAGGTGTTGTTCTGAGGAGTCAGAAAAAATAACGAAGTCGTCATAATAATGGGCTATGAAAGAGAGGTGGTGTTTGTGGATCAACTGGGTAATCACACGTTCGAAAATTTGGTTGACTCTCCTCCGCGATGGGGATTTGATAGTATGCATTGCTTATGTCAACGGTGCTAAATACTCTGGCTTTCGACAGGTTATCCAGTACCGTTTCTATCAATGGCAAAGGATGCAAATCCGAGGGTACTAGTTCGTTCACGCGACGGAAGTCAATGCAGAGACGCATGGTGTTATCGCGTTTGCGAACGAGTGTCACAGGAGAGGAATATGGGCTAGAGGAGGGGGTGATTATGTCATGTTTTAGAAGTTGAGATATCTGGTCCTGAATTTCCTTCTGGTAGGCATAGGGAGTTCGGTATGGTCGGAGGGAAATAACCTTATCGGAAATAATTTTGAGTTTTACAGGGGTTATGTTGAGTGGTAATACATTGAATTTATTGATAGGGAAAATACCTTTAAAAGAATACAATAATTGCTGATAAGGGATAGTCAGTTCTGGGCGTTGTTCGATAAATTATTTAATCATTAATTCTCTAGAGGCGCATGGGCTGGTAGGAAGGCTATTAAGGTTGTAAGGGTGAGAGGGGCATTCAGGGGAAGGTTGATAAATATTACTAAGGGTTGTTTGTAAGTAAGGCTCACGTGGAGGTTGAAAATCGTCAACGCCTAAGTTAACCGAGTGAATTATGGGTCGTTTAGGGTTAGAAGTTATTATCCGCGAGCCGTGCTTACAAGTGGGAAGGTCACATACAAAATGGTACAAATGTTTAGGTACTGGAACACTATTTTGAAGTATCAATTGATTATGAAAATCTATTGTTAATCTTAAGAATTGCATAACATGAATAGATAGGATACCATGTTCAAGGCGTGAATTTAAAATATAAAATGTTTCATTAAAATTAAAATTATTAAATTGTATTGGTAAGGTAACTAATCTGATTGGTTTGGCATGACTAGATATAGTACGGATAATAACATCATTGTTAATAGGGGTGGAACAAATGAAACTATTAACATTTTTAATATATTCAAATTGGTTTAAACTAATTATGGAAGCATTGGCTCCAGAGTCAATTAGGAATGGCATCTTTAAAGAATGAATGATAGGGGTTAAAATAATTGCACTTACAGGCGTATGCTGGTTTAGGGTGCAGGTAGGTTCATTGAGCTTCGGAGGAGTTCTGCTGCCGAAGCTGGCATTACTTGGTTTCTCCCGAGCTCGTCGTTGCTGCGGTCTCGTAGACACCTGCAAGCCCAGTCGATCTTTGGGGTTGCTCGACGCTATGGACCGCAGGTGTAAAGGTCCGAAAAGTCCGCTGGTAGGGCCCTCACTGCTGACACTGTGCGTGCCAGTGTTGTCCGCCACAGTAACGGCAAGGATATGGTGGGGTCTTGTCCACGGTGGTGGAAGGTGCCCTGCTCTGGCGCGGTGATCGTTGTTGGGCAGATTTAGTGCTGGTGTTATCCCCTTCGTAGGTCAGCTATTGGGCTAAGCACAACCATTCTTCTGGTCCTGAGGGTTGTGCCATCTTTAAAAGGTTGCCATAGTTACGTGGCACACCGTTGGATAGTGCTTGCACGATGGCACTCTTAGGGAGGTTGATCGCCAATCCTATTCGGACCTTGTTCTTGTAGTAGGTCTCGATCTCGGCCATCGATGTGCATTTAAGTTCATAGAACTCTTGAAGGGTGAAGCTAGGGCGTCGGGGATAGACGGCGCAGAGTGACTCTTTGACCTCTTCATAAGTCTTATTGAGTAGCGCTAAGTCTTGTGCAATTTTGCGAGGTTCGCCTCTGAGTGATGATAGAGCCTTTCGAGCTTGGCGTGCTGGCTCTAAGTTGTGGAAGTTCGGCTGAGACTCAAGTTGTGAGAAGAAGTGTGCGGCAGGTTCATCTCCGTCGTAGGTGATTGCTTCTTCAGACTCACGGTTTAAAAGTTGGTCGAGACAGAGGGTGAGAGTTCGAAGGGAAGCGGCTATAGTAGAGTCGGTCGTTGGTTCTTGTGGAACTTGGTTGTGGGTTTGTTCGATCATCGTGGTATTGCTTCTTGTTTTCTTCATACTCTGGTATATGAGGGATTTGTTTCCCGGTAGGTCTTATCCTGTCGACTTTCAATGTGGCAATATAGTGGTAATAATGTGGTGAGGTGAGAAATAATCACACGACGAGTTGGTAGAGCAATAATCCAGGCAGCCAGCCGAGAGAGAGCGAGCGAGAGCTTATCCGCTGAACGACTGGTTGTGTGGCCACTACCCGACCCCCAAAATAGTCGCCAGGTGGTGACGGGCGGGCCCCTTTTCCCCCCTTTTTGGAATGTCGTGATGTCTAAAGTGTCTCGCTTTAGCTGCCCATCTCTCTCTCGTTGGCTGTAGGTTTGTTTTATTAATCCTGGAAGAGTATATATTATGACATATATATAATTTGAAATAAAAAGTCTTAGATATATTAAATGTGACGTTGAATCTTACACAAAACTTTCTTCAGGGTAAACTGCTCTGGTTCCCCTTCCTCTCTAATATGGCTGTTCCACATCATATTCTCCCCAATACTGGCCTCTCCATATTTTATTCTCTCTTCTACTGACTTCTCCACATTTTACTCTTTCCACTGGCTTCTTCGCATTTAACTTCTCTTTTATTGGCTTCTCCACCTTTAACTCTCAGGTATTCTACTCAATTCTATATATTTTACTCTCTCCATTACTGACTTCTCTACATTTTCCTCTCATTTATTCAACTGGCTGCTCCAAATTTTCCTCTCAGTTCTTTCAATTGGCTTTTCCACATATTATTCTCACTTCTACTTGTTCCACTACATTCTACTCTCAGTTCTTCTCTAACTCAGGTGTCAATTTATGGCTAAAACTATATCTGTATTATACTGACGTGTAATATAGAGAAGTTGTAAGTAAGTAAACGCCCGATATGTTCCAGGAGAAATGGTAAAAATACAAACAAATCTTTTATTACGACCCCAGTTTGTTACTGATTATCCTCTCTTATTACCAGCTTGTAACGATATCCCCATAATGATCAATCCCAATTATCTAGTAAAGGAGTTAACGATAAAGCTCAGTTATTTTTCCTACTTACTGTTTGTGTAAAGTTGAAACAATATCAAGAACTATAAAATTCTCTCACTACTATTTCCTTATAGTTTATATATCACTTTTTTTTATCATTGCATCACTTTTATGAGGATTTTGAAATCTTATATTTTAAATGAAATATTATATATTTCTATTCTCTCATGAAATGAAAATTTACTATGTTTTAGTATGAGGCAAACGTCCTATCTACACTAATGGACAAAACATGAGAATTTGTTTTTTCAGCATTTATATCAGGAGGATATTTGATGAAGGATAATTGATATGCAGCGAACTTTATTGGAGACACACTAGACAACCAAGTGTGAACAATAGTGCCTGTCTCTTTCAAAAAACACGTTACACTTCCTTATGTTTATTTTTCTATGAGTGTATATAGAATGAATGAAATTATTAGTAACGCTATTTTTCCCTTTTTCAGAAATTTATTCTTGCTGATCTTACTGTGATCCATGGGGAGGACCTGGCTTTTAGTGGTGTGGTTGGTTAGACTGGCAAAATTGTGTCGAAAGGATTTACAATTTGTCCTAATTTGAGCAAATCATGTCTATAAACATATTCTATATGGACAATAAAAATTGCCCAATATTCATTTTCTGTAACAGATGAACAGGCTGGTTTTTCTGGCGCTCTCTTCTTTGCTGTCATCTTTTGCGCTTCTATAACTGGAGGAGTATGAAGTTTCAATATTTATTAAATTTATATCTAAAGCGCCTGAACATTATTCAAATATAATAGTTTATTTTTTATTTATATAGAGTACAGTTAATAATATATTAATTATCAACCTCATATGTCGGTTGTTCCGATTTTACACTCAATATTTAATAAATGTATTCAAATAGGATACTTCCCAAAAAATGGAAAACAGCAGCACTCAAAATAATAGCCAAACCCGGCAAAACCAATTATGAATCAGCTAAAAGCTACCGTCCGATATCTTTATTATCAAATTTTTCAAAGATTCTAGAAAAATTCTCAAAAATAAAATATATGAATTTTATATTCAAAACAATCTGTTAAGCTCGAGGCAGCACGGATTTATCAAGTCTAAGTCAACTATCACTGCTTTGAATATTATAATCGATGTATTAATGGAGCATAAGCAAAAAGAACTGTCTGCACTAGTTACAATAGATATCTCAGGGGCTTTTGATAATGCCTGGTGGCCAGCGATCATCAAAAGAATAGACTCAGATAATTTACCGGAAAAACTGATCAAAATTCAACAATCATATTTAAATTCCAGGATCATTTCTTTCAGATATGACAATCTAACAACTTCAAAGCCAATTACTAAGGGGTGTCCTCAGGGCGGTCCGCTTTCTCCACTTCTATGGACAATTTTGTTGAATGATTTGCTGATGAATTTTCATGTGCCCAATTGTGAGTTGATTTGTTATGCGGATGATATTTCGTTCATATGCTGGAATAAAGATCTAGCATCACTAAAAATAGTTATAGAGGAAGCATTAAATACTATCTAATTGTGGTTTATTAAGAACAAGTTAGAAATCAGTTCCGAAAAAACAAACATTTTATATTTGCATAATAAAGAGAAGATCCCAGTTAAATTTAAGAGTGGATTAATTTCACCAGTACAAAAAATAAAAATTTTAGGAATAACAATTGCAAATCATAGAAGAAAAAACAAATTAAATTTTGCTTTTCATATAGAGGAAATAGTGAGCAGAACTCTAAGAATAAAAAAATTTTCTATTCTCTCTGTGCAGAAAATCATGGGGTTTGAGCTCCATTAAAAGAATTACATTGTATAAATCTTTATTCAGATCAACTTTAACATATGGTCAGAAATATGGTTAAAATTTTTAAATAAAAAATCGATACAAAAATTAAACTCAATGCAATATCAGATATTAATATGGAGCATTCAAGCTTACAAGACAACTTCGTACAACTGTGTTCACAGTTTGGCTAAGACTCCATTGATTGCAGATTACATTGAAGCAAAAAATATGAAATATGACTTAAATAACTTATCGTTCGAGGACAAGCAAAAATACAACATCGATATTCCCTTTATAATTAAATCCTATATATACGAAAGAATGTTGCTCTTACTGAATAATACAAACGAGACATTTACAATTTTTTTCAACCGGGGTATTCCAAATTATTTTCGCCCTAATTTCCACAACACGCAATTTGTAACCAACCATGGTAATTTCGGGAGTTTTCTGGAAAGAATCCGCGCATCGGAGGATCCGGGCTGTTTTTGTGGGTGCCGCATTCAAGATTCTACTCACCTTTTACTTAAGTGCCCAGTATTTCAAGACTACAGACTCAATAACGGTATTCTCTGTACCGATCCAAGAGAACTGATATCCAGCAGGGATTCATACATTGTATTCAATAGATTTTGTAAATTTATTTCAAAGTTTTTAAATAATCTCAAGTGTTAGGTATAATTAACTATGAGCTGTACATATGTTTTTTTCCCCTTTTTTCTTTATTTTGAGGAGTGTTTAAATTAAATTACCTATGTATATAGTATGCTTGTTTGAAATCAATTTCAAGAATATGGTAAAAGCCTTGAGCATATGTTTTTGGATATATAAATAGATTCTCCCTCTCTCTCTCGCTCTCTCTCTCTCTCTCTCTCTCTTGTATTGCTTTCCTTTGGGCGCCAGTGTCCTTGGCGGGACATCGCGCTTTGTATTTACAGTTGAATAAAGTTGAATGCAAAAATTTTATAACAATTAATAATAATTAAATATCAAAAAATATCAAACAATGAGAGGGATTAGAAACCTGATCATTTCAGCTCAGACAGATAGTATTAAATATATATTTACAAAAATTGGTTGAATATCTGACAATTCTCTCTGTTATTTGTAAATTATGTATATCTTCAAGATTAGTAATTATCTGTTGTCTAACGCAATAGAAAAGTGGGATTCCAGTGCGATTCTTGTTGATATTCTAATTTAATAAGATTTTATTTTTTACTTACAACTCAACATGCAGTATTTTTATGCATAAGGTATTATGTACCTGAAAAATGTTATATTTAAAACAAAGCTTTATCATATACACTCATGGACAAAACTTAGTTAAGGAAGTTGCACCTTTGAGCATGTATATCAGGATTCAGACAATAATTCTGAAAATATTTGATACACAGTGACTTTTAATGTGTGCGTGTGTGTGAATGAAAACACGAGATAACCCAGTTTGAACAAAATTGCCTCTGTCTCTAAAAAAAAAAAAAAACAGACGACTAGTGACAACTAGTGAGTTTTGTGCATGCGTGTTGTTGAGAGATACAGTAAAAACATCAGATTGAATATTTATACTCATTTAGCTACATTACTTTATTTTCAAATGCCACAATACCATACCTATTTTAAATTTCACCCACCAAATTATATGAAAGGGATTCAAAATTTACCAAAATAATTGAATTACAAGTTCGTAAATCTGTGATAAGTTGAATCTATATATTTTTAAACCATGTTAAACAGGTATTACTCTTTTTTAGAGAGAGGGAGCTTAGATTATCTCATTTCTTGTATTTTCTCAAGGAGAGTAAAATCCATAATTTGTAATAAGAAAATATTCAAGAAATAGGTGACTCCTGATTGTGTAATCAACATTGCTGATGGCTTTATTGGATTAATTCTCTTAATCCCACTATTTAATCTCATACATCTTCCATTTATTTTATGTTTCAAATTTCAATGCTCTCATTCCTCATTCTAAAACTCTTCAAAGGTTTCAGAATTTGATTAAATTTGAGAGCAAATTGGAATGTTTCTAATCTTTCATTAGAATCTTTTTGAAAGTTCAAAATTCCGAATCATCTCATGGACAATATTTTTCTCTTTCTGGTGATGGATCTCCAGGTCATACTCTTGAAGTCGCTGAATCCATCTAGCTAGCTGTCCCTCTGAGCTCTCGAAGTTCAACAGACATCGTAGAGCTGCATGGTCTGTTCTAAGAAGTAACCTCTGCCCATATAAATAATGGTGGAAATTCCTAATTGATTTGACGATTACCAGAAACTCTTTGCGGGTTACACAGTAGTTTCTCTCAGGTTTGCACAGAGTCTTACTGAAGTAAGCGATTAAACGTTCTACTCAATCTTGGGTTTGATATAGAACGTCTCCAATTCCAGTGTTGCTGGCATCTGTGTCCAAAATGAATTGCTCGCCTGGATCTGGGTAGGCTAGCATCGACGGAGAAGACAGGGCCTGCTTCAGTTTATCCATTGCCCTTTCGCAGTCAACAGTCCAACTGAAGGGTCGGCCAGACTCCAATAGTCGATGCAAAGGTCTCGCGGTGTTTGAAAACCCTGGAACAAATCTTCTATAGTAGCTGCATAAGCCTAGGAAAATTCTCAATTGGTGTACATCCCTTGGTATAGGCCATTGCCGAACAATTTCAGTTCGGTCTTGATCAGTCTGTATTCCTTGGCACGAAATGACATGGCCCAGGTAACAAACTTTCTCTTTGAAGAGTTGACACTTTCTCAGATTCAACTTCAATCTTGCTCCTCGAACTTTTGTAGGACTCTTTCAAGATTGATTAGATTCTCTTCAAAACTCTTCCCCATCACAATAATGTCATCAAGATAGACTAGGCATGTATCCAAAGGAATTCCTTGCAGCACCGTCTCCATCAGACGTTCAAAGGTGGCAGGGGCGTTGCATAGCCCAAATGGCATTACCTTGAACTTCCAAAGCCCGTTTCCTGCCGTGAAAGCTGTCTTTTCTCTGTCTTCTAGGTGAATTCTCACTTGCCAGTAGCCGCTTTTGAGATCCAAAGTGGAGAACCACTGCGATCTGGATAGGGTGTCCTGGACTGAAACGTGTGGAGCCATTCTTTTTCTTTACAAGCACAACAGGAGATGCCCAAAGACTAGATGAGGGCTCGATGACATCTTGTTCTGCCATTTCCTCAATCAATTTGTCAACCTCGTCTATTCTTGTCATGGGCAATCTTCTTGGGAGCTGTTTAACAGGAGCAGCGCCTCCTGTATCAATTCGATGCTGCGTCACGTTCGTTCGACCAACATCATTGGGGCTGGTAGCGAATACATCTTCATATGGGCAGAGTAGACGTTTAAGCTTCTTTTGCTGTATCTAGTTCAGCCCCTCTCGCTTTCCTTCTAGAAGCTCCTGAAGATGGCCGGGAATCAAAATGGGACATGGGCTTTTATCCAAGTTTTCAACAGTTGTGTAATGGGCACATTTGTAACAGGCTCAGCTAGAGCTATTTCAGTCCCTTTTCCGAGGGTTTTTGCGGAGTCGAGAAGAATGACCACTCCAATCGGGATGTTACCTCGACCCGATCTACGCAGAGTCTACACATATTTGAGTATTACCTTCAGGCCTTTATTGGTTATCGAACTTCTCGAACCCACAAGGGGAATCTCTTCTCCTGCAACTTTGAGTACATTCTCTTGGAAGTCGATGCTGAATCCAAATTTGCGAACCACGTCCAAGCCGATGTGGCAGTCGTCTTTTATGTCAGCGAGGTACACAAGGTGGCTGAACAAGTTGTTTCCGATCTGGAATTTCAGCACTACTGTACCATGGACTTTTGCTTGTTCTCCAGTGGCGGTTTGCGACACCAGCTCGTTCGACACTGGAATTCGCTTTGAGATTGACCCCATTCTCTATGATAAATCAACACAGAGAAGGTGACATTGGCGCTGGAATCAATCACCATTCGACAAGGAACCCCATTGACAAGTCCTTCTGTTGCCAGCTCATTGGAGCCTCCCTAGAGACTCGAGACTCTGATAATTTTTACTGAGACATCGTCACATCGCTTATCCAGCTTATTTTTGCTTTCTGAATATTTTGGGATGGCATTGCCCCTCTTCGTAAACGTCCGCCGTACTCTGCAATTAGTCCTAATGTGCCCTGGTTTACCACAGTCCCAGCATATCGTTTTGTCTTTGGGTCTGTATGTGCTCTGGCGATAGGTCCCTAGGGCTAATTTTGAGAAAGAAATAATTTTTTCATTTCTTCTATTGTTCTCTGTAACTGAGAAATGGCTCCTTTAATGTCGCCGGCTTCCTGAGATTCGTCAGCCTTCATGAGGCGCACAACTTTCTGATAGCCCCTTGTCGCATCACGGGCTGCCTCGAACTTAAGTGCATGCATCAACGTCTCCTGCAACGTCTTGGCCTCAGACATTCGCACTGACTGTTGACACTCAGGGTCCTCGATGGCATCCACGAAATTATGATGTGCCAGCAGATCATGGCGGGGAAAATCAGGGAAGGCTAACCTCGCTAGCCTTTCGACATCTGCTGCCAACTCTTCCAGAGTCTCGTCGCGCTTCTAGAGGCGATTCTTTAGCTTCACGACATGGTAGGGCTGCAAATTGTCACCTCCGAAGCGCAGAGTCAAGGCATAGACCAGATATTCGTAGTCCAATCTTTGTTCTAGAAGCAGGGACTGGAGAACCTCCGTGGCTGAACCTCGGAGTGATGCGGCCAGGTTTATTGCCTTCTCACTGGAGCTCCAGCGATTGCCCAAGGCCACCACTTCGAACTGAGTCTTATAACAACTCCACGAAGTCTGTCCATCGTAGGTAGATGGTTTGATTTTCGCAAAACATTCAGGGGTATCTAACCGAGGAGAATAACCGCTAATCTAACAGGCAGGGGTGTGGCTACAGGGATATTATCTTCACTATTCTCGAGCCTTCTCAAACGGGACTCCATTGAAGCCAAGTTTCCTTCCATTGGTCCAATAGCACTCTGTATAAGGCCTATTTTTAATTAATCTGAATAGATATAGTTTCCAACATTTTTCTTACATTCTTCAATTTCGTATTCGGTTAGCTCTGCCATCTTGCGAACTAAGCTGTATTCCACTTCTGACATCAAATGTTACGACGCTTCTATGGTGTCTAAGAAAACAATGTTCATTCTTTGTGGATACAGCTTAGTATGGTATTGTTTGAGCCTAGTTATGTAAATCACTAGCTAGGCTGCATTGATTTATAATCATGTAAATTCTTCTTTCTTTCTTTTAATTATGTAAATATATATGTATATAAAATCAGTGAAAGATGCAATAAAATCAGTGTGTAAGCTAAACGCCGTGAGGCTGTGTGGCCATTCTCTTGTTGTTACATCGCATTTGGATAGGGAGAATCTCTCAGTAGTCAATCCGCAGGTCGAGGTGAAAACATACAGTCCAAATTAAGCTCTGCCGAAAGATAGTCAACATCTAAAACAAAGGTTAAGAAGCTACACGGATTTCCAAACTATTACTGTGAGGATCCAAGCTCCAACATATGGTCCCTCGAGCCGGATATCAAGAGAAAGAGCGTGATTCTACTGAGAAAGAACCTTCAAAACTGAAAATATGTCTAAGGAAATCAAAGGCCTAAAGGTCAAGATCCGTTTCCAGATAAGACGAATGGATAAATACCTGGCATCCATAGATGAAGAAATAGCGGGAGGAGATCTCCATAAATTAAAGCTGATATATGAAGGTGTATCGGAAATAAAAACGAAGACTGGGATCTTATTTGACGAGTTATTCGAACAGGAGGAAGTAGATGAAGAGAAGGAATTCGAAGGTTATGAAACAATTCAAGATAAAATGGAGAAACTGTAAATAAAGCTTAGGCGTGCATTAGAAGGAAATCAAGGTACAGCGGATACAAAGCAAGCAAAAGGCCTCGAAACAGTAATATTGCCCAAGTTCGAGTTGCCTCACTTCTATGGAGATGCGAACTCTTGGTTCAATTTCAAGGAGGTATTCGGAATGGCCATAGATCAAAATCCAGGGCTAAATGATCTACAAAAGCTGCAATATTTAGGCTCCGCAGTGAAGGGAGAAGCAGCCAGACAGATACGTGGGTTCCCAATATCATCAGATAGCTACAGGCAAGCATGGGATACTCTAGTTTCCAGATACGACAACCAAAGAGAGTTGGCTTATGCGCAACTGAACAAAATATTCAAGATCAAGCAAATGAAGTATCCATCAGCAAAGGCCCTAAGGGAACTTCTGGATACATGTAACGAGTCTGTACGCAATCTAGGATCCCTCGGATTGCAAAGAAATGAGTTGGTGGACATAATATTGGTACAGTTATTGAGAGACAGAATCGATGAGGATATGAAACGACAGTGGGAGTTGACCCAGGATGAAAGATCATTTCCTTCCTATGAAGACTTCATTCTGTTTCTTGAAAGACAAGCTAGAAGTCTGCCACACCAATCGAGGGAATATCAAAGAAAGGAAAATGAAATTCAAAAGGACTATGCAAATGTACACATTGCGATTAATACCAGTGCTCAAATATGCATAGCATGCAAAGCAGGTCACAGAGTCTACAACTGTACTACGTTTAGTGCAATGCCCATCGAACAAAAATGGGAATTTGTCAAGCAAAACAAGATGTGCTACAATTGTCTAAAAAAAGGTCATACAAGAAAAAATTGTTACCAAGGACCTTGCAAGAAGTGCAACAAAAGGCACCATACTTTGCTCCATAAGCTTGATACAGAGGTGACTGATACTCAGAAGGGTGCAAAGCCACAGATCTCTAAACCTGTGAGTGAAATCAACAACACGAGTATTGAACAAGGAAGTGAGACCATCAATCAAGTGCTCCTTGCGACTGCTCAAATAATTGTGGAAGGTGAAGGCGGTACACAGCAGATCTGCCGAGCACTTTTAGATAGTGGATCACAGGTTAGTTTGATCACAAAAGAAATTTGTGAGAAACTTGGGCTCAAAGGAGAAACATCAGGACGCTCACTTAAGGGTATTGGAAATAATCCAGTCCAGGGATCATCTACATCTGTTAACTTGACATTCAGGTCAATTTATAGATCCGAAAAATATGAAACAAATGCTCTAGTAATGGAAGTCTTAACAACTGAAATTCCAAACTTCAAATTGGCAGAACCGACCTGGATCATGCAGAGAGGGCTTGAGTTAGCAGACCCTCTGTTTCATATTTCGGCACCTATCGACATTATTCTAGGTGCAGATATGTATGCATATCTGATGCATGGAGAGAAAAAAAAATGCTGGGAAAGAACCAGCCTATAGCAATGAATTCAAGGCTCGGTTGGATTCTAATGGGCAAAATAGACAGCTCTCTCTCCTCGAACTATAAAGGTGGACCTTGTAGCTTTGCGGTTCGGACTACATCAGAGTTAGATGGTCTGGTGGGAAATTTCAGGGAATCGGAGTCAGTGCCGTCATTGCAAGACCAGAATCCAAGGGAGGAAAATT